>JAJTUV010002038.1:0-454842 GCA_021653895.1 Mastomys natalensis
AAAACAGTGAAATGTATACTATTTTCTTTTCTTTAGTTCATTTTACACATTTCTTCAATTTCATGCAGTACTCTTTCAACAAATTATTTCTCAAGATTAAGGCAAAACAAGAGGAAAATGTATCTTTCTTGAAAGCAATTACAGTCTAATGTGAACTTTTTGCTACTAACTAAAATGAGTAATTGCTTCTATGCTCTATCCATAATGAATGGTCTAAAAGCTATCCCTGGAACATAAATTCTACCTAAAATATAACTGAGTAGAAATTTTTTGCAGTATTCCCTCTCAAGCAATAATGAATGTTAAAGAGATAAAAATCACTTTTCAGAATGAACTATATGTTTTAAATAGGCAAAGTCTGGATATACGTTAGTATGTTATGTTAGCAGCAGTATAGCTGTCACTGTCAGCAGTATGGGGGCTGACACCTGTAATCTCCCAAAGTAGGAGAAAGGCTGAGGCAGGAAGCTTGCTGTAAGTTTAAGGCTGCTCTTAACTACACAGTGAGGTCTAGTTCAGCTTGGATTTCAAGATGAGACTTTGTCTACTTTGTCAATGAAGCTGAGTCATCTTATTTTATAATATTAATATGCAAGATGATATAATACTATTTTGCAAGAGACCTGGGTCCCTAATAATCAGAGCAAGGCAATAATAATCAAAGCAGAGGCAAGAGACTTGACTAAGTTTAAGCATTCAAGCCTAGCTTGGGAAACAACAAAGTCCTATCTCAAAGTAGGAGATAATTATATTTCATTGAACATATGACTTAAATAAAAAGGCAAGCATCTAGACAATCATGCTTTTACATGATTCTTAATAGTTCAGAGACCGTCATTCATAAGGGTATATTATATTTCTACTCATTTATAATTGTTCTAATTGTTTTTATGATAAAATTTTCTCACTTGTATGAGACCATAAGCTTCTCAAGATGTGAGGCTTTATAATTCTCTTTTACTAGCACAGCAGTGCTAAGTTCATGAAGAGATACATTGCAAGCTTTAAATACCACCAACAGCTTCTGTCAAGATGTTGCCTTGAAAAAAGATGCAAACATTACCTATTGAAACTTGGAAGATTACAGTTCACTACTTTATAAATATATTTTAATAATGACCTCCAGCATGAAAATCATGGCTCTTAAAATGTATTTATTCTTTAAAATTATATAGACAATGAAGTATAGGCAACAGAAGAAAGCTGTGAGAGGTGGTCTTCCCTACAGAAGAGCAAACCAATCATCTCTCCAGTACCAACTGATCAGCTCTAAAATCATATATACCAAAAACATTATATGCACTGAGAATCTTACATTTATAGATAGATATAAGATAGATAGATAGATAGATAGATAGATAGATAGATAGATAGAAGATGATAGATAGATAGATAGATAGATAGATGATAGATAGATAGAAGATGATAGATAGATAGATAGATAGATAGATAGATAGATAGATAGATAGATAGATAGATAGAAATACACTAAACAACTAATGGTAAAAAGGCCATGAATTTGAAAGAAGCAGGAAGGGATATACGGGAGGGAGGAAATTAAAATGGAGAAGTGTTGTGAATTGCATTATTAATCTCAAAAATAAAACAAATATAATATTTAAAGTATATCAAAATAAAAATATTACTTGGTGAATATGGCATTCAAATATGTAAAAATTTTCTAGATATCAACCAAATACTATTAAAACCAATATTTGATAGGAGTGGAACTTGAAGGAGAACCCATAACCATAGCCTTACTAAATCAATATAATCTCTAACTATATTTGGTTTTACACTCAAAAATACAGTTGGCCTTTCCTCCCTATTTAGGAAATGTCTCTTTGAAACAGACACCATCACAGAGAAATAAAACTGATCAACATGCAGATTTGAGAAGCTGAGTTCCAACTATATCGACAACACAACTCCTGCACCTAAGGCTCAGGGCCATTATGAAGAATGGACAAAAGACTATAGGATTCAAAGGATTGGGGAGTTTGCTGTGAGGTTGTGTCTCTAAGGAATGTCAGAAGTTATACTCACAAAGTCTGATCAACATGACTGCCCAAACATGGGCTTAACAAGGATGATACAAATAGGTATGCTAACATGGACAGGGAAAAGTCATTAGGCCTCAACTCTACACAAAGAACTATAAGCAACTAAGGGATACTGAGAGAAAGAGAAATATTATTCCCCAGGGAATACCAAATTGGTCAGCCCTGAAAACATATACGTTAAACTAGCATCATACAGACTGAGTAGGTTACACTTATGTACTTAGAAATATATTCCTAAACACATACTCACATAGATATAGATAGAAGATATAGGTAGAGAGAGAGAGAGAGAGAGAGAGAGAGAGAGAGAGAGAGAGAGATCAACAAGTAATGACAAAGGAGGTCATGAATTTGAACAGGAGCAAAGAAAGATATATAGAAGAGTTTGAATATAAGAAACTTAAGACGTAATAGATGTTATTATACTATGCTCTCAAAAATAAAAGAAATAATTTTATTTATTTTTTTTAAGAAATAATTTTAAAATGTATACATTCTATAAAATACAGAAATAAGATTATTGTTTAATTAGATGAATATGTCATTCAAAAAAACATAAAAAATTTCTGGGAATCAATCAAATAATAACTGAATCAATATTTAGTGTTGTGGATAGCCCCAGCCTTGTATTTTGATCTAGTTCCACCCCCCTGAGAGGGGCTCCAGAGGAGGATTGAATCAATGTTGTGGATAGCCTCAGCCTTGTATTTTGATCCTAGTTCCCAGTGGATAGCCCCAAGTTTGTATTTTGATCCTAGTTCCACCCTTCTGGGAGGGGCTGCAGAGGATGATTGAATCTGTATACAGATGACATCTTGTAAACCTTCTGTCCAATTAAAACCTGTAAAATAAAGACTAGAGCCAGAGATTGGGCAGTAGAAGGGGAGGCGGAGAAAAAGGCTTAGGGAGGAGAGAGTGAGAGGAATTCGATATAAAAGACAGAGCAGAGGCAGAGGAGAAGGAAGTTGCAGGGGGAGCAGAAGAAGAGGAAGAGCAAAGGAAGCAGAGGGAGAAGCAGGAGGAAGTTGGAAGCAGAAGGAAGCTGTGGTAGAAGGAAGCCAACGATGGAGACAAGCACGCGGCCTGGATGAACCGCAAGTTATAAGGGATCTCATAGCCGGGGAGTAGAGTAGTGTAGTGGTAAATCTGCCCAATCTAGGCGTGCTATTTATACCATAATTATTGAGTCGTGTTTTCCTTTTACTGGCCTCCTTCGGGTAGGAGATTTAACCGCAAAAAATTTGGCGGATTAAATAATTCCTTCTACTACAAATTGGTGCCCAACTAATTGCTTAGAACTCAACTAACCTGAGATAAAAGTTCATTGCCCCTCAACCCCTGAATAGGGTTCAGGCAGCCTTTTAGGCTACACTAGCATGTATTGAAAGCTGAGTGGATCTGAGAGGCTACAAAGAGCCACAGAGAGGCTCCCTCTCCCAACCCCCAGACAGAGAGCTGAGGCCAGGGTCAGGAGCAACACCTGAGCCTGCAGCTCGGCTTGATCAGCAAGCTGTAAAATCTGCAAGGAGGGACAGGTGACCTAGAACACAACTGCCTGTGAGGCAATTTTCAGGCAGAAACAGTGAACTGAAGGCTCTGGATCAGGTAATTCGTTGATATAAAAAAGATATATAACCTTTTGATACTTAAAGATGAGAAACACAATGAATATTTTTTGGGCTTTATATGATGATTTTTGAATGGTTTGATAGGAATCAATTTAGGGAAAATAGACATCTTATTATTTATCAGTATTGCAATATTTATTCTCGTGATTTACTATGCCTTCTCAAAGAGAGGGTCCTAGATAAAAATTTCCTTGTCCTAGAAAAATGATTACAAGTAACACTAGAACTAAATGTTCAGGATTTAATTAGTCAAAATAAGCAACAGCAAGGAGATAGAGATAAGATTTGGAGACAAGGTCTAGAAGATAATTTACTAAAGCTAGCAAATCAAAATAAGGCAGATGCTGTAATATTTAAAAATAAGTTAATAATATTAAAAAGAAAGAAAGAAAGAGAAAGGAAGGAAGGAAGGAAGGAAGGAAGGAAGGAAGGAAGGAAGGAAGGAGAAAGAGAGAGAGAAAGGAAGGAAGAAGAAAGAAGAAAGAAAGAAAAGAAAGAAAGAAAGAAAGAAAGAAAGAAAAAAGAAAAGAAAGGAAAGAAAGAAAAGAAAGAAAGCGAGCCAGGCAGAGGTGGCACATGCCTTTAATCCCAGCACTTGGGAGGCAGAGGCAGAGGATTTCTGAGTTTAAGGCCAGCCTGGTTTATAGAGTGAGTCCCAGGATAGCCAGGGCTACACAGAGAAACCCTGTCTTGAAAAACAAAACAAAACAAGTTGCTTTTGTTAGGAAAAGAAGAAAGTAGCTGACTCTAGAGTAGAGAGTACAGTGTCTGTGAATTAAAATTGAGATTATTTGTTTTAAGGAAAGATTTATAAACAGATTTGTCTGAATCAGGTGGGGATTATCACCTGCAGTTTGGAACTTAGACAGGGAAAATTGTCACTGACTCCAGCGTAGAGAGTACAGTGTATAAATAAAAAACTGTTCTGGCAGAGAGCCAAACAGAAAGATAGTGTAAATTAGGTGTATTCAGATGATATTAAGTCATATTGCCTCACAGGAGACTCGGGTTCTGTTTAACGTGGGCCCCACAGGAATTTTGGGTTCTTTTCCTGCTTGGCAAAATAGGGAAGGCCTAAAGAATAGGCACATACAGTATTTTAGTTATTAAGTTGATTTTATTTTCAAGATGGGTGATGTATATATGTCACTTATATGAAGACAGCTCTGGAACCAGCTGGGACTAAAATGTCTATACAAGGCCAAGAACATTTATTGGGTACTAATTTCTAATGACTTGTCAATACATGCCATCCTTTATGAGGGCATGTATACAAAGTTATATTACAGTTTGATTAAGTGATCAAACTAACCTGAAGAAAGACAGTCGTCTTCTTTATTGACCCTCATTGACAAAGCTGTGTACCCTGTAGAACTAACTGCTGCTTTTAAGTTTTATATATTGAAGGATGAAAGAAGAGAAAGACAGCCCGAGAAAAATTCATACTGGGGATGCTGAAACCTACTATTCCAGCTTCGTGCTTGATTCTACTGCAACTATGTCAAAGCTCCTTCTTCGTCAAAGCTGCAACTAAGTAGAAGACTTGCTTCCAGAACTTTTCCAAATAGCTGGCTTGCCTGTCCAGCCTTTCCGACTGTCACAGTCACGATGTTAGCTAAGTAATGAACTCTCTCAGCACATAGTGACTGCAAGGCAAATGATGACTGCTAGCTCTCCTTTGACTAAGCCAATTTTCCTATTTCCCTTTGGACCCCCAGATGGGAATTCTATGCCCAAATTCAGCTTGAAGAAGTTAATGAAGAGTTGGTGCTCCTATTCCCTGGGCTTGGGGACTAAGGTGGTTAATATTAGACTATCCTTCTAGGGAAAAGTAATGGTTTTATTGGAACAGGGAGGAATAGTTAGAATTGATTATTTCTACATTGGTAGAAATCTCCATAATTGATACAAAGTTGAGGTTATAATCTCTTTCATTGGTAAAGCATTTATTTGTACAAATTTAAAGTTTTCATTGATATGAGTTTCTTATTGATATAAAAGTGAGATTAATATTGTTACTTTCTTAGGCATTGTGCCTATATAACACATTTAGGAATACAAGGTTTAGATCCAGTCCTTCTTTAACTTTTTTAACTGATTTGAGATGATTGGCCTGTGAGTTAAAGGCCTGTAGCAATTGCATGGCTCTGAGTTTATTGTTAGGATGTTTTCTAGATTTTAATTAGAAATAGCAGAAAGGAGTTAATGGACAACAGTCCAGATTGCTTTACATAGATAGTTGGTTTTCAAAAACGTCAGAATTCCACAGAAGTGACGTCACTAGTATTTCTGTATTAATGTTCATTTTACTAGAGACCTGTCTGCTCCTCACAGCTTCCCTGTCTTGGATTCCAAGAAGAAATTGAGTATCTTTGGAGTTACTTCCAGTTGTGGTGAGACAGCCACTAGGCAAGAATTGCCTCTTTTTATCTACAGCAAAATACTGCCCAGAAAAGGACACACTTGTGGAAAAGTCATGATAATCTGCCAAGACAGAGTAATCAGCCCTTAAAAATTCTACATTACTAGGTCTGTCAGATGATCCTGGGCCAGAAGGCTGAGACAGGCTCCAACGTTTTGAAATAAGGATCTGTCCAGGTGTTCAGCGGTCTATATAAATTGGCTAAGTTTTGGAAGCCATGCATTGTGCTTCCCATATCTTCAGTTAATTCAGTTATTCTGGATTTCTGATGAGGTTGAAGACTTATAGTCTCACAGCCAACACAGGCTATTTACTTTGAGAGGATAGTTATCAGATGGCATTCATTTTAAAGACAGGACATAAGCCAGGTTCAGAACTAAGCCTTTTAGTTAAGAGAGATAGAGAGTTCTATTTAGTTAAAAAAATGATAGACGTAGATATTAGGTCTGTCTTGTCACTTTAACAATTACAACATGGTACTATAGTTTGTGCTCAATATATCTGAGAGAAAAGAGTCTTTTAATTGGACAAAAAGGGGGAAATGTTGTGGATAGCCCCAGCCTTGTATTTTGATCCTAGTTCCACCCCCTGAGAGGGGCTCCAGAGGAGGATTGAATCAATGTTGTGGATAGCCTCAGCCTTGTATTTTGATCCTAGTCAGTTCCCACGATCCATTACCTTGGGAGGGGCTACAGAGGATGATTGAATGTGTACACAGATGACATCTTGTAAACCTTCTGTCCAATTAAAACCTGTAAAATAAAGACTAGAGCCAGAGATTGGGCAGTAGAAGGGGAGGCAGGAGAAAAAGGCTTAGGGGAGAGAGAGTGAGAGGAATTCGATATAAAAGGCAGAGCAGGGGCAGAAGAGAGGGAGTCTCATAAGGAAATGCAGAAGGAGAAAGCAGAAGCAGACGGAGAAGAGAGAGGCAGCAGCAGGAGGAAATGAAGCAGAAGGAAGCCAGCGGTAGAAGGAAGCTGATGACCATGCAACCTGGATAAAACCGCAAGTTACAAGGGATCTCAAGCCGGGGATTAGAGTAGTGTAGTGGTAAATCTGTCCAATCCGGGAGTGCAATTTATACCATAATTATTGAGCTGTGTCTTCCCTTTACTGGTCTCAATCAGGCAGGAGATCTTACAGCGAGCAAATTCGCAGATTTAAATAATTTCTACTACAATTTAGTAGGCTCTTCAGTAGTCTTCCTCTTCATGTGCTGTAACTGCAACACAGGCAATAAGCACCATGCCCCTTCAATAGCTGCCTATACAATCCATACGGAGTAACTACCCTATTAAACAATGAGACACAAAATAATGGACGGATTAAAGCTGGAAGGATACTTAGAACATTCTTTCATGCAATAGTAAGTACTCAATAGTATTAACTCCCAGGAAGCAGAACAGAAGGGTTAGTGGGCTGGAAGGAAACATAATACTTAAGAAAGTCTGTTAAGCATCAAATCTGTGTGGAAAGTGGTAAGTGAATTATCATGTAATTTGAATTTATAAGTTCCTTTCACAATCATTTCAGCATGACAGAATCGGTAAATCAAACTACAAAGCCAACTCTGACCCTCTTCACTTTTCAAGAAATTTCTGTCATTCAAACCTAAATTTCATAAGGTAATATCCCAGGGTTACAGTTATGTAAGTTGGGTTTTGGACACAGCCAGAACTTCTACTCAAAGACCTTATAGGTACCTTTGCATAAAATTTAAAAAAAGAGAGTCAAATAAGAATAGAGGTTCTGAAATATGTTTGATTGGAAACTGCATATGTTCCCAAAGGGTGACATCTATACTCACTTCCAGGAGAAAGACTCAGCCTCACCAAGCCTTCCAGCTCCCCAGGGGTTACTAATAATTTACAGTCCATAGTGAGATCACTGATTTCAAGTGTAATCCATATTAGCAGTATTTTTCTGTTACAAAATTACATTGACTTCAATAATGAGAGTTTCCTCTCTTCAGTTTGTTTTGTATATTTTTAAATCATTCACAGAGATTTTCTTATTTAGTAGTTGTGAAAATACATTACATGACCTGTTACTAGTCTTTAAAAAAATGCAGCATAAAATTCCCCATTATGCATAGTTTTATTGTGTATTTTCTTCATTTTTTTATTAATTTTTTAAATAATTTTTTATTAATTAATTGTGATAATTAATTGCATTATTATTATTTCTAAAAAACGAATTGGGAAATTTTTCCACGTAGTATCTGAAAAAACATGAAAATATAGCATTTGTCTAAAATAGAAATAACTAACTCTAAACATAATACTGAGTCTAGAGTTCAATGGTAGAGTGCTTACCTAGCATATCTAGATACTGAGTTTAATCCTCAATAGTGCAAAAAAATTCCCAAATTTATATAATTACATGGCTATTGTAGAGAAAAATATTTTATCCAAAGATTTCTTCAAATATTCTTAGTAAGAAGAGACATACTCTATACTGTTTGATGGAACATCAAACTTTACAAATGCAGTGATTTGAAAGCAGATCTTCCAGTGGTTACCAGAGACCATGGAGAATAGGACCGCTGAGACACAGATGGTGGATAAATGCTAATATGTCAAAGTACATAGGAGCAGGAAGTCCTGATGTGCTATTGCACAGCAGAGTGGCAACAGGCAAAAACAATGTACGTGCATGGCACACTTGGTAGAACAAAGGCTTTTGAATGTTTTAATCATAAACAAATGATAAATGCCAAACTTGATTTAAATATTATATAATACATATGTTTACCAACACATCACACTGTACCCTTAATACAGTTTTTTTGTGTCAATTCAAAACTAAATTTAATTTAAATAAAAATTTCAAATTTTAAACAATTATTCCCATAGTCTTAGCTTATTTCAAGTAACAAGCTAACTTGTTTTAAAGAACTAAGTACCTATTCTGTCATCCTAAAAAAAAAGGAAGCAAATAAGTAAACTAGCTGTTCTAGATGTTAAGAAAAAGTAGAAAGCTATAGATGGTCAAAAGCAAATCATGAAAAGAAAGCCCGACAGGAGATAGGAAGAGAAGCTCAAACCCATCAATAATCTGGGGAGAAAGCCAGTTTTCACTGCTCATCTAAGGAAAGCTTATAGTATGGGGCATTAAAAATATGGTGTGGATGAATTTGCATTCAGTGCCAGACTGGGACTATCAGACGGGGATAGACAATCTGGAGAGCCAGGTAGCAATACTCAGTCTATATCATCGCATGTCCCTTTCCTAGGAATCTCAGGTGCTTGTTTGTTTTATTGTTCTTTTTGTCACACAATTACAGGAAAAGATATGCAAAGAGGGTGTGGAAAGATATAAGAACCAGAGGATGCAAAGGAATCCTGTGCAGTGCTATCTTCTGAACATGACATTGTCCTTGTACCCATAAACTCACAGAAGTAATAGCTATATGAGACCTGCCCATGAAAGTTCTATCACAGAGTGAGAAGGGGCATATGAGGCCCCAATTCTTGAAAGCTATAGGCTTTAATGTCTACCCAGGACAGAGGAGTCACTCTTCTCAATGATGCAGCCACTAGTAAGTAACTCTTGCTTCAGTAGTTAAGCCCCACTTAGGCTCACGCAGGCAAGCCTAACTAAATAGAGTGGGCACATACAAATGAGAACAGGAGAAGGATTGGATGGGAAAAAAGAGATTTCATGACTGGGGAATGTAAATTAGAGGTTAATTAGGGGAGGAGATGAGCAAAATATATGTATATCTATGATACCTTAAAAGGGTAATTTAAATAAAAGTAAAGTAGTTTAGGCTGTTGATACCAATGCATGTTTAAACATTATCATTTTATAAGATGGAATAGAACAGAATAGAATGATTTTCAATAAAGGCAGTTAACATTCAATTAACTTTTAAAAAATTATAAACATTATATAATAAACAGGGTTCACTGTGAATTTTGTTACTCTGGGTAACCTTTACACATGTACACTAAAAAATGATAAAAATTTTACTCATGTCACTTTGTAACATTGTTTCTAGTAGGACTGTACATAAACAAAGACTGAGTGCTCACAATGAGGATGTGCAGAGACTCTCCACTATGGACTTCCTGTGGTCGCCAATACCCATTCATCATGAAGAAAACAGAAAGGGAAACAAAGGGACAATCACAGAAGTCTAGACATGCACAGAGACAGAGACAGATCCTAAAGCTTCATTTGTCTGAACAGAGTAGAAAGACACTTTTCTTTGACAGAAGGTACTTTAAAAAAATTAATAATTCAGATTCATAAAATCATCCCACAGGTTTATAATGACATTTAGATTATTAAATCCTAAAATGGACTCCTAATTAACTCAATTCTTTCTGTCCAAAGATAAAAAGAAAAAATAATTTTCATAATTTCATTTTAGGCAGACACATTAGCAGAGAGGCAAAACTTTACAGCTGTGATACAGCATATGAGAACTTGTGTCCTTATGCAATACCATGTCCTAATGGAACCATTCTCCCCTCCTGCCTAATTACTACATGAGTTCTCATGCAGTTTTCCCCACTTCATATCACATATTACCATCCCCTACCACGGAGACACATACATCTCAGACCTCATTTCCAAGTCCCACTCTTTCTTAGGGATCATTGTCCAAACTGCCTGGTCTATTCAATTTTAGTATCCTTGTACAACTTGCTTAGTTCTGGATCCTTTAACTTTCTACATGGCCTAGGTTAAGACTTGTCTTTCAAAGTTTCAGCCTTTACATCCCCTCACTAAACTGAAGCATGAAATTCGCTAAGCAAAATTGGATTGAATCATTGCTCAAATTACTAGTTATTCATGGCTCGATTGCCACTTAAACCTAAGCCATGAATTCAGGAGCAGAGCCAAAAGTTAGGATTGGAACACATTCCTACAAATTATCAAAGTTCAGATGGTCTGATTGAGCTTGAGAAGTACTGGATATGGGAAGTCCAATTGGCTTGAATGTTACACATTAAAACTTCACCCTTCCAATGTCCCATCTTCTGATGCCTTTCCTTCCTTACGTAGAACAGGTTTCCATAAAATGTATCTCAAACCCACATGCGAATTTTCTAATTACAATAACTTACATCACTTCCCAATCCTGATCTCCTTCCATTGGCCTTCCCTTATCAGGTTCTATGGAACCATGGAATATTAGTTCATTTATAATAATAGTGATTCTCACAGTAGTTTATACTCGGCTTGGTTTATTGGTCATCGCTCCATTCACCTTACTTTATGAACAGGTTTGTCACTGGGAACAGTATAGTAGCATCTACACTGACCCATTATATTCTACCTTGCTCCACAGGTTTAAAACCTGCCACCAATCCTATTTTTCTATGAAGCCTGATGCCAAAGGCAGGTCCTTGTCTTACAAGACAAATGCTTTAATCATCTAAGCTATTCCCACAGTTCAGAGGAATATTCTTGTTTTCTTCAAAGAATGCATCACTATACTATTTGCAGCTACTCAATAAATTTCCTAAAGTTTTCCCTATTCATTGTACTTCATTGATGTTTATAATAAGACCCTTCACAGTGCCTGGCACAACACGGATACTTGAATTGTAGAAGGAAACTAGATTTTTCATAGGAAAAGTATCTGCCATGTTGTAAAATGAAGGAAATGTTCCTGAGATGTCTGTTGGTAAAACTAAAGCTGGAGCTAATTGAAAACCTGTGGACAATTCTAACAATAAACATACATTAAAGAAAACTTTTATAACTTATAAACAAATGAGTTTATTGAAAAATAAGAGTGGATCAATACCATCTCTATTTTGAAATAGGATTTTTAAATGCCTTCTAACTACAAGTTTCTAGTCCCATTTAAAAATGGTATTGATAGGGTTCTGATTGACTACAAGCTCTGATAAGAGATTTGATAGCTGCAAGAACTTGTATAGAGTACATTTGTCCATGCACCCAATGTAACATTTGTAGTAGCAACTTCCCCAAGTCAATACCCAATTCTCCTTTAATTGCATTTGTGTAAAAATACCATCATTCTATTTATCCTCCTACACATTGCTTCTATTGAACCTTTTAAGTCCTAGACTTTGATAAGAATAATTTTATGTGACACTTCTTTCTCTTAATGATCCTTTTTAGACAGGCTCTTATGCAGCCCAGGCTGTCCTTAACATCATGTGTACTGAGGGGACCTTGTAATATCTTGTCATCCTTCCTCTACTTCTAGGGTGCTAGGATGACAGATGTGTGCTACCAATGTCCAGTTTGTGTGATGCTGGGGATCAATCCCATGGCTTCATACATGCTAAGCAAGCAATTCTACCAACTGAATCATGCTCATACCCATTTCCAAAGTGATGAAATAAGACAAAAATGTACTTGAAGAATTTATTATCCCTTAGGCAAGTGGTACTTACTAGTTTTATTTTGCTTTAATTAATTTTGATGTCATTACTAATACCATGAACTCTAATGCTAAGGGGCAAGGAACAAGAGAGAGGAGAAGAGAGGAGAAAGAGGAGAAAAGAGGAGAGGAGGAGGAGGGAGAGAGGAGAGGAGAGGAGGAAGAGGAGAGGAGAGGAGAGGAGAGGAGAGGAGAGGAAGAGGAGAGGAGAGGAGAGAGGAGAGGAGAGGAGAGTAGGAGAGGAGAGGAGAGGAGAGGAGAGGGAGGGAGGGAGAGGAGAGGAGAGGAGAGGAGAGGAGAGAAGCTTGTCATCAGATCTGAATACTAGGATAATTTTCAAACATTCCCAAAGCCTACCTTCCGGTCTAAAGGCTCTTGGAGAGGAGGCCTTTCTTTTTCTTCACGGCAGAATGACTTGTAATCAGGACAGCAATCAGAGGTGTCCCGCTCACAGAAGCTGTCACAGTAACACAGTGCATTGGCCTCATAGAACTGCGTGACGCAGGCGTCATCTCTAGCTTCACAACAGCCAAAGCGCCTACAGTATTCCCCTTGGAAAATGGTCCTTTTGTGCCGAGTACCTTCAAAAATGGTGTGATTTCTAGTGAAACTCGGCCCGGATCCACATCTCCTTGAGATAAATAATGAGTCTCTGCACAGGTTTCTGTCGTCAGATAGAAGAAGATTAAGATCTTATATCCGGTCCGCATTATTGTTGGTTGACTCTGCTTCCTCTTTCAGCTATATCCAATTCTTTTCGTCTTGGGGTGATTTTTTCCTTTGAAGCTTGATCAGTAATCATCAGGATACCTCAGCCTGGACCTTGAGACTCATTCTTTACTTGAGCCTCTTATGGTTAAACATTAATCAAAAAACTTTCAGTGTTTGCACAAGATAATACAAGCGTTAGAAATAGACTATTAAATCTATCTAAGGTTTAAAAAAATGTATATCTCATACAATGTTACAAAGTTTTATGTGATCATCAAACACACACACACACAAACAAACAAAAACTATCTAAGATCTTAAGTATAACATGAAACATGGAGTATTGCTTGTCCTTCAGAAAATCTAGGTTGTTACATCTAAGAAAACAATCCCTGGTATACGTATGTGCCAAAACATGGCTATAAAAGCACTGGCAGAGGTGCGGGAAATTCAAAAGCCAAAAATACAATTACTCATTTCACCTGCTTACGTGATGACTAAACCCAGGCTCCTCCAATGTCACCTGCTGGGAATTGTCCCATGGACAGCAGTTCCTCTGAATCACTCACACACTGGCAGGCTGGTTTCATCGTCTTTACCTCATTTACCTATCACAAGCATTTCAATGTCTAGGCTTGACAAAGCCCTAGTCAGCAAGAATACTCTGACTTTGACCTTACTTCTCCCCACCTCAGTCTCTACCTAGAGTTAATGTGGGAACTGAACACTCTGGGAAGCATTTGTGGCCAAGAAAAGCCAGGTCTCCCTGCTAAGCAGCTGTGGGGGAGGGAGCCATAAAGCACACTTAGAGGTCAAGATGTCTGGTATTCTGTGAAGCTATGCATTTACAGTGGATTTTGCCAGACTGTATTTATTCATTAACTACAATAACTACCTTTGGATGTGGGATAAATAACCAGAAGGCAATGAATCAGCAAGAGTGTCTAAGTGAACTACTGAAAAGGCTCTACCTTAGCAATCAGAGACCTGGACTTCCATTCCCAAGCAGTTTACTGGCCTATGGATCACTATTGACTTATATATTCCTTGATTATTTTCCTATAAAACAAGGGTTCTTCCTCTCAGTGTCTATTTCATAACCTATCATCAATATATTTCCTGATCTTGCTCTGCCTTTGATTTATCATTCTGTTCCTCATTATGACACTTCCTTTAGATAGTGAACTCTCAGGTTAAAAAAAGTGTAATTCTTTCTATGTTTAAAAGAGTCTTCACCATCTTGGTATTGCTATCCTGTCTCCGGTCTGACCGTCTGCCTAGTAACTGAGGACTCCATTCCCTACCATGTATGAGGTCCTTGGTACCATCACTAGAACTCAATCGCACTGATGATTTGTATGTTCAAAGACCTGCATCTTGTTTTCCAAAATGGCTAACTTTATTCACACTTCTACCAACAGCATACAGTTCCCCTTTTCTCCATATCATCACAAATATTTGCTATATTTTTGTCCTTTTGATCATAACCATATAACAAAGTTGAAAAGAAGTGGGATAACCACTCATGGCTTTACTATTATTTACATGACAATAACTTTAAATTAATTTTCTGTACATATTAGCCACTTGTATGTATTCTCTGAGAAACATCTGTTTGTGCCTTTCTCCACCTATTTTCCTTTTCCTAACACAATATTAAAGTATTTCTTCCATAATATTTAATCCATGAATTAATTTTTTCTTGGTGAATTTTATTATGATAATCCCATGTATGATTATCATGCATGTGCATTATCTTTACCCTCCAGTGCCTTCTGTTCTCCACCCACCTTCCCACTGCACACTTTCCTCCATATGCAAGATGCAGGTCTCCCTTCTACATTCATGCAGTGTGTGTGTGTGTTTGTGTGTGTGTGTATCCTATTATAGGTGAAAACATAGAATATGTTTTTAAACATTAACCCACACCAATGTTAGGGAGTGTTTAGAAACAGATCTCAAACAACACCCTAAAAAAAGGCTTTTAAATACCATGTTCTACCAGCATGTGAAAATGTTCTTTCTGGGACCCATATCAATATCATATCACATGGAAAGCTCTGTTATGAGTAGAATGGACATAATTATCTTAATGTACTTGTATATGGCATTTTATTAAATATCTCAGTTTATCAGTCTTATAAATACATATACTTCTGATAATATCTTATTTTACCTAATATATGACCTCTAAATTAATGCTTTACATTTTGTGAGAGGAATCCCACGCTGAAAATGTTCTCTGCAATGAACATTCTACTAGGGCTTGACTCCCTCAAGTCAGTAGTTCTCAGCAAAGGATGATTTTCTCCACAGGAGTTAGGTAGGGTCTGTGGGAATTTTCATGTTCTAGTGTGGAGATGCTGCTGGCGTTTATATAATGTACAGTAGAGAGGGTTAATGTTAAGCATCCTTGTATACACAGAGTCTGTAAAGTGCTTATTTCAGTTTGAGCTTCTGTAAAGTTCCAGCAGATAGACAACCAACAAGTGGCTTCATCTTGAAAGTGACTAATGAAATGGTATGTATTTCCAGGGAGAACCACCTGTTATCTGTGGTTTTGTTGAGGATTGATAGGGATTTTTCAATATGAGGCAAAGGGTTAGGAGGGAATCGGTGCAGGGATAGAACAGAAAGGTGGATCTGCTGAAATAACAGACCTGAGTGGCCTACATTCTGTCAGTACTCTTTTACTAGGTAAACATTTTTCACTGATTGGGAGGGTTTCTTGGTAAGGGAGGCTAGGTAACATGAACTCACCTCAGTGTGGTGGGTTTCACCTTTATCCTGACAAGAGATCTAGGATGTATATGAGTTCTTGAAGCTGGTTGGCCTAGAAAGATGCCTAAAGCCTTGCAAGTGAAGGAATCTTTCCTCACATGTTACTCTTCAACTCAATATTGAGGTGGCCTATTTCTCCTCCACAGAGTTGACTCACTGTTTTAGAATGAAGAATTTTAGTGACTAAAGAAAACATATATACAGTATTATGTGATCACATACGATCTTTAAAGCTCTCTTTGATGATAGAGGTTATAACTATCATTCATGTTTTAGTGTTTATGATATATTTAGTTTTATAAGTTAGAGATCAAGAGACTAATCAAGGTCACACAAAATATTTGCTCAGAGAACATCTTGCTGCCCCATCTGTTCTTCTGTCTAAACATTCACCTGAGTCCTTATCTGAAGCCTGGCCTCCATCCATGACATCAGAAAAAAAAATTGTTCCATGTCTTTTTCCAAGCCAGTATGATCTTTGAAGAAGAGGGAATATGATGGAGGTGGGTGGCAGAGGTAGAGATCAAGGCAAGGATAATGAGTTTTGCTAATTGGCTAATTGTGTATTATAAAACTATTCAAGTGTTGAAAGAATTTTCTTGTGCAGAATTATGATCATTAATGTAAATCTAGTATCTAATTATACAATGCTGATAAAAATAGAAAAATATTTAAAACTTCACATACTCACCAGATAGAAAAGGGGATCTTACCATGCAATTCTGGATGCTGGTTGAGTTCTGAGATTTTTGGCAGTCTTGTTGATAAACTTCTATTACCTCATTATTATTAGATGGATGCTTTGGGTACCACTTTCCTCTTGTTTTATCAACATATTTTCCAGTTATGTACTCAAACAGTGCTGTACAGTATGATGATCTGTAAAACTGCATATTTAGACAAGCTAGATTGTCAACACAGAAACTTTGCATAGACCAATAGGATGTGTTCTTTTGCACCTAGAAGGAAGAGAGACTCTTTGAAGCCTAGCCTCACCTCATTCCTGCATTCCTACTTTTGATGAAAGGACTCCCAAAGAAACATTGTTTTCAACCTTTGCTTATTGTAGACTATGAATTGTTTTTTTTTTCAAATTCTTAATTACAAATCCTCCAAAGAAGCCAAAAATGAAACAGAAAATGAAGGGAAATTCACAAAGGAAATGTTAGGTAGCAAAGACAAAGGATAGGGAGACAAGGCCAGTGGAGAGCTCTTTGCAGAAGGACGCTGCACATATGAATCACAACAGTTTCACTTCAGAACTTGCATTTTAATGGATTGGAATGGAAAGTAATGGAGAAAGCAAAGGCATTAATTCTAGAGGTAAAAACATAAAATAAAATGTTTAATTAGCACTTTATTTCACAAGAAGCACCTGAAAAGAAGAAATAGGCCTGATATCTCAAACTAAATATACCCAGCACTTTCAGTGTTCTAATGCTTTGAAGAAGGTAAATATTAGTCATTCAGTTTTACTCAAAAAATGTTAGGCAATGAGGATGTGATGCATTAAGTAGAGCATGTGCCTGGTGTTCAAAAGGCCCTGTGGAGGGTTCCCATCAAATACAGGAAAAAAGGTTAATTTCAAACAAGTTCAAAATGCCATACTATGTAATGATATGTGGATTAATGATCCTAATCCTTAAAGACTAGCCCAGGATACCCAGAAAGCAAACCTGTTAAGAAAGCATTTCAATGGTTCCCCGTTAAGTTTTATTGCTGGGCGTGTAAAAGATTTTCACGAAGGCACAGAGAGAAATGCTGGGAAGCCCTTCTTGTGGATATAAGGAAAATAACACCAAGTGATATGACCATGAGGCTGTTTGCCATGCAATGTGTAGACAGAAGAAAAGAATACAACACACAGCACACCTGCAGAACTGATTGGCTACATAGCTGTATCTTGAATGACATGCAGTATGAACGCTGGGGACTTTAAAGGTAAAGAAGACATGCTTGATGTACTGTCACCCTTATGTTCTATGGGACAGCTCATAGTTTCCATGGAGGATCCATTGACTCTGCTTCTATATTGAAAGTCTAGCATGACTGTCAGCCACAGGATTCATCTCTACCACCTCTTAGAGACTTCTTACCCCATGGTAAACTAGGCTCTCTCTCTATTCGCCAAGGTCCTAGAGGACACTGACTTTATAAATAGCAGAGTTGATCATTCAGAGACAACACTCCAAAACTTGATCATGACTTACACACTTTCAACTTTTCCTTAACTCTGTGAATGACAATGTTCTCTTAAAACATTCTCTTTTTTTTTTTAGTCAGCAGAGAATTTAGTCGACTGTAACCAAAATTTCATTTCTTATACTTTGTATCTATTCTTTAACAATTTCATCCACATAATCTTAATCATAACCACCCTCAACTCACCCAAAACTTCCTCTGCCCAAAACAAAGATTTCATGAGACAGAAAATTACCAGAATTTTGTAACAAGAATAAGATCAAAATAATGTTTTAAAAATTTCAGCCCTTAATAGTGATCCCTCCAAAAGCTAAACACCTAACAAAAACTCCAACACCAGACAGAGAAGCCCTCTTTTGAGTTTTTAAACAGAGATAAGAGACTGCCCAACATATTGTCTATTGCTGGTGTCCTTGGTTATTCCCCAGATATAGAAACTAGGTCTCTAGTGCTAAAGATATGATATACTTCAAAAACAGGGCCCAGAGACCACTGAGTTGGAACTGATCCCTGTAGACTAGCTTCTATAGGTACCAGAAAGCACCATGGAAGCTTCCAAAAGATGGAGGAAACCAACAGTCCTATCGAGCTATGATGCCTATAGGACAATGTCAATGACCAGCATGGCATGATAACCCTATGATGTAATAGTGGCAGTCTCTAATTGGACTTAAGACCTATTCAACAAGAGGGATCATGACTAGTACTGGAAACCTAGATAACTACTCAATGCTATTGAAATCATGGTTATTGGAAGAGAATCTAACCACTAGTGTATGAAAACAGAATAATTCCTAATAACAACCTGTCTTAGTTAGAGTTTTATTGCTGTGAAAACTTTGCCACGACTAAGGCAACTCTTATAAAGGCAACATTTAATTGGGTCTGGCTTACAAGTTCAGAGGTTCAGTTCTTATCATCAAGGAAAGAACATGGCAGCATCCAGGCAGGCATGGTGCAGGAGGAGCCAAGAGTTCTACATCCTCATCTGCATGCTACTAGCAGAATATTGGCTTCCAGGTAGATAGGATGAGGGTCATAAAGCCCACACCTATGGTGACTCACCTACTCCAACAGGGTCACATTTTCTTACAGTGACACTCCCTGGGCTGAGCATATACAAACCATCACAGTATCCAGAGATTCACGAAGTCTGACCCCTCATCAAGAAAACTTCTCTTTGCAACAGTTAGAGACCATTACAGAAAACCACAACCTATTTAAATGCAGAGTTGTAGATCCTAGTCCCAATGGATGAATCCACAAAATACCACTTTAGTGAAAACTCTGGAAACATTGTGTAAGAGGGTGCAGAAAGATTTTAAGACACAGAGAATCAGGGAATTTGATATGAGATCATGTCTCCTACTAACAATAGAAGCTATACCTATAAATTCTTACCAACATGAATGACCAGCCAAACCTGAGCTGAACAAGGATGATACCAATGAACATAACAAACTTCATAGAGAAAAGCCCACAGACTTCAATCCTACAGAAAGAACTACTGGCAAGTAAATAAAGCTAGGAGTGGGAGAGGCAGTCTTCTCTATGCAAGAACACACAAATTGATTGTTCAGTGCAAAAAGCCATCCCTAAATACACACACAGAAGAAACAGTATATGGATTTAACTAGTTATATTTGAGAATACGTGTATATATAAATACATACATGAATACAATAACAATTTTAAAAAGAGGCCATGAATTTGAAGGGGAGTAGAGAGAGTTGTATGCTAAAATTTGGGGGCAAGAAAGAGAAGGGAGAAATATTGTAATTAAATGATAATTTCCAAAGTAACCAACAGATAAATGTTAGATCTGACAACATAACTACAATAATCATTGTATAGACTGAGCAGGTTACAAAAACTAATTTTAAAAGGTTAGGAATTTGAAAGTGAACCAGAAGGGACATATTGAAGGGTTCAGAGGAAGATAAAATGTAATTATAATATAATCTCAAAAAGGAAAGGAAAACATTATTTATTTATTTATTTATTTAGGATAAACATTTGCTACATAACTCAATCTGTCGGGTGACCCACATCTCTTGACCTTATCTCCCAAGCACTGTGATTATAGCTGTGCAGTAACACAGCTGCTAGATTGCTGTATTAAATAGATTTCTATGTCATCAAAATAGAGGACAGGTTCTGTAATGGTAAGACTGGAAGTTAGAAGATGAGCCAGGAAAACACGGCAGTACTTGTGAAAAATAATGATAACCTTTCTTTGAGAACTGACTGTAGAAGGAAGAGACACAGTAAGGAGTAAGTGACTGTGAAAGTCACTTGGATCTGACAGAAAAGGCACTGTAGTTACCTAGAGTGAATTTAAGTTTTCTTGCATGAGTGGCTAGATAGTAGGTGTCAGTAGCTTAGTAAAAGCAATTTAAAGCAAAATGGATGCACTTTGCAATGTACCCAGTTTGACATTCCACTGGTTTGTCCAGATGGGAAAGTCTAATGAGAAACTTACTTTCATCTTTGCCAGAGTGTAGATTTGGAAGCTATCAGCCTATACTTCATACTGAAAGCTGTAGAGTTGAATGGCGTTACCTGTTGTCAGCCAGGACTATCAGCAAGACATTTAAAAGGTCTGCTTATAAAAGTCAACTGCAAGGAATTGCATTTTAATACCTCATGAGTGCTACTAAAATGTTTTATAATTCTTTCTTCAAATGATACAAAAATTCCAACTTACCTAATATATATGTTTTTGAGAAATGTGTATAATAGAAAGGGTCTCAGTTTTGAATTCAAGCCCTCCTTAGTCATCCTGAGACATTGATCAAGTTATTTACATCCTAATAGATTTGACTACCTCAAGTAGCAAGGTGGAAAGTGTAATGTAAAACTAATAGAGCTGCTTTGGAGAATAAATAAAACAACACAGGTTAATGTGTTGTAAACATGCAGAAATTTCTGTACTTGAAAAGGTCTGTTTGAACAGCTGATATAAATTTTCTGTGTTCTAAAGTCCAGAGTCTGAGAAAATTACATACTAAGATTCCCATATACACTTCATATAAATGACTTAAAGTCAAAATATCTTCTTATTCGGAAGCCTTTTTAAACACATATACAAGAACACATTCAACTCTCCCAATGATATCTATGCACGAACAATTCTTTGCAGCACCCAGTGCCACCAATCACAGACCACTGTCATGGTTACATTATTGAAAATATAGTTCATCGGTATTATTAGATACGTAAAAAATTTCCATTTAGAAACTCATAATCTCATTCCAAAACTCCTAAGCCAGTAATTTAACAATAGTTTCAGATTAGAATCCAGTGGAAACTGAGATAATAATAAACTATTAGTTCATACCCCCACGTTCCAAGAAATTGAACCCCAAATGCATCTCAGGCACTGTGCTCAATCAGAGGATACATAGGTTGATGAAACCTGTTCTTTGTACTTAAGGACCAGTCAATGTGGTTGGGAAAACAAACTTATAAACAAATCTAGAATAGCATATTGTTCTTCTCTATAATATTTCTTAAGATCTGGAATGGCAATCTTCCTGCACTATTCTTTTTGTTCATGAATTATTTCAATATTTATGATTTGTTGTAGTTCCATATGATCTTTTTCTCTTTATGATTTGTATAAGTTGATCCTATAGCCTGTTAACTTGTTGAATTTGACTATAATTCTTGAATGTTTTTAATAAAGAAATTTAAGGCTCTCAAAAAAAAAAAAAAAAACAAATAGGAATCAGCCTCTATGTTTTTAAATTCCAGGGAAATTTAAAAGAACTTACAGAATAATGCCCAATTCTTCCTGTGGAACTAGGGAAAGCAGCAGCAAGGGAAAGTAAAGAAGTAACACTGCACCTCATTAGTGACCCTCGAGGTGCAGGCAGCTGAAAGACGGCTACTGGAGCACAAGCTAATTTATTTGTCAATCACTCTCTTGTCATCTTTTCCTATCAATTCCAGTTGTATAGACTCAGGCCTCCCTCTGCCTTGATTGATTATAACAAGCAGGATTCATTTTCTGAGAAAAATGAGTCACAATCCACAATTGTACATAATTATCCATTTTCACATCCTCTAATTTATAAAAGTTACCTTCACTTTCTATCCCATAAGCCTTGTCTTTCAGGCACTCACTTGCTATTTACCACGCATATAGGGTTAGCCATGAAGGTGATAAATTACCTCCAAAATGGTGCAGATGGCCTACTTCCTATCCATGAGTCTAGAAACGCAATGACTAAAATGCCTAACACTGTCCTAACCATATCTAATGGTGATGGGTGATTTTAATTACAGTATAATTTTGTTCACTTACTGAGACTGCATAAATTGAAAGTGTATCTGATTAAAAGGCTCTGCACCAGATGCGCAATAGGCAGTCAGTATCTGCCACTTCCTCTAAATTGTTCTCTTGCTCTGCCCTCCCCTTCCTATCATTCTCCTTCAGATAATAAATGCATTAGGCAGAACTTATCAGATCTTAAATTCTAATCTCTGGTGGGTTATTATTATTCAGCAGCATCATGTGTCTCCTTTGTATAACCAAAGAGACTCTATATTCATGAGTGGTATCCTCAGGGTATTCAATTCCCATTTACTCATAAAGATGATAACAAGCCATTCAAAAGATGCTGTTTAATCAGAACAGAATGAGCAAGATTCGATGAGAGGCAGGATGAGACGGATGTATGTGGGCTGAGACAGAGGATGGCTTTGGCCAGGACCAGAGTTCCTGTTTTACCAGAAGCTGTTACCTTTCTGCATAGTGTTATAACGATGGCATGTTGTCAATCTTCCTTTCCTACCATAAGGCACACATCATTGCTGGCTTGAAATGATAAGTTGTTTTGTAGCATTGTTCTAATTAAAATCAAAAAATAAGAAGGAAATTGTTTTAGTGAACACACACACACACACAAAGATATCAGAAAGTACAAAGACTAATATCTTCTTAAGATGTTTCAAAGTTACAAACCAAAAGAAGGAAAGAGAGAGGGGGAAGGAGGGAGGGAGGGAGGGAGAGAGAGAGAGACAGACAGACAGAGAGGAAGAAGGAGGATGAGGGAGGGAAGGAAGGAGAGGAGGAGAGGATAGAAGGGAAGGGGAAGGGGGAAGAGGAAAGGCAAGGAAGGAAAAGGAAAGGAAAGGAAAAAAAAAGGAAAGGAAAGGAAAAAGGAAGAAGGAAAGGAAAGGAAGAAGGAAAAAAGGAAGAAAGGAAAGGAAAGGAAAGGAAAGGAAAGGAAAGGAAAGGAAAGAAAGGAAAGGAAAAAAGAAAGAAAGGATAAAAAAGGAAGGATGGAAAACAGGAAGATAGGAATGAACAAGGACTCAATGCTGATTTTCTACCTGACAATAATTTCTTTCTTAGGCTATGTGAACAAAGGTGAAGCTATTAGTACTTGCAATCAAGGAAACTCATTTGGCTACTGGATTTGACTTTACCCCTCAGGATATTTTTCTTAGATTCATGTGACGTTTGAACTTTCTATCTTGCTACTTATTATAGATTGCTAATATCCGTTAGTAGGACTACCCCCTCACACATTGAAATACAAAGTCTCAACATTTAGATCAAATAGCTACTGTTCAAATAACTTCTCTTTATGCATTGTTTACAAAGTGATGTGAACTTCATGACTGTATGTTTTCTTGAACTCAGAGTTTCAATTTAAGTATCTAACAGTTAACTGCTAAGCAGGAATACACACACAGAACTGAACAAGAGTACATTAACCTAAGGCAGGCTGAACTTATTACTGACTCTGATACATCTCTGTCTTCCCAATACAACATCTGTAGCATTATGAAGTCTGGTTTAATCATGTAATTTTTACATTACCAATCTTATTTTCTGTTCCTAAAATAATGGCACTGAGATTTCTTTATAGTTATTGATAATGGTATATTGACTTGTTCTGTTTGTGTGACTGATGGCCTCAGATAAATTTCAAATACAACTTTTGATTTGAGTTTGAAACTTCACAACAAGAAAGAGGGTAGCTAGTTATAAATAGCTAATGATGATGCTCTATTGTGAGGGTATCCATAAGATGTTCTGTTAAACAATTAGTCATCTTTCATATGACTTAGCATTGGCTCTGATTGTTGTAAAAATCTATATATTTAGTCTAGTATTTGCTTGAAGTCATCACATATATTTCTTAACTATATTGTAAATATCTTCATTTTACATCTTAGTTATCTCAAATTTGGTGTTTATAAACAAATTCCACATTGTGACTGTTTCTCTCTCTCTCTCTCTCTCTCTCTCTCTCTCTCTCTCTCTCTCTCTCTCTCTTGCCCTACTTTTCAGAAACAATAGCAACAAAGTTTAAAAGCATTCCATATCAAGTATATTCCTAGTTCATACAAGGTCCTTGACTGGGCATCAGCCCAAAGCATCTGCCCTCCAGGAGGGAATTCACTGTTCTCAGCACTTTGATTCTGAGACTCAACAGTTCACATATGGCCTCTCTGCTCCCTGCCAAAGAGAAAGATATAGGCTACAGCATAGCTGAGGGTTTCTAGTGTCTGGTCTCAGAAGTACTGTGCATCATTTCCAATCATGCTTAATTAGCCAGAGATGGTTGCACATTTCATCCTAACCTCAAATGGACTGCCAAACACAATTTTCCATGAGCCAACAGAAAACATAGGAAATGAAAGTCATTGTATTTGAACAAATTTCCTATTTCAGATTTCCGGGTCAGAAACAGCTTTCATCAGTCTTTCTCTATCAAACCCTGCATACTTTTCATGTGTAGTATGGGCCACCAGTTAGAATATTTCTATATTCCCTTAGCCAGTTCACTTTTCTTCATTCTAAGCTCCACCCACAAACATCAAATTCTCACCATCTCCTCTTTGTCACCTGCAACAACTTTGTAATGCATCGTTCTTTTATTATCCTTACCCTAAAGCCAACTTTACTTGTAAGCCATATTGACTGTTTAAGTATTAAGTACTTACATAGTAAGAAGGTCACGTGTATTAACTTTGGACTTAAAATTATGAAAGTCCTTTTATTTAAAATTACCATTCAGCAAAATAAACCTTTTTATGTGATTTACAATATCACCTAGTTATGCACTTTGAATCTAGTTTAATTTAGTCATAATTTACAGTTTTATGTGCTGTGTAGATTTCCTTTTCGAATGTGAGTCACTTTTTTTTAGCTCCTCTGATAGGAGCAGCTGACAGCTCACAGCTGAAATGCTTTCCTGAGAATGAAAATAAGATACTTTACGAAGGATTACTCCATTCTCTTTGAACTTTTATTCAAGGTCAATGAAATGCAAATGATTCCACCCTCCAGAATTCACTACTGGTAATTTTCTGTGAGCTTGGTTGTAACTAGAATACTGCCTAGTATGGTGTCACCCAGTCTTTGATGATTGTTTGCAACAAAAATACTTCCATATAACTCCTTAAACAAAATTCTGTTCATGAGACGGCAGGGAAGGCTGTGTGGTTAAGAACACATGCTGTTTTTCCAGAACATGCTGTGTTTGATTACCAGCACCACATGACAGCTCACAACCAACTCTATCTCCAGATCCAGGGCCCTCTTCTGGCCAGCATAGGTACCAGCCATACACATTGCATAGCACCCATTCCCCTATAAGTATAAAGATCAATAACTAATAAATCAACCCCCATACACTGAAAAACTTCTGTACAGCAAAGGAAATTATCAATAAAAAAAAAAAAAAAAAAAACAGCAGCCTGCAGATTGAGAAAGGATCTACACAAACCCTACAGAGGGCTAATATCCAAAATATATAAAGAACTCAAGAAGTTAGACACCAAAAAACCCTAAAAAACTCAATTTAAAAAATGGGGTACAGAGCTAAACAGAATTCCCAAAAGAGGAATCTGAGTGGCCGAGAAGCACTTAAATAAATGTTCAATGAGGTTAGTCATCAGGGAAATAAAAATCAAAATGACCCTGAGATTCCACCTTACACCCATCAGAATGGCTAAAATCAAAAACTCAAGCAATAACACGGGCTGGCAAGGATGTGGAGAAATGGGAACACATTCCTCCATTGTTGATGAGAGTGCAAACTTGTACAACCACAACCACTCTGGAATTAATCTGGTGGTTTCTCAGAAAATTGCAAATATTTCTACCTGAAGACCCAGCTATATTCCACCATACTACAAGGACACATGCTCCACTATGTTCATAGCAACTTTATTCATAGTAGCTAGAAGCTGGAAACAAACCAAATGTCCCTCAACTGAAGAATGGGTACAGAATACATGGTTCATTTACACAATGGGATATTATTCAACTATTAATAATGAGGACACCATGAATTTGGCAGGCAAATGGATGAAACTTGAGAATATCATCCTGAGTAAGTTAACCCAGCCCAAAAAGACATCCATGCTATGTACTCGCTTATAAATGGATATTAGCCATAAAGTACAGGATACTCTCAATACACTCCATATACCCAAAGAAGCTAAACAGGAAGGAGGGCTCAAGTAAGGATATTTAAATCTCACTTAGATGGGGGAATAAAATAGTCGTAGAAAGCAGATGGAGGGAGGGGACTGGGTGGGAGAAGAGATGGGAAGGAGAATGGGGGGGTCATGAACAGGTATGGAGAGAGAGAAAAGAGAGGGCCAGGAAAATAAATGGAAATCTGCAGCTAGTGGGGGTGGGAAGTGGAGGACATCTCTAGTGGGTTGGCCTAGTGCTGCTTGTATTATAATGTAAATTTTGGTCTCCAAAACTGCTTACATGAATGTCTGCACATAAGACACTGAGGGACCGTGCTCCCAGTTGGTTCTGATTGGTAAATAAAGATGGGCCAATGGCTGGACAGGGCAGACAGTGAAAGAACTTTTTGGGTTCCTGGGCTTGGGACTGAGAGAGGAGAAAGAAGATGTGTCATGCCAGGAGAGGGAGAAGGATAGGAGAAACACATACCTGAGAATAGAGGAAGACAGAGAGGTATAACCAGCATATGAAGGAGCCAGTAGAGTGTAGCCTCGTTGGGCATACCTCTGGGTCCAGTACAGTCCAGGTAGGATAGAGAATTCTTTTTTTTTTTTTTTTTTAAATTATACACCTGTTCAACTATGTTTAATTGCTACTTATCAAGTAGCTTAAAACGAAAAATAAATGTTCTGAGATTTACAGAATATGTACATTTAAATATATTTTAATATTTTAACACATATTTGACAGCTATATTGAGACCCAGTAAGTTTTAGCCTGATAAGACAGACTGCTGTCAATCACACTTTCCCAAAAACCAGGCAACAGCTAGTGGTTTATGTCCTAGTCTACATAATGTGTACAGTGGTGGTGAAAATAATAGATTATGCAGTTAAAGAATACAACCAGGGAAATATTGGAACTTGATCTAGAATGAAGCATAGGTTGTTGTTTGTTTTTGTATTTTTACCCAAAATTACATAGTCACATTAAATCTGGGCCATGCTCCATTCTGATAACATAAATACACATGATACAGGAACAGTAATAGATGCTGCTTTTAAAAAATTTAGCCTTGGTTCTGATAGCTAGCTATGAGGACCAGAGGGGCCGTGATCATATAGCATAATAAATCAGGATTATCAAAGGGAGGTGGATTAACCATATGGAGGTTAGGAAGTGGCCCAGCTATTATGCTGTTTAAGGCATATCAAAATATAAAGACTGTATGTATGTCTTTCATTCATGAAAGTAAACATTTGGGGCGGGAAGCAGAAACATGCTTCTGGGATTTATTAAATATTTAATTCTACAGACATCTCTAGGACATGCCAGAGACCTGAGATAGGGAAGGCTCCCAGGAGTCAATACTGGTGACTTAGCTGAGATTCGTAGCTGTAGGGATGTGAAACCTGAAAAGGCCACCTCCTGTAGTAAGGCAGAATCCCCAGTGAGGAATAAGAATACTAACCCATCCACAAAACTTTTCAACCCCAAATTTCTCCTGTCTAAAAGACATGCAAGGACAAAGATGGAGCAGAGACTGAATGAATGGCCAACCAATAATTGGCCCAACTTGAAACCTATCTTCTGGGCAACTGTCCAATCCCTAAGACTTTTAATGATATTCTCTTATGCTTGCAAGAGTCTAGCATGGCTGTCCTCTGAGAGATTCCACCCAACAGTTGATTTAGACAGATCCAGAGACCCACAGCCAAACATTAGATGGAGTTTAGGGATCCTATAGAAGAGTTGGGGAAATGATTGAGGGCCCTGAAGGGGATAAGAACTCCACAGGAAGACCTACAGAGTCAACTAACCTGGCCCCTTGGAGACTCTCAAAGACTGAACCACCAACCAGATAGCATACACAGGATGGACCTTCCCCACCCACCCCCGGACATATGTAGAAGCTGAGCAGCTCAGTCTTCCTGTGGGTACCCCAACAACTGGAGCAGGGACTGTCTCTAAAACTGCTGCCGTCTGTGGAATTCATCCTCCAGCTAGGCTGACTATCTGGCCTCAGTGGGAGAGGATGCACCTAACCCTGAAGAGACTTGATTTGCTAGGGTTCGGGGATACCCGGGAGGGAGGTACCCTTCAGAAGAGAAGGTGGTAAGAGGAGGGACTTGTGAGGGGGCATGAGGGACAGTAATCATGGTGTAAAATGAATAAAATTAATGGAAAAATAAGTAAAATAATAAATATATCCAAAAAAGTTTTAAAATGTTTTTAAAAATACTGTCCTCAGCTATTTCCTGGAGAGCATAAGGCATGCCTTAAGTTTGTATTTCAAGGATGTACAACCACTGGGAATTCTCAAGCATGAAGAAGTTAATAATTCTTTCTTATAAACACTTGATATGTGTCTGAGGATCAGAAAGCTTTACATGCCTCCCAAATTCCACTGGAGTTATCTACTTATCCTTTAAAACTTGGCATAAATATCATAACAACAAAGATACCTTCCCATAAACTCCATTTTAAGCACTGCATGTATACCTTCCCTTTCCCCATTCTTACCTGGACTCGATCTAATCCATTATTCTTGGAAAATTGAATTACAAAGCCCCTGTGTTTGAAGTAACATGATAAATTTATCCTTAAATCTGTGGTCTAGTCATTTAGCTTCAGCTTGAAGCATAGAACATATATATTCTCCTTTCTGAAGATAGGCCTGTGCTTGTTTTATGGGATCGTCAGTATCTCTGACCTGTGAAGTTCCAGGTCTTTCTAACTCAGTACATGGACAAGGCTCCCTGGATTTTCCTGCTTCATCTTTACTCAACCATGTAGTAACCATTGGGCTGTGAGAACTAGATGTCAGCTGGGATTATTCCAGAAGTCTTTATCTTTGCTATCATTTTTCTTTCCATTCTTCTCATTCTCAAAGTTTGCACCTGCTTTCTGTCTTCTCCAGTATCTCAGGATCTCTCTGCCCCTCGAATTCATTCTTCCATTTACACTGTAGATATATTAAGGAAAATAAAATGATTTTAAAAACTACTTCTTTCATTATAGACCTCCTTCAGAGCTACTGACTTTCTTAAAGTGTAAAAACAACAACAATAACAACAACAACAACAACCAGGTATAAATTAAAGAGAGTTACCTTTCTCAGCAATATGGCCCTTCTTAGGGAAAGTTCTGTGGTTTACCCTGGAAATCTCCAGAACTCATCCTGGAAAAGGTCTTAGGTAATTACACATAGGGTTAACATAACAGCTATTCTTAGGTTTGTTCCCCAAGAGTATGCATTTTCTGCCATGGTATTTTTATTTGCCTCATAACTTGGATGACTAATATAGTTAAAATGCATTATTTATAGTGGTAAAGGACATTCAGATTGGTCTACCTGACAGTTAAGTTTCCTCTCCTGTGGATGCCACATGCATCAATTCTTCAGATTTACTTCCCTCAATACTAATTTGAATGATGGTATACATCCTAATTAGTTATAGTTTGGTGTTTATTATTTTTCACCAACCAGATACTGTCTTGAACATTCCATTAGGCTGTAAATTCTAATGCTTAGTAACCTTTTTTCCCCTGTTCTATTACCTGTTTTTAACTGACTTAAAATCTTCTAATATAATTTAAAAACAATGCCACCCAGCATTCACAAATATGTAAGTAAAGGAATGAGATTTGATAATCATAAGTAACTTCATAATACTGATTCTAGTTATGAACTACAGGTGACCAGAATTTTTAAATTATTCTAAGATTTATTTTATTTATTGATTATTAATTATTTTATAGTAATAAAAATATGACTCATGTATCTGGCTTTTAGAAGCAGGGTCTTTCTGACAAGCTCTATAGGATAACAAAGAACAATGGCAAAAACCTGTAATTTGGAGGTCTATGGGATACCACTCACACCACTCACAAACAACTCAAAAGGTAGTAGCCCATTGCTGGTACTAAGGTTTCTATTTGCTAGCACATGAGTGTCTAGTAGGCGTATTATCCCTTGCTAAATGGTAACTCGAGGTAAATAGATAGATAGATGATAGATAGATAGATAGATAGATAGATAGATAGATAGATAGATAGGATAGATAGATAGGAAGGATAGATAGGCAGGATAGAGGTAGGTAAGAGGTAAAGAGATAGATGAGAGAGAGCAGAGACAGAGAGAGATTGAGAAATGAGAGAGAGAGAGAGAGAGGACGAGGGAGAGAGAGAGAGAGAGAGAGAAGGACATAGGTAGTAAGTAGGTAGTAAGTAGGGAGGTAGTAAGTCATGTGGTAAGCTTCCTCCTTCTACTTAGCTTTCATAGAGCAGAAGGTATTATGAATACTACCTGAGAAGAAAAGGAACCATCAGTCTTACAAGCTGCAAACAGATTACCAAAAATGGAAGTTAGCAAGAAACCCACAACAGGCCAACATGCAGAGAATAAGAGACTGCAAAGTGCTCAACCCTGATGGTAGGTCTTTATCAAATCTGAAAGGGCAGGAAGATGGCAAGAGTGGACAATTCAACAAAACAGTGTCTTCCAGACATAGCAGCAAATTCACACACCAACTCATTGTAATTATAACAATATGGACACCGTATGTGTGCCCAAAACACAACAAATTCCAACATGGATAGGGGATTTGGGCATGAGGTTACACCCCCAGCTGATAAGCTATAGGCATTTGATAGTTCCTGGAAGATCATGAGTTTGTTAACTTTAAGGAGTGACCCCTGGTTGTTCACTAATCTTCAGGGCAGGGCCCATATCCCAAAAGACTTTAGTCAACACAAATTGCACTGGGTAAGTTTTTGTGTTTGTTTGTTGTTTATTATTTATAGAGAACATAAAGTTGAGTAAGTAGAGAGATGAGTATAGATCTGGGAGGAGTTAGAGAAGACGGAATGGGTTATTACTAAAATATGCTAAATGAAATTCTCAAAAAATAATAAATTATTATTTAAATGTAATAAAAATTAGTGTGTATTAAGCCATTACTGATTAAAAGAATTTTTTTATCTACAAATAACAAAATCCAATTTGAACTGGTTTGAACTAAATGTCAACACTCACTGGAGAAGTGCAAAGAACATGGCAGAAGAGGCAATAAGGGCACGAGAGTTCCAAGGCTCTTCGTTTTCTCTGTTGACATCCCATCATTTTCCCTTTCACTGCAAACCACATTTTTCAAAGGTCAAAGTCACATGATGGAAAAAACACAGTATCATCTTTCTGACCATCTTAAAGACAGAATTAAGAATGTTTCCAGTTATGAAAATAGAAGTAAGCTATCTGAGAAGAGGACGGGGTATCATGTGGGGGAGGCAAGAAATGGCAATGGGAGAAAATTAATATACACAAATAAATATTAATACAGAATGTAATATACATACTATAAAGTGTAAATGATATACACTTAAAAATACTGAGCACAGAAGAATTTGGAGATATATATCTCACATTGGGTTTTGTTACATATATAGTATATATACTACAATGTAAATGCTAGAGGAATTAATGAGGAAAATACTAAATCTGGACAAAGGAAAAGAGGAAAAGCACCAGATGGCAATGGAATTCTTGGACATGGAGGGCAAATGTGACATTCAGCGAGATGCTGCTGTGATTAGTGATAGAGTCTGCAAGACACAAGTTCTCAAGATGGGAAGAATTTCTTTTTGTAGCTTAGAAAGATAAATTTGTGTTCTTCAAGATTTGGGGAGCTTGGTTAATGTTGTTCAGGAATGAACTTTGAAGCTCTGGCCGCCGTTCAGGAGTGAACTTTGAAGCTCTGACCACCATTCTCTGGGCTTACTGGACAGTTTTAACATTCCTTAGTCATACCTCTGCAACCCAGCCCTGCTCAGATCAGTTGCTCAACACAACAAAAAATGTACAAAGTAACTGAGATGATTAATTAATATTTCAAATCACATTTTTCACTATACCCTTTGAAAGCCACTCTCACTGCCAGAGAGTCAGCTAACACATTTTCTTGAGTGAATATTATTAGGCTCTTCAGATCTATAACAGGGTAGGCTTAATAATATATTTATCATTCATGTAATTCATTTTTCCACTGGTAAAATAAAAACAACAGTGATAAACAATAGCATAAAACAAGTAAATAAATGATTTAGTGTTGCTACAATTCTTTCTTGAGGAAAACTTATACAAACCTACCATATGTAACCTTTGCTAGAAGGGAGAGACAAGATGCCCTGCTTACTATGGGGAGTACGGGAGGAGGCAATTACCCACCTCTGAGACAAGCTCAAATGTCTTTAACCCATGCACACCTTTCTGTGTGTGTGTGTGGTGTGGTGTGGTGTGTGTGTGTGTGTGTGTGTGTGTGTGTGTGTGTGTGATTTGGATTTGGTCTGGTTTGTTCCTTTGTTTGTTAGCTTGCTTCTGTTTGGGTTTTTTTTTTCTGCAAACTACTCTCCTTGGGCTCTAACACCTTCCCAAAGCTCCTTAGCAAAAAAAAAAAAAAAAAGAAAGAAAGAAAGAAAGAAAAAAAAAGGAGAGAGAGAGAGAGAAAGAAAGAAAGAAGAGAAGAGAGAGAGAAAGAAAGAAAGAAAGAAAGAAAGAAAGAAAGAAGAAGAAAGAAAGAAAGAAAGAAAGAAAGAAAGAGAAAAGGCTCTCTTCCATTCCCCTCCTCCTTAGGAACTCCTGCTTGAAGCAAACCCTGTCACACTGACCTTTGAGTAACCCAGTTTTGCCTTTCTTTTATCTCTTCTAGTTTCTTCTCACTTTATAAACACCTTACTTGTGGGTCTGAGTCTTGTTCATCTGCTAAAGCCTTTCAAACTTCATAAAGAGCCTTCCTCTCCAATGGTTACCAAATCAGTAACTTAAGTCCCTGCTCAATCCATTTCTTCATGGAGTCTAGCCTTCCAGCCCTATAAACTCAGCATCATGCAGTGCTTTCCTCATACCAGTTCTCTCAATGATGCCTGTCCATCTTGGATGGTCCTCTAGCCTTTGATATCCATGGAGACCTTCACATGACACATGAGGTCAAAGAAGCCTTATGACATTGTTCCTGGCAATGATTTAATGCATGACACTAAGACACAGGTTAAAAAAACAAAACAAAACAAAACAACAATAACACCAAAAAAAAAAACCAAATAGGACTCAATCAAAATAAAATAATCTGCATGGCAAAATTGTCAGCATAGATGTTCAAAAATTTATATATCACTTTTAATTGCAGCAGTTTTATAATAAAATAGCTAAAGGATGGGATCAGCATACATGACTCAACAAAATGCAATACAACCTTGGATTAGAATACTTTTAATAAAAGGTAGCAGAGTCCTGATAAATGTTACAGCATGGATGAACCTTGATAATTATGTTTCATAAAAGAAACCAATAACAAAATCCCCAATTATTTAAATAAAATGTGAAGAACAGATAGATCAGTGGGAAACAGGGCAGATTAATGATTGTTAGGGATTAAAGGTGGGGGTGACAGCTCCTTTGGCATCTCCTATGGCGTGATGAAAATATCTGAAAGTTATATAAGGATGATAGCTGTACAACATAATGAATACATGTGACTAACCATTCAATTTCCATACTCCACGGAGGTGCTCTTGTGAATTAATTACAGGTAACAAAGGTGTAACTTAGCAAAGAAAAAATAAAGCAACAAGAGAGCATCTGGGCAAGAAATTCATGGAAACTGTCAGGGAGAGAAAATTAAAATGGTCTTTGAGTTCTTGGCATGAGTATACAAAATGACCAAAACTTCGTTTGAAAACAGGTAGAATGGAATTCAGATCAGAAATGACCAGAGGGGCAGTGAATGAGGGCATACACATATAATGTGTTCTAGATGTTTTATAGTTTCATTCTTCTTTAAATACTTAACCCACCTAAGTGTACTTTTGATACACATAAGAAAAAGATCTAGTATTCTTTTGCATATCTAATCTCAACATCATCTTTAAAAATCTAACTATGGGCCTCATGGGTCTGTGCTAGGCCCTCCACATGCATGCTGTGGGTGTTCAGCTTAGGTTTCTTGTTGGACTCCTAACAGTGGCTAGTTGGGGTGTCCCTGACTCTTTTGCCTGTGCTAGGGGCCCTTTTCCTCCTACTGGGTTACCTCATCCAGCTTTGATATGAGGTTTGTGCTTAGTCTCAGAAATTCTTAGGGCATGTTCAGCTGGTACCACTGGAAGGCCATCTCTTTTCTAAAGGGAAATGAAGAGCAATGGATCTGGGAGAGGGAGGAGGTGGCAGATGTACTGGAAGGACGGGAGGGAGGGGAGGGTGCAGTCAGAATGTATTGTATGAGAGAAGAATAAAGAAAAAGAAAACACAATCCAGTTTTCCAAAATATTTCTTCTGAAACTACCCTTTCTCAAGAAGTATGCATGGCTCCTGTAGAAGATACATTGATTATCGAATCATAAACTTATTTCTGGTCTTCTTTATTCTGCTTCATTTATCTGTTTCTTTTTGCAGCAGGTCATTGCCAGTTTAGTTATGATTTTAAAGGTCTTGAAACATAAATAAAGCCCTCTCACCTTGCTCTTCTAAGCTTTGTTGAAATTATCCGGGATCACTGGTAGTTCCATGAAATTAAATTATTCTCTTATTTATCTTAAAAGTATCAATAAAACTATGATGGAGATTGCAATATATGTGTAGATTTCTTTGGAAAGTATAGAATTTTTAAAACTAGGAATTTTCCCTACCCATAAACATAGAACTTTTCCATTACTAACTGTTTTCATTAATTCTTTTTGCAATATTATATACGATTTTAAGTCTACAGAACTCTTACCATAAATTACTTTTAAATTGATATAAATAGTGATTATTTTTTGAGTATACTTTCAGTTTTGTCATTGTATGTAGAGATTTGATTGATATCATATTGGTTTTCTATCTTGTAGCTTTTATGGATTTCCTTGTTTTTATTTTTTTTTTTTACTTCTAACTTTAATTTTTAAATTATAGTTCAGATTATATAGTTAATTAGATATACATATGTAAGTTTAAATTTATACTAAAAATATAAAATTTGTTTATCTCTTTATTTCTTTATTTTATGTATGCACAGGGCCATTCATCTGCTCTAGCATGTGTGGAGATCAGGGTACAACTTGCAGGAATTCTTTTTCCCTTGTGGATCCAGAGGATCAGGCACAGTTAGTCAGGACTGATGATAAGTACTTTGTCACTGAGCAATCTTGCTGGCCCTGCTTTGCAGCTTAAAATACCTTTATTTTTATAATTACATACAAATAAAATTTAAATAATTTTATTTTATGTAAGATCATGCATGTCATACACTTTGAGGTAATTTTGCTTTTCTAATGAGAATGTTTTCATTTCTTTATTGCCAAATTGTTCTGACTAGGACTGCTAGAATGCTGTTAGCTAAAGCTGCAAGAGCAGACAGTTGAATTCTTATCTCAAAGGAGAAACACTATTGCTAATTTAAAAATAATAATTTTGGATTTATTCTCAACATTAAACATGATCTCACTTATGGAGTTTTGAATGTAGCCTTTTACCATGTTGGGGCAATTTCTTTCTATTAGTTTTTTAAATACTTTTATCACAAATGGTCACTGAATTTTATCATTTTTCTGAGCCTACAGAAGATGATTACGTAATTTTTATACCTCCTATGTTAATGCAGTGTTCACATGGATGGAATTTCATATGTTGAAACATTCTTGCAATCCACAGGTAAATTAAATGCAGACTGATTGCTCTTTTTGTTTTTCATTTTTTATTTATTCATTTTCTTTACATCCCAATTTCTAACAGTGTTGAATTTGTTTGATGGTGTTTGCTGGGGACATTTCAGTCTATATTCTTTGGGGATGTTGTCCTACGTCCTTATTTTAGTGATGGCTTTCTGGCTTTGGCATTAAAGAAAAGCCAATCTCACACCAGTTTAGAAAATTTTGTTTCTTTCTAATTTTTACATGAGTTTGAGAAAGACTGACATTTAATCTCATTTTTAAATTCATCAAAACCCATAGGCGAAGCCATCTGGCCTTGGACTCTCCTATTTTGGAGCTTCTCAAGTATCAATTCAATCTGCTTCCTAGTTTCAGGTTTGCTCAGCTGTTCTGGTTCTGTTTAGTCTTGGGGGTCTACACTTGTATTTAGTCTTGGTAGTTTGTGTTTTAATGGAGTTTTTCCATTTCCCTTTATGTTATCCAGTGTGTCCCTCCTTATTTTTGTGTGGTATAAGCTGTGATGTCCCTCTTTTTGCTTTGGGTTGTATTTCTTTGAATCTTCTTCCTTTCATAGAAAGCTAAAGTTTTGACAGTGCTGTTCTGTTCAAATGTCACATCATATATTAATAGATTTGTACAATTTGCTTTGTTTTGTTTTTTCTTCTCTAATCTTAACTTTTTCTTTCTCTTTGCTATGTTTGTGATGATGGTTTTTCATGTTTTAGTCCCTCAAGGCACTAAAACTCAAGTCTGAGCATGTATTCGAGATGTTTCTCTTTTTATGTCAGTATTTGTCACTATAAGTTTCTCTTTGTGTGGCTCTGCTGCCTTTAGGATATGTACTGTCTGTTTCATTTGTCTGTAGAAATTTTCCCATGTCACTTTTTTTAATCTAGTGATGCTCAAGTGTTTGTAATTTTTATTACCACTTATTTGAAAATTTTCCAATTCCCATCTGCTATTAACTTCTAGTTTTATTTCTTCACATTAGGGGAAAGCATTTGATATGATTTTATCCTCCTTAAATTTATTAAGACTTTTTCTATAATCTAGCATGAGGTGTAGTTTAGAGAAGGCTTTTATGTATTCAGAATAACACAATTGTTGCTGTGTTGGTCAGTGCTCAGCACATATGGGTTAGTTCCATTTGTCAGGACTATTACTGTGTCCTCTTTCACTAAGGAACTTTCTGTCTGTATTTTTGCTGATTGAAAGTCAGATATGAAAATCTTATGGTATTATTATGTTGTTATTGAGGTCTTCCTTCAAATCTATTGTTTCTCAGTTCCTATATTTAGGTGTTTTGATATCAGGTAAATTATGCCTCCTCTATATATCACCATATCTTTAAGCTTTGCCTGATGTAGGTATTGCTATCCATGATGCCTTTACACTACCATTCACACTGAATGTTTTACCATGCTTTGTCTTCAGCATTTCTAATTCTAAAATAATTCTGTAATGTAGATATAAAGATAGATGTTTATATCATTGGTGGTTTTGTTTGATTGCTTTTATTGTCCACCACTCTAATATATTTCATTAAGAAGCTTAATCATTGGAAGACCGACAATACCAACAACCAGAGCTCCCAGGGTCTAAACCACCAGCCTGAGAACACACTTGGAGGGACCCATGGCTCCAGCTGTATATGTAGTGGAGGATGGCCTTGTCAGGCATTGGTGGGAGAAGAGGTTCTTGGTCCCGGGAAGAGTGGATGCCTCAGTGTGGGGGAATTTGAGGGCGGGGAGGGGGAGTGAGTAGATGGGTGGTGCCACACCCTCATAGAAGTAGTGGTTTAAGTGACAGGATAAGGGGCTTCTGGGGGAGGGGGAATTGGGAAAAGGGATAACATATGAAATATAAATAAATAAAATATCCAATAAAAAAAAGAAGCTTAACCATTTGTGCTTAGTGTAATTATTGATGAGGAAGTAGAGTTTCATCTTAATTTTCCTTTTTTTTTAGCCATTTTGTCTTCCTTACCTCTTTTGAACTGTCATTATTTTGGTTTTTATTGTTGTTGTGGTGGTGGTATACTTTAAAATTTTTTTCCTTTGCATTCCCGAAACAAGAGAGACAGAAACCAATTTCCTGGACAACCTGTTGAGGATGACTGTATTAAGCTGTAACAGCCTACCATGGGCTATCTGGAGCAATAGCATGTTGCCTGGCTCCTTTATTAACAGTGGTCTCTGGATATCTGTGTTGTACTGGATCTCATCAGTGGTTCAGTACAGATATAAACTTTTGAAAGCCTCTTGAAAAGTGTGTGTGTGGCCGGGCGGTGGTGGTGCACGCCTTTAATCCCAGCACTTGGGAGGCAGAGGCAGCGTATTTCTGAGTTCGAGGCCAGCCTGGTCTACAGAGTGAGTTCCAGGACAGCCGGGCTACACAGAGAAACCCTGTCTCGAAAAAAACAAAACAAAACAAAAAAAAAGAAAGAAAGAAAAGTGTAATGTGTGTGTGTGTGTGTGTGTGTGTGTGTGTGTGTGTGTGTACGTGTCTGTGTCGGTGTCTTGTGTTTCTGAGTATGCAATACACTGCTAGAGAGATGGTTTAGCAGGTCAAAGGTGCTTGCTGCAAGCTTGATGGTCTGAGTTTGGGATTCCTGGAGCACACTTGATGGAAGAAGAAAACTATTCCCACAAGTTTTCCTCTGACTTTCACCTAGTCTTGGAAAAATGTATATCCCCCTTTCATCTGAACATAAATAATAAATAAATAATTGTAATTTAAAAGTATGACATAGTCTTAAGGGAGAGTTGCAACTCATAATTTCCTCTTCAGCATGGGATTGAGGTCATGAAAAAGAGCTATTTTCTTGCTATATTGGATGTAGCTGTTCTCACTCCTAACTAAGAGATAAGAACATGTTTATCAGATTAGATTCTTAATTATACAGAGAACTGGCACATAAATATTTCTATTTGAAGCAGGCATGTATGTAGCCCAAGCTATCCACAAACTTGCTATATATCCCAGGATTCTTGATTATACAAGGAACTGGTACATAGCTATTTTTCTATTTAAAGTATAGTTGTATGTAGCCAAAGCTATCCTCAAACTTGCAGTATAGCCCAGGATGATCTGGACTTGCTAATCCTCCTTCTTGAACTGCTAGGATTACAAGCATGCATCCCCATGTTTGAATTATCAGTGCTGGGAACTGAACCCCAGGATCTACATGTTAGGTTAACACTCTACTTGATAAGCCAATCCTCTGATCTCCACATGCCGAGCTCAGACTGCAAAAACACAAGTAATATAAACAAGGAAAGAAGATTACCAAATACTCTCTGCTAAAACCGTTAGTCCTACAGAAACATTCTGTAATGAGAATTACTTAAATGAACCTCAGAATAGATAACTTAAAAGAACATTCATAAATATAATCAAAGAATGAAAGGTGTTTAAAAAGGACATGAAGAAAGACCTCATGGACTTAATGGCGGTCAGAATAAACTGCTAAGTGAAGTCCAAGATAAGTAGAAACATGGCACATGTATACAGTAGAGTACTATCCTACTGCAAAGAAAGATGAGATTTACATAAAGGACACAATAGTAAAATACAATAGTGAGTGAGGTAACCCAGACTAAGAAAGATAAATATCACATGTCCTCCTTTGTTTATGCAACCTAGCTATGAATTTTCATACGTGAATATATAACCACAAATGCTAAGACTGTAAAAGGAAGAGAAGGGACCGAAAGGGACAGTAAGGCACAAATATTGTGGAAGGGGAAGTAAGAAAAACAGCCAGAGGCATTAAGAAGGGAAGCTCAAGTGATAGCACATGCTGTTGAGGATGTGGAGCAAAGGGAACAGTTTTGCATTGCTGGTGGAAGTGGAAACTTGTACAACTACTCTGGATATCAATTTGGTGGTTTCTCAGAAAACTGGAAAACCTCAAGACCCAGCTATACCACTCCTGGACATATGCTCAGAAGATGCTCCAACATCCACAAAGTTGTTCATAGCACCTTTATTTGTAATAGCAGAAACTGTAAACAACCTAGATGTACCTCAATTGAAGAATGATAAGAAAATGTGTTACATCTACACAATGAATACTATTAAACAAAAAAATCATGAATTTTGAAGGCAAATAGATGGAACTTGAGAATATCATCCATGAGTAACCGGTAAAGGGATGAACTCACTATCTTTCGCTAGGATTCAAGCATGCATCCCCATGTTAATTTCATGCACTGAAAGACCATGTTGGTATTAGCCATAAAATATGAGATATTCAAGCTACACTCCATAGACTCAAAGAAACTAAACAAGGAAATGCTTGAATCTCACTTAGAAATGGAAATCAAATAGTCATAAGAGGCAGATGAGGGAGGGAAAAATGGGTGGACAGGGATAGGCGGAGATGGGGTAGGAGGGGAATCGGGGGTTCAGGATCAGATGTGGGGAGGAACAGTGAGAGATGGCCAGATGGCCATGAGAATAATGGAAATTTGCAAAAAAATGTCAGAGGTTGGGAAATGAAGGGCCTTTCCAGGAGACAGAGACCTGGGATATAAAAGAGGTGCCCAAGAATCAGTGGGTGTGACCTTAGCTGTGACTCACAGCATTGGAGATATGGAACCTGAAGAGTCTACCTGAGGTACAGGAAGAGGAAACTGAAAAGGCGGGACACCCAGTGGAATAATAGGGACACCAACCCACCCAAAACTTTCTACTCAAAATGTATCATTTCTAAAAGAAACACGTAAACAGGGGATGGAGCAGAGACTGAGAGAATCCAACTTGAGGCACATCCCATGGGCAAACACTAATCCCTGATGCTATTAATGATACTCGTAGACAGGAGTATAGCATGGCTGTCCTCTGAGAGGCTCCACCCAGTAGCTAACTCAGAAGGATGCAGACACCCACAGCCAAACATTGGATGGAGCTTGGAACTCATCTGGAAGAATAGGGGAAAGGAATTCAAGCCCTGAAGGTGATAGGAACTCCACATGAAGACCAACAGAGTCAACTAACCTGAACACTTTGGGCTCTTAGAGACTGAACCACCAACCAAAAAACATACAGGGCTGGATCTAGGCATCTCCGCACATGTATAGCAGATGTGCAGCTTGGTCTCCATGTGGGTCCCTAACAACTGGAGGGGTGGCTATCCAAAAGCTTGTTGCTTATCTATGGATATGTTCTGCTAGCTGGACTGCCTTGTCTGATATCACTAGGAGAGGATGCACCTAATCCCACAGCAACTTGATGTTCCAGGGTAAAGGGATACCCAGGGGGACCCCACCTGCTCAGAGGAGAAGGGGAGGGGGAAGAGGAAATTGTTGGAGGGAGAAGGGGAGGGGGTGACAGGGAGGGTCGCAATGAGCAGGACAAAAAGTGAATAAATTAAAAAGGGGGAAATGGAAGTCAGGGTAATATGATACAGAATGAGAGGAATATAGGAAGGATAAGTTATTCTAAGAATGCTTGAAATTTTCAGAGGCATTTTATAAGGACACTTAAAGTCCATATATACGTATATGGGACTAGGATAAATGGGCTGATGATGTTTCTCCCATTAGTCGTATGTTATCTAACAAAAACCTAGAGCCAGACATAAGAAACATCCTCCGTTAGATGTTTATGATGGAAGTGGAGAGCTGTGCCCAAGGAACTCTCAAACCAGTCTTAGCTGAGGCCTCTCATCCCTTGCTGATGATGTCACACACTTAGCTCAGAGAAACTGGGCTGAAATTACTTCTCTGGAAGCTTCTTCTCTGAGGACTGACTCCCATAGCATTGGAAAGTATTATATAAGGTTCAAACGGAGAAAAGAAATCACTGGCCTACCCAGCTGTTAAGTCCATGAACCACTCTAATGATCAGTGCAACACGATTCTTTCAGTGATACTATAGTGACTGTTTTTCTTCTAGGGAAAATCCATAGCTGTCTAATTAAACTTAAGGTCCACCCAATAAGAGGGAATTCATGCCTGGTACTTGAGAGAGAGTAAAGTACCCAGGGCTAGAAAAATTACAGACTAGAGAGGAGAGTTTATTTCTGCCATTCTCCAAAGCCAATACAATTTCCGTGTTCTAAAATTTACCCTCACTTACCCTTGTATCCACTGATAAGTATAGCTCTCATCTGTCAGCAGAGAAGCTTTGATTTTTAGTACATGGAAGCTATTACAGAGACCTACCCTGCTAAAAATGCAGAGGATAAGGGGCTGCAGATGCCCAGCACCAGTGGGTAAGTCAGTAATACAAGCCTTCCAACTAAGGTTCAGGCAGTATCACAGGAAAAGAGCAGAAAATCCGTCAGAGCCAGAGGACAACAATGTCTGCTATGAAAGTATCTTCTAAGCATGTCAAGGAATCTCATAAGGTCCCATTACTAGATGAAGAACTTCAGGTAACCAAAGACTGTTGAGAGAGGGAGAATCAGTCTTCTCCAGAAATAAGGCCACTAACATCTACCAGCAGTGGTCAGCCCTAAGCACATGGGAAGTTTCTGGTTGTGTCATGTGATACAGACTCACATGGTGTTTTGCTGAGGCAAGACCCACGGAAGACACGTGATGTTTGGAGAGAGTATAAATAGGACTCAGTAGACAGTGATGGACACTTGCAAAGCTAGCTGTGCAATGTTTCATTGGTCTAGCATCTTCACTAATCTTCACTTCACTGAAAGAGATATGGCAGAGAACTGCTGGCATTCTGGCTGGTCCTGGTTGCTCCCACTGACTCATGCTGATTCAGCGGAGGCTTGGCAGTTTCTGCTGGATCATGCCCTGATGACACTTTTAAACTAGACTGTTGGTATCCTGACACTACTAAACTGGATGCTGGCACCCTGACAACAGAGATTGGAGTTGCCACAAAGAACTATTTCTAAACAGGTCCATATGCCCTTGTCCTGTTTACCCTTTCTCCCTTACCTTTGAACAGTGGGCTAGAAGGGGGGTTGAAGCATTAAAAAGCCTTTCTTAAAGTAGGTTTTAAAAAATCTAAGCCTACACACACGTACATATAAGCAACACTAAATAGACTCAGCAGTTTTTACATATGAACATGTATGCATGAGTATCACTCATGATAATAATAACTGAAGAAGAGGTCCTGGGATTGAGAGGGAGTTGAGGAAGGAAACTTAGGAGGGGTTGACAGGTGCCGAGACAGGGGTGGAAATGATGTGAATACTGTACTTGTGAGAAATTCCTCCAAAATAAATAAATAAATACATAAATAAATAAATAATTGAGGATTTTTTTAAATTTTGAAAAAGGAGAAAATAAGACTTTTGACATTTGGAGGGAAAGATAGATAAAACATGAGTGGTAAAAACATGTCAGTGACTTCCTTTAGGAGAGACTCTTTCTACATCCAACTTCCCAGAGCATGAGTCTCTGAGTAGCTCTTATTCTGTAGGTGACTCAAATATGTAATAAACATTGAAGAACCTCTGCTTGGGATGAGGGCTTAAACATCAGTTTGTCCTAATACAAGGGTCCTGTTTGGTTGATATTATCAACCCTAGCTCATTCTAGAAATGGAGGAATGGTGCAAATACTTTTAAGGAAGGTGTCTCCAAGTTTCACAGCATCTCTCTATACACTGGATTATAAAGCAGAGTATCACCCACATCGGTCAGAAGATAAGAGATACGCTGGGCATTTGGGTTGGCTGACAACTAGAAATAATGATGCCTAAGAAAAAACAAAAGAGGAGAATTGGTTTTCTAAAAGTCATATTGTAACAATTTAGGGCATGAATCATAACAGGGTTTATTGTGGACATAAATTAAGACCAATGTTTTTGATAGCCTGGAATCCAATGTAGTAGATACTGAAGTTTAAATGAGACAAAACTCTCATGACCATAATTGTAAAAGTTTCTGACAACCAAACAGGAAGAGATTTGCCACAATGTTTCAGCAAATGTGAAGACTTATGTCAGACGTTTGGTATTGTAACTGGAATGGGTTTTCTCATCCCTGAAGTGCTGGGTTCACCTATGGGCTGACATGAATCACCACCTTGGTGTAGGTGTACGCAGAAAGTTCCAACTATTCTTGAGTCACAGAATAGCAGAATAATGCTTACAGTTGTCTGATAGTGGTGAGGTACAAAAGTATATTTTTGTATGAATATGTGTGTGTATGCACATGCATGTGAGTGTGTACACACTTTGTATCTATTAGAGAGTATGATAAATCAAAAGTAAAACTGAGAACCTGTCTATTTTGGGGGATTCTATATGTTTTTCCCTTGTTCTCTGGCTCTGGAACTGAACCAGATAAAGGTTCTAGGAGGCTGTGACACTTCAAAGCCAAAAGCCTGAGATGACTAACCAGTCAGCCGTCTCACCCCACATGCTACCTGAGAAGTGTTTGACAGGAGCCTTCACCCAGATTGTATCTGGGTTGACACAACAGTGTGGGGCGGTGGGCTGTGGGAAGCAGCTGGGTCCCTGGTGGAGCACAGGCCTTGAACCCCGGACCCTAATTGGACCGCAGGCATTAGGCTCTGCTCCTGGCTCCTGGTTTCTTTCAATCAGCCCTCCAGAGTCCCTCCCACAGAGAGTCCATGGCCATCAGTCATGAGGACCAGTGCCTTGGGCTCTCCCACATGTAGATGAGGTATCTACAAGCTCTCAGACCAAGCAAATAGGTCTTATCTGCTGCCAGACCCTGACCTACCCCAAAACTGTATATAAGAACCCTATTAGGGAGAAGTAAAGGTGTGCAAGAGTCATCCTGGTGTCCGAGAGTTTCTGTCGCAAGAGCTGTAACACTTGGGAAGAGATCTGCTCTCCCTGAAGCGCCTTCAGAACCCTCCCCTCCTTGACAGCTAGCCAGCTTCTTACCAGCCCAGCCCAGGCCAGCTCAGCCCGCAGAGAGACAGGTGATCTCCCCTCCCTGCTTGCACTCTGTCCCCTTGGCCCAGATCCCCGCACCAGGCTGGGTCAGAGATCATCGTGGGACGCCCTCTGGAACAGGAACCCACACAACAGCAATAGGAAGTTCTGTTTGTAGGAAATACCAGGAATGCTTTCCCTGAAGCATCCTCCAAAGCAGATGCCCATTCTGGGCATAAACACTTCCTTAACTTCGTCCTAATGCTTTGCCTAAATAGAACTGGCTCATCAGCTAAATGGACAATTCTGTCAGCTGCAAGTTTCTTTTTCTTCTTTTAATAAATGTAGAGATACAATGAGTATTTAGGAACCAAAACCACTTATAATATTTTAACAAACCTGAAAAAGAAATATAACAAGTTACACTAGGTTTCAAAGCCTATATGCAAGCCTTATACATTCTCTTCTATGTAAATCCTCTGCAGAATATCTAATGCTCATATGGGCAATCAATATAAATTGAAAAAAAATGTATTTCTCTGGAAAATCAAGAATATTTTCAGTCAAAAACACTAAGTGTTTTCCTTCACATTATTCTACCTCTAAGAGACAAAGGACAGCACAGGTCAGCTTCGCCACATTACATAGTCAATTCCTGGCCACTGTGCAGTCTTCCAAGTGATTCCAGTCTAAAGCCCAGCCCTGAGATTCCTATATAGAGAGGTCCTGCTGCCTGAGACCACCAGGACTGCAGAAGACTCAAGTACCGTCATGGGTCTTAACACTAAGGAATCTGCCCTTCAGAGAACCATCAGGTCAGGACCCAGGATTTGTCCCAAAGTGAAGCTGCAAAGAAAAAGGAATATGTGGCAAAAACGGGGAGTCAGATCTTAGTGAGAACCAAGAGAAACTGAAAGTATAAGAGGTTTGAGTGGATCAAAGAAGCAGGAAGCCCTCCTGGCATGGAAATTCAACATCCATCAGTGCCTGCCACCTTGTCAGATGATGAGAAGTCAGCAAGTAGGAAGCTGAGCAGATCAGTTTGTGGGTTTGGTCTGGAGATGGATTTTTGTTTCAGTTTTCATAGTGCTGCTTCCAATTTGCTCAGCGTTCACGATATTTCCACCTTCTATAAAGACAGATGAAAGGAGAAAGGCTGAACCAAGCTTTTAACTGCTTTTTACAATATGATCTTCCGATAGCTGTTATCATATGATATCATCTCTTGGGTGAAATTCTGGAGAAAGAAGTTATTTTTTGTTTTCATGTTTACTTGGGGGAATTCATTTTCACACAAACATACAGGCTTATTTCTTCTGTCCTTTTCCCTCCTTTTCTCACCCCTACTTCATCCCTTTGTTCTTCCAGACAGTCTCACATCTATCTTCATATACACACAAGTGATGTCATGTGTCTGGGTCACAAATGAAAGAGAAAAATATTCTCCTTCTATGACTCATGTAAGTCACTAAATGTAATGGTTTCTACTTAAATATATTCTTCTGCAGATTAATACAAACTTATCCAACCTCTCTAGCCAACAGAAGAATGAAAATTAAATCTACACTGAAATTCCACTTTATATCATCAGAAGGGCAGCCAGTAAGAGAAGTAATTACAGTAAAGCTGGATACAGGCAAAAGAGAGCCTTTATACACTGCTGGTGCGAATGCCAACTTTAATTGAGGAAAACCCTCATGCCACTCAATGGTAGTAAGATGTGAGAAAGACATATTAAAATGGTTATATCAATATTAAGATGCCATTAGTAAATGGGTAGATTTAAGAAGATGTGAGATGTAGGAGAGCCCCTTGTCCCCTAAATAGAAACCAAGACCACAAATCTGCTATTTTTTTCCTAAGAATAGTAACTCTAACTCAACCAAAATAACCAGTTTACACAAGTGAAAATGTCCTCATCTTTTCAGCTCTCACCATTCCCACAAATCTGTAGTAAAGTCTATTTTATTCCGTGTTGCAGGAAATCTTAAGGGGACATGTTCAAGAAACAAGATTGTGCCCCGACAGGGAACACTCTAGGAACACAGAAACACGTTATAACACAACAGCTGAGTGTTACATGGAAGCTGGGATTGTGATCTACAAAAACAAAAAACAAACAAACAAACAAACAAACAAACAACCTAGTCTTTGGGAATTCATTGACACCTTAGAGAGAATACTGGCAGTCTGGCTGGGTCTCTCTGGGGCTGAGCAAGATAGTGAGTCTCAGCGGCCCAAAGAAACATACCCAGCCATGAGTCTTGTTGAGGCAGGAACTCAACTTTATATAATAACCTCTTGTTTATATAAACAGCTGAGCAGAGACAGGGGTAAACAGGTCCTGTTGAGTCACTCCGGTAGGGAAATGACTAAGGCAGGTCTCAAACTCAGACCTAGGCTCCAGTTTGTCCAGGGCCAAAATGAGGCTCAACAAGGACCTTCATTTGACAAGGAGAGACTAATCACAAAAGCAGAGGCCTCAAGTGACAGCCTTCCTACACCGGGCACCTAGATTGGTGCCCAACACTCAAATTGCCACCCTGGCCTAGCAACCAGGCCTGAGCGAAGGAAGGGCAGTTGCAGGTCCCAGTGCACCTCTCCAGCATCCCTTGCTGTCCCGGGCGCTCCACACAGGCCAAGGCACGCCCTAGTGGCTGTCCAGGGCTCTGGGCCACTTGTCCTCTGCTGGCCCCTTTGCCTCCCATCCCTGGAACCCAGTCCAGCGTCTTCTCCCTGTCCCCCAGCGGCGGCACCTTGGCAACGTCGTCGTGGAGGGCGAGGATCCCAGGCCGGCAAAGTGCACACTTGTCGGCTTTCAGGCCGGGGCCCACGCCCCTGCCTTCCATGCACCGCAAGCATGCATGGGAAGGAGAGACAAGGGGCCCAACAGCAAGTAGGTAAAGGTGTAAGCCCATTTTAACCAGAGGTAGCCCTTTCTGTGTGTCATTGATTGTAACTTACCAAATATGTTCTGAAATTGTGAACAAATCACACGAGGCTTACTTGGCTCCAGGGAATAGTGTGATGTACACACTCTACATCATGGGTGTGAAGCCTGAGTGTGTAGGGAAGCTTGAAGGACACCTGGAGTCTACTCTGGAAAATTTCCTCTGTGCTGATGGAGTACCAAAGTGGAACTTAAAAAAAAAAGAATAAACAAAGAGGCAGAGCTATGTCTGTACTTCCAGAGATACATCACCTGTAGCATTTAATTTTTTTAATTTGAGAATTGATTGAGTTTTAGTGTTCATCTAGACAGCCTGGAAGAACTTAGCTCTCAAAGGATTGTTTCATCTTGCACACAGACTTTGTCTGGGGAAATAAAGTACAATGTCAAGATGTAGCCATTAAGATTTCCTGCTGATTGCTCAAGTGGAGACTTGAACTCTTAACCTGAGAAATAGCTCAAGGCTATCTCAGCTGGTAGACAGGCTCTGGCTTTCATCTCCATTTAATAACTAGAATGATACACCTGCACAGAGGGCATGTGGCAGCGAAAGATGAAAAGGCACTTGTTAGTGAGATCACACTGTAGTAAGAAATACAGAAACCAGGACCATAGTACTGCATGCTGGTAGAGGAGTCAGTCTCTGGATTTACTGGGGCAATAATGGGCTAAATTCTATGGCCAGAGGTAGGATTGGAAATTCAGAAGAAGGCTTATTTCAGTTTTCTCCCACTTTGGAAAACGTCATTAGTTTTGTACAGGATAAAATCTTGGAAACAGACATTTTGGGTTTTTTGGTTTTGTTTTCATTTCCTCTCTTGGCATTACCATTTACCAGGTTGTAACCAACAAAATCTGACTTCTTGCTCGTGAATTCTCTCAAATCTGTTGGACCTGTTAAAAGTGTTTATCATCTAGGACCAGACTGAGATAATTCAGACATGATCTAATATATAGTATTTATTATTTGTTTGTTGTTTATTTATTATTATTTATTATTATTATTATTATTATTATTATTACTATTTGTGTGTGCGCACACACACACACACACACACACACACACACACACACACAGGCACATGCATACTGAATGTACCAAGGAAACCAGACTGTAATGTCAAGATGTGCAGTTGTGCATTTGTTCATGGAGGCCTGAGACCAACACTGGGTTCAATCATTCTCTACTTTATGCTTTGAGACAGGACTTTACTGTACCTGGAGTTCAACAACTGGCTACTCTGAAAACAAGCTCCATGGATCTGCCTCTATGTTCTCCACCTTCCCCCAGTCCTGACACTGCAAACAATGCCTGAGAATTTCATGGTATAGGAATTGATAGTAAGACCCTGGTGCTTCAACACCAGATGTTTCATCCTCAGAGTCCTCTCTGAAGTCCCTTAGTGACATTCTCTAATGTGCACTGACTTGATAAACATTTTTTCATAAACTATATTTATTAGAAAACAAAAACTATTCATTTATCTTCCCCACAAATTATGTTTCTTTATCTATTATAATATTTATTCAGATAAATACTCAATTGAAACCCAAAAGCAAAATTGGCAAATATTTCTGGACTCCTACTATAACTCAGTTAAAATTTGGAAAAACTTGCCACGCCTCCTGAGATACCATCTCCTTTTCTATTCACAGTACGTGAACTTTTTCCACAACATGTTCTGGCTTCATATTCTGGCAAGACAAGGGTGCCTTTCTCCCACTAGCTTGAGTTTATTATTGTTCTCAGAGTAAAGATTTTGCTCATATATTTTGGCTGCAATCTGTAGGTCCCTGGAAAATTTTGTCTTTATTTATTTCATGTTTTTATTTCATTATTAGCGAAGTTTTCATCTGCCTCTTGAATAGTATTTTTTTTTAATTTACCTTCAGAGTTTTCAGCCACTAAAACGTCTAGGCTCAGGTGCTTAAGTGATGCTGAGAAATTGCACAAATATTTTTTTTAAAAAGCACATTATAAAACCCTCATTTAAGAAGTATCAACATGCACTCATTAAATATATAGTAAAGAAAATTTGATTCCACTCAAACAAATTGAGCACTCAAAATGAAGGTAATATAGTAGTTAATTTTATAGTATACCACAGAAAATGAAGAAAAACTTCCAAAAGTAACATGCTTCAAACAAATTGAAAAATATTTTCTTAGGTTATAATTCTAAATCCCCTGGACTTAATCTAAACAAAACAAACTTTCTTTCTATCAAAGTTATCCTCTAGCTGACTATTAATTTCTAATAGAAGATACTTTCAAATGTGAAAATCCACAGAAGTCTACTTAATGGAAAGTTTTCGTGCCATTTGCTACCTGCAGGATTTCCTGCTTGCCCAGGATACTAAAGTGAGAATAGTCCCTTGGGACAAGCACTCACTTGTCTCTTACTTCTTGCTCATTATTTTGGAAACTGGAATGATTAGTCATCAGACTATCCTTTTCCCCTAAAAAACAATTTCAAAAAACAATGAGGCCTACTGGATTTGCCAAATGAGATGGTGTTTGTCTGTCTGTCTGTCTGTTTGTTTGTTTAAAAGCCTCGCACATGGAATTTGTGGCCAGTGAAGGTTGGTACTTAAGCTATAGACTAATGACCACCTTTTTCTCAGAGTTGAACTAATTCTAACACATGTTCATTAAGTTTTGTATTCCATATTCATTAGTGGAATGTGCTCCAGTTGCCCATTTGTTGAGTGGCTGGATAACAGACCCGGTGTTTGTTGCTTCCCCACCCTCTAAGCGGTGTTGTTCTGATACTCACCACTGAAATAACTAGCTGCATTAAAGGAATGTCTTGCAGTTGTCTTCTGGAAAACCCAAATTGAGATGAGACACAGCTTCAAAGTTGTCTGTTCTGTACTAACTGCCTTACCTTTTTCCTTTGCAGAACACCCACTGTATTCAACCTCCTCTGAACAGTACATTCCATGCTGTGAGCCTTTCAGCAGCTGATTCTCCATGTTTCATGTTCTTCCCTTCCTGCCTTCACACTAGTGACACTCACATCTTCACTGAGATGATGAACAAACACATGCGAATATGTTGTTCACCTGAACATGTGATTCTTTAGACATAGTACAAGAAGGAAAAGGCTTCACGATACAATTAGTGTTCATTAATTGGATGTCTCCATTTAAAAAAAAAAAGTTCAATGATTTTACCAATGAAATGAATCTAATAATGTTTGCTTGACAATGCAATGCATGAAACATGTATGTGTTGAATAAGAAATGCGCCCTCCCCCATGGACTCGTGTATTAAATGCTTGGTTCTCAGCTGATGCCACTATTTTGAGAGGTTCTGGACATTTTAGGAAATGAGTCCTAGCATAGTGGGAGTCATGGCTTTACTGCAACTTCTCCCTTCCTAGCTCTATCCTTCTTGATCCTCGTGAAGTGAACAAATGCACTTTGCTCTACACATGCCAGCCACCATGATATTCTACCCACTATGGACTAGAATCAATGGAGTTATGGCTGAAATGTCAGAAGCCACAAGCTGAAATAATTTTCACTCCTCCTCATAAATTGTTAATGTTGGCCATTTTGTCACAACAACATAAAACAAGTAACACAAGCCTTTGAACACATAAGATATATAGGATACCACAGTCAATCAACTTTTGCATGTTAAAAGTTGTCTTGACAGTTGTCAGACTTCTGCTAGGAATAAAACTGGACACAGTTATACTGGAAATAATGTAAGCAAGCAATATAATTTATATTTATTAAATACTCATGCAAAAATATTTAAAACATATATAAACAAAAACATGTAAGAATATTTGCTTTTACAAGGGGAAAATTGAAAATATTATAAAATAAGTCACTAATTAATAATCAAATACTAGAAGGGATTTACCCAAATTTATAACAATTGTATTTGATCTGAGGAGTATGACCAACTCAACTGAATTAATTAACTAATTAATTAATTAGTGAATCTTTAAAAATGTGTATTGATGTTAGAATCAATTTACCTGGCTTCTATTCCTCCATTTACTGGCTTGATTTAACTATTTGGATATTCCTACTGTCTTGGTTAGGTTTTCTATTCCTGCACAAACATCATGACCAAGAAGCAAGTTGAGGAGAAAAGGGTTTATTCAGCTTACACTTCCACATTGCTATTCATCACCAAAGGAAGTCAGGACTGGAATTCAAGCAGGTCAGGAAGCAGGAGCTGATGCAGAGGCCATGGAGGGATGTTACTTACTAGCTTGCTTCCCCTGGCTTGCTCAGCTTGCTTTCTAATAGAATCCAAGACTACCAGCCCAGGAACGGCACCACCCACAATGGACCCTCCCACCCTTGATCACAATTGAGAAAATGCCTTACAGCTGGATCTCATGGACACATTTCCTTAAAGGAGGCTCCTGTGTCAAGCTGATACACAAAACCAACCAGTACACCTACTTTTGTAAACATAAAACATAGATAATGGTATTATTATCTGCCTCTTGAAATCATTTATTATGAAGGTTAAGTCAAATTAGGTCACCTTAACAATTTGTGGTAACTGGTGCATAACAAGACTCAGTGAGTACTAAGACCTATTGAGTTGTTTGTGGTGAGTGATGTAGTTGTTTGAGGAAGAGAGATGAGCAGAGATTTTTATCAAGGCTTCTTTGCACTTCTAATACCAGCAGAGAAAACTAAAAGTTTATATTTCTGGATATAGCTGCTTGTGTTCTAGTGCTAATTTGTGTCTCCCAAATTAGTTTGCACAAGAGGGTCTGAACATAACTTCTGGGAGCCTACCTCCCGTTAATTTATTGATTAAATTGATTGATAAATAAAGATGTCAGCAACCAATAGCTAGGGAGCAGAGAGAGAGAGGAGGTTTAGTTTTCCCTGGAGACCTCGGAGAAGGAGGAAGGAGAGAGACACTATGCCTAAGGTGCGGATAGGAAAGAGAAGCAAAGCCATCAGGTAAGGGGGCCAAGAGGACAAGGCCCACAGGGCTGCTCAACTGGGTCTAGAGCAGCCAAGGTGGAACATAGAAATTAGTAAGTAGTAATTTGTGATTATCAGTGGGAGGTAGATTCTAGCAGCGTGGAGGCTAGGCAGATGTCCAGCTATTGTGCTGATTAAGGCATATTAAAATATAAAGGCTGTGTGTGTGTGTGTGTGTGTGTGTGTGTGTGTGTGTGTGTTTCATTTGAGAACATAAACTATAAACCATTGGGGCATGGGCAACCCTACAACGGGATTTATTATTAAACATTAATTCTACATACAGGTACCAACTGATGGCTGATAATGGAGCATTCCAACTCCAATTGCTACTTTCTAGGAACCTCCTTTGAGCAGAATGACTAGACTGATGAAGCAGTGGGAGGAATAAGCAGTAGTTGAGATCTGGTTCTCAGGAAGTGCGAACTACAGGCCAAGGGCAAGTCAAAAAGACTTTGCAAAGGCTCCTTTGCTACCTGAAGTTTGAGGCTGGGAACTGCTGAGGAGCTTTAATGGGTGTTTTCTTGATCTTCTTTGATGGGCAAAAGGAAGAAATTAATAGAAGACACTAAGATCAACTTCTGGGATGACAAGTAGGGGATGAATGGAGCATACTCAGTATAACTGGCAGCAATGGTGGCCCTGCTGGGCTCCTGGGACTGCCATCATAGTGTGGATTTGCTTTGTGGGAGCATGACCTGGAAGTGGCTTTCTTTCAGATGCAGATATTTGTACCCAATCAATGGACAGAAGCTGCTGACCCTGTGGTTGAATTAGGGGAAAGCTGGAAGAAGATGAAGAGGAGGGCGACCCTGTAGGAGCACCAGCAGTCTCTATTAACCTGGACCCCCGAGATCTCTCAGACACTGGACCACCAATCAGGCAGCATACACCAGCTGATACGAGGCTTCCAAAACATATACAGCAGAGAACTGCCAGGTCTGGCTTTAGTCAGAGAAGATGCACCTAGCCCTCAATAGACTGGAAGCCCCACTGAGTTTAGAGGTCTGGTGTGGTGGGGTGGGGGTGGGGACATCTTTGTAGAGACAGGGGGGGGGCAGGGAGAAGGTATGGGATGTGGAACAGTCCAGAGGGTAAACTGGGAGGGGAATAAAATCTGGAGTTTAAAATAAATAAGTAAATAAATAAATAAATACACAGAATCATGTAGCCATAAACAGAAACATGGCTATTTGAAACACCCCCACATAATATCGGTCATCACCCTTAGGCAGTACCTGGGACACAGTCCATGCAGCATGTCAGAACCCTAACAGTTTCGGAGGCAGTATGCATTATGAAAAAGACCACCTTCTCTTCTGTACAGTTTCATGATGGACTCTGAAATAGCTGTATCCTATGAGGCACAAATACTATTTTAAAAATAATGAAACTTGATTCAGTTAGTAATTTATACACTAAACAAACTGCCATTGGAAAAATAGTCACAGTCATTCATGCAATCAGCTATAATTCTTCTTTATTTGACTGCTAAATATAGGGGAACATTAGTATTGCTGTCAACTTAATAGAAGGCATTATAGGCTTGAATGGCAATGCAAGAAACTAAAGGGCTATGATCCTGCTCCGGGTTTGTGTGGTAATGCGATATGGCTGCAGCAAACCTTTCAGGTGCTTCTGCTGGACTGAGACCATCAACAGAGCACTCCTTCCGAAAAAGCACGAGTTAAGTCCAGCAAGCAGCTAGCAATGGCAATTCCAAAACTCTTCAGCAGAGTGGTTTCCACTTCCACTCCAGCTTCCTTACTGCAAAATAAAACAATAGATTGATAAAGGTGAGGACATCTAGAATAACATATATTGAAAATTATACATTAATGTATAGGTGTCATATCAAATGTGAAGATTTTCTGTAGTAGGCAGTAGTCTGGAGGGCTCAATACATCAGATGTGGTCTCACAACAGTCAAGTTGGCTTACGGGGCTGGTGCTATCTAAGGAGTACAAATACAAGTCCCATCCTCCTTTAGGATCTTGACTGTCTCTGTAGCAATGCCTGCATCACTCTCTAAAATGTAATGCCTAAACCAAGAAGGGAAAGTAAGGAGGAGTTCTACTAAAGTCTACCGTTTATAAAATGCACCATGGCATAAAGCAGAGACAAGGATCCTCTTGTCTTTCTTTCTGTGTCAATTTCTTTGTGTTATCAGTAGAGGAACGATTACAAAAATGTCTTTATTTGCTTCTGTTTGTTCCCAGTTGATACAGTGAGACTGTCTGGAACAGATAAGATAAACTTGACTAATGAAGATGGACATTTGCAGCAGTGAAGACCAAGTGGCCAAACAAAAGCATCAGAGATGAGATGAAGGAAAACTAATTTCTAGAATATAGGCTGATAGAACACTATGATACAATGACAAGGGAGGAAATTACTAGAACTTTCAATTTTGAGGTATTAACTCAGACAGAGGATAAAACAATCCAACATGGCCAGGGGAGGATAAAGGAGGCCAGTTGTTCTTTCATGGGTAGGAGCAGAGGCCCAAAAGACCTGTGCTTTGGAGCTGGCTCCAAGGTGTGTCTAAGGGCTCAAGGGGTAACTAAGGCAGAAAGGAAATGTAGTAACAGTAAAGAGGCTGAAACAGGACAAAACAGTTCAGGCCATGCTCATCCTCGCCCTCAGATGCTGCTGGGAGAACAAAGGCATGTTTGGCACCACAACTCAGTGTCAACTGGTTAGGAATGATAGATGGGACTATGACAGGTACAGCCATCATTATAGATGCAGTCTGAAGTTTCTCCATTCCTTTGCCAATCTCAATATAGCTAAAGAGCTAAACACAAGAGAAAAAAATGAAAAACACTGAAGAAAGATGAAGACAATTTAATAAATCAATAAAACATCCTTATCTTCAAGCTGACACTCTGGCAGGTCAGACCCAGCTTTTTTATTGGCGACTGAACAAACAACACACTTATTTGGGTTTTAAGAAAATATCAGAAAGAACTTAATACACTTAAAATCCATAATTCTGAAGAGAATCTTACTCCAATTGCTTCTCACTACTGCTGACTTTGGTGATAAGTGAGTGGAGTCTGTGAAACTTTAAGCCAATGTTGCAGAAAGCGTTTTCTCTTAAGAAGGGGCAATATAAATAGGTTTTTGTGCTTTTGCAATGTAAATACTCATACATTTTCCTGCAAACTAAAGGCAAAATGATCTGCATCATTGTGCTTTAATTATATAACCAGATTTCATACATTCAGCATTCAAAACTACTTCCAAGAAACACACATGCTAACAATAAATAGTTTTCTCCTGGTAAGAATATGAGTCATTTGCATAACTTATAACTGTTTGCCTTGATGAAAAGGCATCTGTGTAGTGATACACACACACACACACACACACACGCACGCACGCACGCACGCACGCACTGCACCACCACACACACACACAGACACACACACACATACACACACACATACACACACACATACACACACACACACACATACACACACAACACACACACACACTTACACACACACATACACACACACAAGCATGCACGCTCGCTCGCACGTATATAATATAACTGTTTGCCTTGATGAAAAGGCATCTGTGTAGTGATACATACACACACACACACACACACACAACAAGCATGCACGCTCGCTCACACTATATAATATATGCCTTTGTGCCTGGATTTAAGTGAAATGTTTTAGCAAAGACTTTGCTATGTTTGGATCAATTAGTAGAGGCTGAGAAATTGTTGTGAGACTGTTTGAATGTTGAAGAAATGTTGTTTAGAGAATCTGCACTTGGTGCTATGTGAGAGCTTGCAGCTGCACTGACCTTGGTCCTAAAGACACTCCTGGCAAGCAATAGTTTGTACCTTTGATTATCACTAGCCATGGTCAACAGGAACTGAATTTGAGTGGGTTGTCTGTTCTCATGGGCAAGATAACTTGGTAGCAGCAACCTTTCCTGGCCCCAATTAACCTTGTAGAATGTTTGAATAAAGTAACTGGAGTGAGCTAGCTGGGGGTCAGTCTCTTCCAAGAAGGCTGAACCCCTCTGCTTCTTGGAAAAATGAAAGCTTAGCATCTTAGTGAGCTTCTTTCTCGACTAAGGTACCTATGACCAACATGTAACAATCCATGAGACATGGTATTATAGTTTATTATCTGTAGAACAAAGCCTAATTAAGGGGAGGGAAGGAACTTGGTGGGAAAGGGGATGAGGATGGGAATGGGGGGGGTGGGGTGCTGAGGATCAGATGTGGAAGAGACAGGAGAGAGGAAAAGATGGCCAGGAGAATGAATGGAAATCTGGAGCTGGTGGGGGCAGGAGGTTGGGGACCATGTCTAGGACTTGCCAAAGACCTGGGATGTGGGAGGCTCCCAGGAGTTTATTGGGGTGACTTTAGCTGAGATTCCTAACAGTAGGGAAATGGAAACTGAAGTGGTCACCTCCTGTAGCCAGGCAGCACCCCAGTGAAGGGATAAGACAATCAACCCTCTCACAAAGCTTTTGGCTCAAATTTGTCCTGTCTATAAGAAATGCAGAGACAAAGATGGAGCAGAGACTGAGTGAATGGCCAACCAATAATTGGCCCAACTTGAGACTTATTCCATGGGCAAGCACAAATCCATAACAGTGTTAATGATACTCTGCTATGCTTATAGACAGGAGTCTAGCATAACTGTTCTCTGAGAGACTCTACCCAGAAGCTAACTGAAACAGACGCAGAGACCCACAGTCAAACATTAGTTGGAGCTTGGGGAGTCTCATGGAAGAGCTGGGAGAAGGACTGAGGGCCTTGGAGGGGATAGGAAGTCCATAGGAAGACCAACAGATTCAATTAACCTGGTCTCTTGGGGGGCTCTCAGAACTGAGGCACCAAAAAATAGCATATACAGGCTGGACCAAGGACCCCCACACATATGTAGCAGATGTGCAGCTCAGTCTTCATGTGTGTTCCCAACAACTGGAATGGAGGCTGTCCTATAGCTATTGCCTATCTGTGGATCACATTCCCCTAACATCAGCCTAAGGGCTGCCTTGCCTGGCATCAGTGAGAGAGAAAGTGCCTAGTCCTGCGGAGACTTGATGTGTCATGGTCACGAGGTGGGGGCGATACCCAGAGGGGGAGCCTCTATACTCTCAGAGGAGAAGGGGAAGGAAGATGGTGGGACAGACTGTATAAGTGGGACCAGGAAAGGGGATGACAGTGATTGTGATCTAGAAGTAAAGCAAATAAATAATAAATAATAATAAATAAATAATAAAAATAAATAAATAAATGGGAAAAAGTCCTCTCTCTCTATAGCAGTAGTTCTCAACTTTCTAATGGTTTGGCTCTTTAATGCAGTTCCTCATGTTGTGGTGACCCCTCAAGAATGAAATTATTTCATTACTACTTCATAACTGTGATTTTGCTGCTGATACAAATCGTAATGTAAATATATGACATGCAGGATATCTGATATGTGACGGCCCCAAGGGGATCACAACCCATAGGTTGCAAACACTAACATATAGAATGCCAGAGAATTTAGTTACTATATAATAAACACTAAAAGCTAAAATATGTAATTACTGGTCTCTAGAACATCTGAGATCCAAATAGTTATTAAGATTTACCTTACTGCTTTGTTGGTTGTTGTTTTGAAAATTAGTCTAATGTCAGAACAAAAAAGAAGCCATGAATGGAGTTGCAGGACCTGGTTTTGCAGGTCTGTGATCCCATTATCCCAGCTATCCTGTTCCAGTGATGTGCCTGCCCAGTCCATAGTTCACAAGAGTATACAGCTTACATTTCTTGTGCTAAGATGCCTTTGGTTATAACAGCAAAGATTGTCAGGTTCACACCTCTCTTTAGTAGATTCACCCAAGGTCTTAGCAAATGAGACTCATTTCTTCGAGTTACCTGGTTGAAAGACTCTCTAGGATTTTCACACAAAATCAAAAGACAGCTGGATTTAAAAGTTTAAAATACAGGCTTCACCTTCCTTATTGAACATATTGGAACACGTTTCTCTCTCCTCTATTCTTGAGGTATGTATTTTAGAAAGTATGTCAGCAGTACTGTCCTTATTCTTTGAATTGTTTAGAAATCCTTTCAGGAACTAGATGGGAGTTTTGTGAGACCCTGAGAAGTCTTTTTGAGGCTCTCCCTCTCCCTCTCCCTCTCCCTCTTCTCCCTCTCCCCTTCCCCTCTCCCTCTCCCCTTCCCCCTCTCCCTCTCCCCTTCCCCCTCTCCCTTCCCCCTCCCTCTCCCTTCCCCCTCTCCCCTTCCCCCTCTCCCTCTCCTTTTCCCCCTCCCTTCCCCTCTTCCCCCTCCCCTCTTCTCCTCTCCTCCCTTGTTCTCTTGCTCTGTCTTAGCTCCCAAGAGTATACTAGCACCTGATTACTCTACTTCCTAAAGATGTTTAATCTTTTTTTTTTTTTTTTTGAGTAAAAAATCAGACAACGATGAGTTTCCTAACTACCAGAGAAATCTAGGACAAGCTTTGGGTTACAAGCAGTACATCGGTGCTTTGTACTTGAGGGTAAACTATCTTATTTTTCCTTGAGAGAATAGACTTAATAGACTGTGTCTATTTCGCCTTTATGATAAGAATTCTCCCGGGTTTGTAATCTCTTAATGTATTATCCATGATAATCATCACATTCTGCTGAGTTGATGTTGTTTAGTTCTAAATATGTGGCAACACTATCTGTTTCTTGTAGAAAATGGTATGATGGCTTGCAGAAAGAGGGACGGACTGGGGATTGAGCATGGGAGGGAGGCGGGATGAGCCTGATGGAACTGACAGGATTCCTGCGTGGAGTTATCAAGAAGAAATCATTAAAAGGATCATATTTTACCTACATAGACTCAGGGCTTATGACAGAGGAAATAATGACAAGACAGTTATTTTGATGGTTCATTGTTGCTAAACCTGGGGGTTTGGGATGGCCTTCAAGACGTCTTGTCTAGGAGATGGCCATTTGTATGCCTGTTGTGAATACTTTATTTTTGTTGAGACAAATTCACTCTGCTCCTCTAGCAAATTATGTGTCAAAGTATGTGGCCCTTCTTTAATCACCAGATAAGCCAAAATTCAAGTTTACCCTTGAAAGCCCAGCCTTGAATTCTTAACAAGCCAAGATTTATCCAAGTTTGATTTTGAGAAGTGAGTTTATGGACATTATATTTACCTTAAGTCAAACCAGAATGTGAAAGGATTTCCTTCCTGTGTTCATTGAAAGAACAGGGATGTTTGTCCGGGGTATAAGACCTGGACATCAACAGGGTCTTTGGAATTCACCTTAAGATTGGCACACAAAATTCATTTGCCACACAGCTGCAAATCAATCACTGTTCCTTTATATCAGAAACAGAATCCTGACAACCTTTAATATCCATCAAACTCTACAAAGGAGAGGGGGTAAGAAAACAAAAGAACACCTGGGGGTGTAGCTCAGCGACAGAGTGTTTCTCATCATGCACAAGATCTTAAATTCAACCCCCAGCACCCAATACATACATCATTTTAAAACTGGGAGAGGAATTTGCAGAGTATGTGTTTTATGGAAAACTAGTGAATAATTAGCTACTATGTTATTGAGAAGGAAATCTGACCCTGTTCTGGAAGTCAACTGATCCTCGGGCTGAAAGGAAACCATCTTTGATGTCTTTAACAGAAGACAGAAGAGGGCAAGTTTGTTAATGTGTTGCTCTGCACTGTGGCATTCACAGTTAATCCTAGAAAGAGAGAAGTGAGTTATAGAGTGGTTTGTGGATCAAAGAATGCACATCTAAGAATACATATATATGTACATGTGTATATGCATATCTAATGTTGAATGTACAAGATATGCTACATCCAAGCAGAAATAATTACTTGTAACAGAATACAAAGTTCTCCTCTGTATCTCTACTCAAACATTATTAATCTGAGGCTGGAAAGACTCCCTGTACAGTGTTAAGTATTCACTTTTTGGAGATTATTATATAACTGTGGACAATACAAATCAACAAAAGTGATCTTCTTTCAAAATTGTTCAGTCAGCTGATACATGCTTGAATTGATTGTTTAGGAAGCTAATCTGGTTATCTGTGAATTTATCCATGGCCATATTTGTGTGTGCTTGTGCATGTGTGTGTATATGTATGCATGTGTGCACACGTGAATATGGGTGTAATATATATGTATATGTATTTATGCATATATGTATATATGTGTATATGTGTATGTATATGTATGTATGTAAATAGGCATGTGAGTGTATATGTGTATACTTGAATTTGTATGTGTATAAGTTTATGTGTGTGTATATATCTGTATAAGCATGTATGTGTGTATGTGCATGTGTATATGTGGGTGTGAATGGATATGTTCCTGTGTATGAGCATGTGTTTATGTGTGTGTGTCTATGTGTGTGTGCATTTGTAGGCATGCAGATGAGTGTGTATAATATATATGTGAATGTGTAATTTATATGTGCATATGTGAATATATGTGTGTATGAATTAAAAAGTTTTAATCTCCCAGGTATATAGTCATAAAATGACAATTGCTTTAAAAAACAGAATGTTTTTCTTTAATCTGTTCATTTTATACAGAAAAATAATAACAAGGCAAGGATTTGGAAAAATACATGGCTTAAGAAGTCCTAGAGTTGAAAGGGGACATAGACACATGCCCCCATCCTTAACCAATAACATACCTCAATTAATAGCCACTTAAAATGAAACATACTGTTTTTATAAGGGAATCTCACAGGCAAAACAAACCAGTCTTTAAGGGTGGTCCCATGCCCAGCAGTAAATGAATGTCACAAAATGAACTCTAGAGTATCTTTGGGATTTTTCTTTTCACTTAATGTAAAGTCAGGGAGTTTAAGGTTTTGTTGTTTGTTTGTTTGTTTTCTTCTAGATTACAGATTCTTATTATGACTTCAAGTTTTGTGTTTTCATGGGATTCCCGAGTGTGTGGATATGTGTGCATATCTTCATCCATGTGCTTTTCTCTATGGCTCTTTCTCTTGTTTGGTGGTTTTGTCATATTCCAATTTGTTTGTTTTTTATTTATGTTACATTATTTTATTATTATTTCTTATACCTGCTTGTTTTCTAATGAGACAAAAAAAAGTGTGAATCCAAATGAGAAATGCAGTAGAGAGGAACTGGGAGCATTAGCGTTGAGGGAAAATTGTAAACAGGATATATTGTGTACAAAAGATCTGTTTTCAATTTAAAAACACAAGTTTTCATAAGCACATACATAAAACACAATAAAATTATCTGTCTGCCATATGTTATTTCTCAATTAAAAGTAGTTTTATATTGCCTAAAAAATTAGTAAGTTCTCAGTTCAGTATTAATTCTTACCTGGATGCTTCTGTTATTTACATAAACATCTGATTTAACTTATTTCAAAACAACACTAATATTGAATCAACGTGGTATATGTGAATTTGCATCATATTTATATGATTTGAAATACAGGTAATAATATTTCGTGTTTTAAATATTCATCAAAAAGAGCAAAATTTATTCAACCATTTTCCTATTTGGGTACATATATGCTGGTCCAAATTCTTATTTCTATACATTTTGTCACCATTATACTGAAAGGGATGACACATGTGACAAGGCTGTACCAAGAGGGTTTGCTGCTCAATAGCAATGTCACCATCCAGTGAATCAGAGCATAAGTCTATGCAAAACAATAGGCAAAACACAGAATTTTAAACTCCTTTGACTAAACTTAGCAAATATTCCACAATCATATATAAGAGAAGAAGGAACTAGATGACACACGAGTAGACTTAGAGACTGATAGAGAAATGTAAAGACCTTTATCAAATTAAGGTTTTGAATTTAACTGCTGGACAAGGTGTAAGAGAATACTTAAACCAAATTGTTAGGCAATCAGTCAGGATTTTAACACTGGATAGTGCCTACGCGTCCCAGCTATTCCAGCAGGCTGGCTTCCCACAGCCTTAGTTTGCTCAGTGCAAAACCAGAATAATAAAAGTACTTATATTCTGTGACAATTAAGAGAAGTGTATAACTTTCTTTCCAATATGCACTACGCTTTCAATAAATTCTCCTGTATAATTACTTCAACTCAGCAAGAGCACATGGGGACAGGTTTTGAGGTGTTGTACTATAGTCATGGTAGATTGAGTTATATAATTTTTTTACACAGCCATGTCTGTGTTAGGGTACCATATGTTCCATATGTATGTTCTCAAGGAACCAAAAATTCCACCCTTAGTATATTACTTTAAAGATAACCAGAAATGTATGTAATGGAACTAATGTGATCTACTCGTAGTACATATTTATTTCACTCTATCATCACTGCAGAAAGCCTAGCAGACTTTGCACAATGTTAGCTTTAAAATTTGTCCAAATAGGGGATTAGGAAAGCAATTGCCTAGCATGTATATGGCTCTGGGTTCAATCTTGAATACCACAAAATTAATAATGATAGTAATTAATGAATATTATTAATAATTAATAAATCTATTATCATTAGCATTTTATTAACAACAACAATAAAATAATGATAATTAATAAAATAATAATATTATATTATTATTGTAGTTGATAATAAAAATGCTAAAATAAAAAATTCATTCATTCATTCATTCATTTTATCGAGAATGGTGACATACTCCTCTAATCACAGTGGAGACAAGAGAAATTAAAGTTTAAGGTCATCTTTGGATACATAGAAATTTCAAGGCCAGCCTGAGCTACATGAGATCCTATCTCTAAACAAATAAATAAACAAATGTGCACAAATCTTCAAAGTACATGAACTGTCTTTTAAACATAAATTAATACTCCAGATTTTAGATTTCTCCTTAATCATAGGAATAGTTCTGTCAGTTTATGAAAATGTATAGTATAACCTAAATTGTGGATATATCTTGAAAAGCAAAGTTCAAGTTTTATTTTGAATTTTTTTTTATTCTTAGTTGTTTGTTTCATAATGTTTTCTTTTATACTTCATTTGAGAAAATATATAAAACAAATCTATTTACAAGGCTCACAAAATCAACTAAGCAGGGCCCACAGGGGCTCACAGAAACTGAAGCAGCAGCAGGGAGCCCGAATGGGTCTGTGCTGGGTCCTCTGTATATATATTGTGGTTGTTTAGCTTAAGATTTTTGTGGAACTCCCAACAGTAGGAGTGCGGGTGTCTCTTACTCCTTTGCCTGCTCTTGGGACCCTTTTCCTTCTACTGGGTTGTCTGGTCTTGACATTAGGCATGTGCTTAGTCTTATTGCATCATATTCTGCCTTATCCAGTTGATATCCCTGGTTAGCCTGCTCCTTTCTGAAGGAAACAGATGAACAGTGGATCTGAGGAAAAAGGAAGACTGGAACTGGGAGAAGTGGAGGGAGACGAGGCTATGGTCAGGATGATTTGTATAAAAAAAAGAAATAAAGATAAATAAAATAAATACAAAAGAATGTGTAAGGTCCTATTCCCTTTGGAAGGATAAGTCCTTTAAAAATCACATTTTCAAGCTTAACAGGTAAAATCAGGTGTTTTGTTGAGCTTGATGAGCTGAATTTAGTCCCAGGTCTTACATGATAGAAAGAAAGAACCAACCATTGCCCTCTGATGTCCACATGCACACTGTGGCATGCTTATATGTGTGCATGTACACGTATGCGCACGCACTCAAACACACATTAATTCAATGTAAAATTTACATTTTTTTCAGATTTTTCACTTTTTTTGAAATAGTGTCACAAAAAAAAACCAAACCCACCACTACCACCACCACCACAAACAACAACAACAATAACAAAACACTCAATGTACATCTCTTTAGGACCACAAATTAAACCATACATAGAACTTTTTGCTGAATTACTTTCCTTGAGCATTATGGCGTCTATAAAAATAAAAGGAGAAGATTAAAATTTAGCCTTTTTTAAAAATCAGTTTAAATATAGCCTAAAAAATTAGTGCATGAAATCAGGATGCTATGGCAGAGTCAGTTTGTCCTTTTCCATAGATCCTTGCCAATGTATAGAGCTCATTTGTGGAGCTGAGAATGTGGTCAGGGACAGAGTCATACACTGTCCCAGTAACTGACAGCCTGCTAGTACAGCAACCCTGACTAAAACACAATGCATGTTTCACAGAACACCCACCAACACTCAAAAATGAGTTGAACATAAAAATGCCTAAGACTGACAACTTGGTTTGTCCAAGTGATGTATATAGATGGAATTACAGTAGTTCTTCTACAAGCAGCAAGAAAAAACTTACTAAATCACCAGGTGCTTCAAAACAACATTGCCAACCAGTTAATCATTTTCTTGTTGAGGTTTGGTCTGTTGCCATGTACGGTAATGCTGAATACTGACCCCCAGGGTCTGGTTGCTCCCAGGGATGAAGTGATGCTATATAACTTTGCCCCCAAGTTATCCCTAATTGGTCACTAAAGATGCCTACAGCCTTCCGCTGGGCAGAAGGCAGGTAGGGAGAACTTTGGTTCCTAGGCTTGGGGTCAGAGGAGGAGGAGCCTAGGAGGAGAGGAGAGTGAAGAGAGGAGAAGTAAGGAAGACACCACTGGGGCAAGGGATCATGAGACTGGCCATGAGGGTAGCCAGTTCGAATAACAGCAGCCTAGGTGGAACATGGCAAGTTATAGATGGAGAAGTAGATACCAATAGTTTAGAGGATAGATATCTGCCCAGATCTGGTGCTTTAAAAGTTTATTATGAATATAAAGGTTGTATGTCTTTTATCTGGGAATTAAATGATCAATGGTGGGATAGAAACCCCTGATTAATTATTATCTCTTTAAAAAAAAAGTTATGACAATGTTGGCTCCAAGGGCCAAAGTTCACTTAACAAAATCCCGAATGTTAGACATGAGAAGCCCGCTTTTCAGTTGTGGGTTGGGAGCTTCCTAGGGACTCCCAACTCATACAGCCTATATTTGCAATTGCCCTTGATTACTCCCAGAAGTAGAAGGTAAGTCCCTGTTCCTGAAGATAGTATACACTTCAGATAAAGGGCCAAGACGCCCATGAGCTTAGGCTGATATGGATACCTTCCCCCTGAATACTAACTAGTTTTCATGCCGGAAGACCCTATACAAATTTCCAAAGCAGCAAAACAATCAACAGTTCTACTAGCTAGAATATTTATTAACTACAGCAATGTCATATAACCCTAAGAGTACAGTAGTACCATATATACCTTGGCAGTAATCAGCATCTCTCTAATGGGACTAAAAACCTACTCACCAAGAAGGAAATCATGTCTGGTGTTGGAAACATAGCCAGCTAACCAAAACCAGTGAAGTCATGGGTATTGGAGAAAAACCTGCAACTATTACTTTACTAATCCAGATAAACAGGACTACAAAAATAGTACAACCAATAAAAATGTACAGTTATGGAGCAAGCTCTAATCACACATACACAAAATACTACCATACCCAAGTCTCAGAGATCATTGCTGAAGATGGAGGAGGTTGCTGTGAGATTGTATCTCCTACTAATGTCAGAAACTACATCTATACAATCTCACCAACATGACTACCTAAGCATGAGCTGAACAACAGTAACCCAATAGACACACCAAAGTGGAAGGGGAAGTGTCCATAAGGCCCCACCCCTACTCAAAGAACTACAGACATCTAGGGAAATCTTAGACTGGGAGAAATAGCCTTTCCTAGGGAAAAGCAAACAAAGTGGTTTTCCAATGCCAAATGGTCAGCCTGAAAATAGACATACAAACAACATTATACAGATTGTGCTGGTTATATTTAATAATATATATGTATATACATATATACAGGTAATAAGAATTATTAAAGAGCAGAGGCCACGAATTAAAAAGTAGGAAGGAGGGAGAAAGGGAAGGGATGAATGTTGTAATTACATAAGTAAAATCTCAAAACTAAAAAAGTCATGATTTTTTAATATTGAAAGAAATAAGATTGGCTTACTTCTACAACCAATATGACAGAGATCTCCACTCTTCCTATCTTACATTACCTCTTTAGAGTCAAAGTGTTATGTTCAGGTATTGTCACCATGGGATGACAGCTTCACAGAAAAGATGCTCAGCTTGTGATCAGGAGCCAAAGTGAGGAGAAACAGATGTTTAGATTTCATTTCAACAGATATTTGGATAGTGAACCTAATATCTTGTTGCAAACAGTAGTAGATTTTACCAAATATAAGTATTGAGACTTGTCTGTCATTCAAACGTACAAAAAGTGTTTTGCAGGAGATGGATACTCTGATCATGAAACCACATCTTATTTTTTTTCTGTCATAAATCAACTCCAATAGGCCTTAGCAATACAGCAGATATGTCATTAGTTACTTATTAGTTGACTGTTCAAAACACTGATAAATTTTATAGAAAAGAATCTAAGTGAAATTGATTTTTCAGGCCCCAGACGCTGGCCCTGATAATATAGTTCCAAAGTAAAACTAGCGCCCCATGTTAGGACTCACAATAAATATACATACATCTTGAGACACATACATTTCCTGGGATAATACAATATTATACATTGTTGTGAACTTCAATAATCTCAAAACATAGAAACTTTATGCATTTTGTAATTCCACCAGATTAATATTGTTATAATGTAATACAACATAGTAACATTTAATAGGTGGAGGTTCTTCCTCTCTGTGATTTTTTTCCTTTTAGTGCATGGATTTTCTGAGAGCTCTGCAGACCCTTAAACTCACTAAGGTAGAAGGAAGGCCACAGCATGCCAGTAAAGATCAGACTGTGACACAGAGAATTAGTACTGAAACACAATTTCCTACCTTGCTTTTCTTAAAAGATAGTCTCACTGCACAGCCTCGCTTGATGCCACAGCGATCTTCACTCAGCCTCTCAAATGCTGGGATTGAAAACCTAAGTTTCCACTCCTAGCTGTCTACCCTCTTCTGTGTCATCACTATTGCTCCAACTTTAAGGTTTGAAACCATTTGACCAGGCACATTCCTTCCTTCAGAGGCAAAGTAGGGTTACAGAACTGACTGGACACCTCCACTTGCAACAGGAACCTGCTTTGAGCAAACAATGGGACAGAGACTACCTCCCAATTCTTCAAAGCAAATTCAAAGAGTCCAGTAACTGAGACAGCCATGGGAGCCTCTGGCCCTGGCTGCTGAGAAGACTCCTGGGTCTCTCTGCTGGCACTTCATCGGGCTCCCCTCAGTTCCAGCAGCTTTGTGGAATTGAGCTTGCTTTTATTTTAAAATTCTAATCCTTAAACCCTACCCCTGCTACAAATCCTCTGCTTATCATAGCATCAGGAGTCCTTCTCAGCACCACTTGCTTCAATAGAATGGAGCCAGTCCAAGATCTAAATAACAACCTGAGGAGCAGCTGAAAGCATCCACTGTCACGTGGTCTCATGGTCTCACTGACAGTAAGCTTTACTTAGGTTTAGACCCTTGTACCGCTCAAACCTCCAACCTGGGTAATCTATGCTGGACACATCAGACTCTTAAATATACCTAGGAAGGGAGAATATGGTATTTGTATGGCTCTCCACAGTTTTGTAATAGCGCATTCTTACTATTCTAATTTCCTAAAACCTACAAGGAGAATCAACCTGAAATTTTTAAACTTCATAATCCCCTAAAAGCATTTTGTTGAGATTAGAAAAGTAGCTGAGTCACTGTGTGATACCTGCATTTAGATTCCTTCCTTCTTTCCAACACAGGCACTCTCCAACTTAAATCAAGTTCATGGTCACTTCAAATTTCAAAACCAATGTGGTGATTACCCACTAACAAAAGGGAGCAGTAACTAACTGATCATAAATAACTATTAGGTCCTAAATTACTTCTACCTGGCCTAAGGATGATCTTTGAGTACAATAGATTGCAGCTGAAGTCTGCTGATGTCTCTAAAGTTCATGGGTTTAGTAATAACAATTTACTGAATACTACATATATGTATGTTTTCCTTTAAAAGGGTTTTGTTTTTTATTTTCTTTCATTTTAGGAACTCGCTTCACTTTGTGGCCAAGTTCATTCCAGTTCTGGGTTTCCTCTTTCTATCTCTCGAGTACTAGGATTATAAGCACACCATATCTACATTTAGAGATCAAATGTGTCTACCCCTGCTTCACAGATATAAACTAAAGCACCAAGACACAGAATACTATTTAAGAGCCAGAAGTGGCATAGAGAGCCATGACCAGAATCTGGAGATAGTTTCCGAAGATGGGGCAGCTGAAGAACATGTGAGAGGAGGTGTCCATAAGGAGCCCTCTGGGTGCTGGAAGCAAGGAAGAGCACAGCATGAGCTACTCCGCTTGAACAGATGGAGGCAGCAATGAGACAGGTGGAAAGAAGGGTGGAGGAAGCGATGGAAGGAAAGAAGAAATTGTAAATAAAAATGTTGTCTAGGTTGGGGCAATGTCTCACTCTCTGCCTTTCTCTGCCTCTGTCTTTCTCTGTGCCTCTCTCTGTCTCTCTCTCTGTGTCTTTCTCTCTCTGTGTCTGTCTCTGTCTCTCTCTCCTTTTCTCCTGTTTTCCAGGAATCACAGAAGCAGCAGACGGATGCACTTACTAAGAAAGGTGAGCTGGGAAATATTAGAAGGAAAAATTGTAAATGGTCAAACCTCTACTGAATGTAGAAATTTGGTAAATCATGAGGAACAGAGATGTTGAGAGATGAGGGCAATAAAATACGGGAGAAAAGTCTTGCAGGAGTCAGAAGAGGAACAGTTTTAGAAATATACTAAAGTATGTTTTACATAGTTGCTACACAGAGAAAAGACACACATGGAAGGAACAGAGGGAACCACAAGCCTGCATATGTGGCTATAATGTTCTGAAAGGCAAACTACTACTTGGCCTTAAATAAACCATCTAACTGAAAGGTTACTGTCTCCATCTCAGCATTAGTCAGCATAGGGCAGAGATGGAAATGGAATGTGTAGGTGAAGTGAGACAAAGCATCCTGCCATCTCAGGTGGGAACGCCAGGCTTCTGTGCTGTATAGCAACTGAATTAGACCTCTGGACACTAGTAGCTGCAGTATTTAAATAGCACATTCATTTGGTTTTCACTACATTTGATCACAGCTGCCAGCAGCCCCCAGAAAACCTTGCGAAGTGTTGATCCACCTAGGGGCTTTCTCACCCAGAGTGCTGTTTCTCCAGAGGCCACATGACCTTCCATGAAAAGACACAAAGAACTCCCCAGGCCAGGTGGAGTACTGAGATTCCAACAACTCAACAGAAGACACTTTGCAAAACATAGTAAGCCTGCCCATAAGAAGTGGATTCCAATCCCGTGACATTTCTGGAATAGCTCCTGTCTTTAGGTGGAATAGGTTTTTCCTTGACTGCCAGAAACTCTAAAGAGGAAGTATTGCAGAAAGTTTTAACATCCTGAGGTCATCAGTGAAAGACAGACTATTCAGAATTTCCTTCCTTAAGATTGCTTTTCCAAGTTCATTATCTCATAAACCTTCACACCACGCATTTACAGAAACCTGTGCCTTCTTCTGTCTGTACACTTTGTGAATCAAGGTTGAGTGTGACCTTTATAAGAATGCATCTAGAAAGTAGTGAAAATCTACTGAATCAAGAAGACAGAGTTCTTCCTGCTTCCTTGGTATAACGCTCTTAGGATGAGGCCACAAATCCCTGGGAGTCCTGAATTATATACCAGTTATCTTTATGTTGTCTGTGCCCCGGCAGACAACTTACTCAGCACAGAGGACAAACTGATGTGGAAAAGTAAATAAAATAGATAAAAATGAATTACACTGTTAGAAAAAAATATTTACAAAAATAACAAATTCCAAATTTGTGAATAATTAGGACTTTATTTCAGCACCTTGAATGTCTCCCAGGAGACTCCATATGGAGCATTGCAGGGAATTCTATTGACTCTCACGAATTTTTTTTAAAGAAGTCTTTGTTTGTCAGTGTTTAACTCCACAGATTCAATACAGCTTCTTATTTCTAGTTTCTCTTGAACTATGCAAAGGTCTACACATGTGGTTTGCATCTTCTGGGTCTGCATAGCAGCCTCCCTTTAGACATTAGAAGCAGCTGAAGATCCCATGCAACACGGTCTGGTCAATCCTACAGGAGGGTGAAAGTTCAGGGGCTATCTGTGTTCAGATTCAAACTCATAATTTGTTTCTCTTGTATTAGAAATCTGCCTGATCAATCAAAGCATATAGGGCTTTGGCCCCTGATTTCAAGCATTTCATGGTGCAGAGCACATTCTATAAATTTTTCATATGTGCTCAGGAAGAAGCAAGAAGCCACGAGACTCTGCATTTTTAACAGCTGCTGCTGCAATTCAATTAGGGAGGCCACGAACTACATCCTCCTATGAAAAGAGGAGGGAAGTGTGCTTCAGACTGTGCCGTCACGCCTTCCGTGAACTACACTCAAAATCAACTGTGCCTAATCCATTAACTTACAGGCGATTGGGTAATAAAATTATTTACTATGGATCTTTTTAATGTGCCAGGCATGTTGCTAAATGTCTGAACATAGTAGTGAACAGTATCTTGACCTAGGAGATTACAGTCGAGTGTGAGAAGTAAATATGATTTATTTTCTCATTAATATTTATATATTAATTTGCATGTTAATGATAGTATAATCATTAATATAATTATAGATATCATATTATATTAATTATATTGCATTATGATAGTATATTAATGATTAATTATATAATTATACTATATGTAATTATGATAATAATATAATTACATAATATAATATAATTATGGTTATATAATTATAATAAAAAATAAATAACTAGGCTGTAGAGGTACATTACTTTAATCCCAACACTCAGGAGGCAGTGGCAGGCATAACTTTATGAATTCAAGACCAACCTAGTCTACAGAGCTAGTCCCAGGACAGCCAGGACTACATTAAAAAATCCTGTCTCAAAAACAACAAAAACAAATTTGAAAAAATATGTAATTATGATTAATATAATATAATACAAACAGTAATGATGTATTAGGAGATAATGCTCTAAGTGTCGTGAGGGCTTAATACTAATAGGCCTGAAACAAGTCTAGAAGGATATGAGGGGAACTGCCCAATGAACCAAGTTACTTCCTGGAAGTAAGAAATACAAAATATGCATGTAGATCTACTCACTAAGAAGTCATAGTTAGAATGATTGGAAGATAGGGAGAAAATTCAGAGGGAATGGATAACATAAGTGACTGAAGGAAATGTCAGCTGAATTGCTGTGCACATATTTGCAAGCATCAACTCCATCCACTTCAGAGTCAATGAGTAAGCGCTTCAATTTGCTAAATGAATGAGCACTGTAAAATTAGACTTTGTTTCATTTCCCCCAAAAGATACGGTGATAGATGATAGGCCCTGTCACATCCTGGCACTTGTACATCTAAAAATTATGACTATAATTTCAGGACTGGGGGGCAACATAACAACGCATCAGTGCTCTGGGTTTGTTTTTATGAAAATCAATATACCATATGTCTATAATGAAAGACCGGCTTCCACTGCTTCAGGAAAATACCACTTCTTCCAGAGGAGAACAGGCAATATGTCCTAATCACTCCATTGCTTTTAGCTAAATTTAAAAGGTGAACGTAGAAAATGTAGATGCTATACAAAGAATTAAAAAAAAAAACACAGAAGATAGAAAATTAGTTGCTTAGAAGATAGTTTAACTATTTCTTATATTTAGAAGGCATTTTTGGTGGTTTGCCTCTATACCGATGCCCTAGATGACCTCTCCATGCCTCAGCTTCCCAATTCTTAAAATCTGCCCCAGGCTGGGCATAGCTCAGCAATAGTATATTTGCTTACTGGATATGAGGTTCTGGGTTTGCTATCCTTCACTACCAAAATAAATAAATAAATAAATAAATAAATAAATAAATTAGTATAATTAATTAGTCAATTAAAATAAAAATTGACCCCAATGGAATAGGATTATAGAAGGAAGAGAGAGTTGGTCTGAGAAAAAGGTGGTGGGGGTGGTATTTAAAGTATAACATGTGCATGTATGGAAATGTCATTATGGAACTTATTACTTTTTAAAATTAATATATGACAATTAAAATAAAAGCTAGGCCCTATGTAGCTGCTCTCAAGTCTCTTTTACAGTTGGCCAATTTATTGTCTCCATGATTCTTTAGAACATACTATTGATTGAGAAATGATACAATCTCCAAATGAAAGTTCTTTCCTTTTGAAGTTTCCTGTTCTAAGCCACAGCAGAGCTACAGTGTTCCAGCCATCAGTCAGAGAAAGGATCCCCTGTGAACATTATCTGAGGTCCTTAATATAGTTCTAGTTCTTCCACTGTCTCCTTGTTTGGGCATTTTAAGCACTATTTAAGTTTTACACTTGGTACACATGTCTATTGTTTTATGTGCCCACAGAGTACTCGCTGACAACCACATTCCAATCTCGGTTCTTGAGACACAGTAAGAAAACCAAAAAGGTTTCCGCTCTCATCTCTGTGACAGATCTGAAAATTTCCCACATATACTCTTTTACTCTTAGCTTTCTGTTCCATGTTATAAAGTTAAGCTCAGGACATTCCCTTTCTCCACAGACAGTGCCCTATGTTCTAAAGGACAGCTTATGGCATAACGGAATGCTTCTGTCCATGCTATGTTCAGTCTGTTTACAAATAAATTCCATTTCCTTTTTCCTTTTGTTTATTCACATTTTACCTGGAGTTTCCTTCTCAAGCAGAAAACCACTGCCTTGGGGACTTAACTGCATTATTCACTTTATCTTGATGCAGACTTTCCATGCAATAATAAAAAAAAAAAAAAATGGAGCAAAAACATCTATATACCAATACCACCCTAAGGTTAAAAATGAATTTTGGAAATTGATATTGAAATTAACAAGAAAGTATTTTTGCTGTTCTTCTTATTTGTCCTCTAGGGACATAGTTGCTTACAATTACACATAAAATATCATTTTCAGTTCTTTTTTATATCCCAATGCTTTGCTGCAACCACAAACCAAATATTTATTTTTTTCAAAAAGGAAATATTGGTAATTGTTTTGTCTCTATTTTTATCTTCTGTGTCATACAAGAATTGCTCTTTTATTTATGTGACACACAATAGGAAGTAAATGGATCTATAATAAAGTCTCAATTACAAAATATTTTCCAGTTCCAATTGTTCTTCCTTACTGTCAATCTAGATCTTTTTCACTGACACCAAGTTCCCTACAAATCGTAGGAAACTAATCCCAGAGCCTGCTGTTTTGTGAACACCTGTAAACTGAGGTGTCATAAGTACTCGTACAACTATTTAGACGGAGTAATAATTAGGAAATGATTCAGATCTCTCCCATCCCTCTTCATGGACTTTGCTTAGGTATCCACTAAGAGTTCCTCTTCAGCAGCAGTACTGAGGAGGTATGGGGCACTGCTGAGGAGAGACAGTGTATATTAATGGGTAGTAGAAAGGCAAGCTAAGAATAATGTAAATACCAAGAACTGAAGGGTTGCCCTAAATAAGGTGCCTACCTGCCATTTGTTGGCATTGAAACCCCACCCTCTAGCCATATACCTCTATGCATGGCTTCAATTTATATTTCAAAAATAAGTAAGCTTATTTATGTTGTTTTATATACCTTAGAACTGTTGGGACACCAGGTATCTCTTGCCCCTATCGGCAATTCCTTAACTAGATTTTGCCACTGGAAACTGCAATTAGGCTATTGACAATGTCTATTCCTGACAAATTTGAAAGAGCCTGAGATTTCCCATTTGAAAAATGTTTCTTTACTTCTATGATCTCTCTAGAAGCACAATCAGGAAAGCTTTTGTTCAAATTCAAACCAGAAGATAAGTAGATTATTTACTGATTATAAGTATTTTACAGGAGAACTCCACTTACCATTAGGTTTCAGAGATCTCAATGGGTGAAATTTAGAAAATTAAAATAATAATATTGTAGACTTTGGGCATTAGCTAACTTGTTGTGTTTGCCTAGCATGGTCCCAAAGGAGACCATGGGACCCACCACCAGCATTGTTTAAACCAGGCCCAGTGATTCCTGCCAAAAACCCGATACTCAAGAAGCAGAGGTAAAAAAAAAAATAACAAAGTGACAACAGAACTAACAAACAGACAAAAGTCAGAAATGCATTTTACTATACCACATTTATCTAAGGTATCAGACAGAATTTTAACATCTGCTAAATTTTTCATTCAGATGTGGACAATAAGACGAAAGACTACAGAATATTTGCCCCAAAATAGCTCGTATAAAATTTCTTCCTATTGTTCTTCAATAAGAAAGAAAAATGCAGGATAATATTAAAAGAAATATAGGAAGCGAGGGCAGACAGTTGAAATGCCTTCACCAAGGTATCACCGAATTGAGTAATGCTCACTGAGAAGTGTGTCCTTACCTCCCTAAACAGCTGTCACCAACAGGGACAGACTGAAGTAGGGTAGGAGGGTGCCTGCTTCATGTGTGCACACGTTTCTTTTTATGTCCTATGTCCCTCTATTTATGAGTTAAGCCAAAGCTTGCTTTTTATCTAAAAGCACAATGTGCTTTCTCCCTGCCCTACACTTCCCCCAATTAGGATTCTCTCGCTTGCTTACAGGATGCATTTGGTTTGTTTTTTTTTGTTTTTTTTTTTGTTTTGTTTTTTTGTTTTGTTTGTTTGTTTTTTTATTTTTTTTTATTGGAAATTTATTTTTTTACATTTCAGATATTCTCCCCTTACCCCATTTCCCCCCTCCCTCCCAGTAACTCACTATCCCTTCCCCCATCCTCCTGCCTCCACGTTGGTGTACCCCCACCCACCCTCCCCCGTACCTCACCTCCCCACCCTCGAATATCCCCCCCCCATGTCCAGCCTTCATGGGACCAAGGATCTCTTCTCCCACTTATATACATAGCTCCCTTGCATATATAGCTGGAGCCATGGGTCCCTCCCTAAGCGCTCCCAGGCTGGTGGTTTAGACCCTGGGGGTTCTGGTTGGTTGGGATTGTTGCTTTCCTCATGGTGTCGCGAATGCTCTCAACTCCTTCAGCCTTCACTCTATCTTCTCCATTGGCAACCCCATGATCAGTTTAATGGTTAGCTGTGAGCTTCTGCCTCTGAGTATGTCAGGCTCTTGCAGTCTTCTAAGGAGACAACTATATCAGGCTCCTGTCAGCATGTACATCCTGACATCCACATCAACCTCTACCTTTGGTGACTGCACATAGGATGGATATCCAGGTGGAATGGTCTGTCTCTCCTTCAGTTTCTGTCCTGCACTGTGTCTCCATATTTGCACCCTTGAGTATTTTGTTACTCCTTCTAAGAAGGACTGAAGCCCCCACTACTTGGTAATCATTCTTCATGAGCTTTATGTGGTCTGTGAGTTGAATCTTGGGTATTTCAGGCTTCTGGGCTAAAATCCAATAATCAGTGAGTGAATACCATGTATGTTCTTTTGTGATTGGGTTACTTCACTCAGGATGATATTTTCTAGTTCCATCCATTTATATAAGAATTTATCAAATTCATTGTTTTTAATAGCTGAGTAATATTCCATTGTATAAATGTACCACATTTTTTGTATCCATTCCTCTGTTGAAGGGCATCTGGGTTCTTTCCAGTTTCTGGCTACTATAAATAAAGCTGCTATGAACATAGTGGAGCATATGTCCTTGTTATGTGTTAGAGCATCTTCTGGATATATACCCAGGAGTGGTATAGCTGGGTCCTCAGGTAGTGATATGTCCAATTTTCTGAGGAACCGCCAGACTGTTTTCCATAGTGGTTGCACCATGTTGCAGTCCCACCAACAATGGAGGAGTGTTCCTCTTTCTCCACATCCTCGCCAGCATCTGCTATCACCTGAGTTTTTTATTTTAGCCCTTCTGACTGGTGTGAAGTGGAATCTCAGGGTTGTTCAGCATCCTTGGTCAACAGGATGCATTTGTAAAGAATACTTCTAACAAAACACTGTGCCCTATCCTAGGCTCTTTCACTCAAGAACCTGATCTCAGTTGCCTGAGAATTATGGCGAAGTACATGCTGTGAAATTTAAGCTCTCTTTCCCTTAGTGTCTCCGTTGCAATGAGGAACAAATGGTGGCATATGCCTATACGACTCCACACCTATACAGCACAAATACAGGCAATACATTTCAAGAAGGGGCAAAAGCATGTTATCTGATGAGAGTCTATCTCTCAAGTAGACTTTGACTCACTAAATATACACTTCTGCCCACCTCCAATCAAGTACTTATTTCCAATTGGCAATGTTTTTAATATTAAAGATGATTTTATGTTTAAAAATCTGACAAAAGAGACTTCAAGCCAAAACTAGTCAGAATAGATAGGGAAGTATACTACATACTATCAGAGGAAAAGTCCCCCAAGAGGATATTGCAATTTTAAACATCTATATACCAAACACAAGGACATACATTCTCACACAAGAAACAGTACTACAGCTAAAATAACATATTGACCCTCACACAGTGAGAGTGGAAGACTTGGATAAAACACTCTTGCTAATAGACAGTTCACCCAGACAAATACTAAACAGAGAAAAGATGAAGCTGGCCAATGTCATAGACTAAATGGACCTAACCGATATTTATAAAGCATTCATGCAATACAAAAGAATATACCTTCTTCTCAGTAGATCATGCAACTTTCTCCAAATTGATCATGTACTTGGACACAAAGCAAGTCTCAATAGATACAAGAAAATTGAAATCACACTCTGCATCCTAACTGACCACCAGGAATTAAAGCTGGATATCAACAACTACAGAAGCAACAGAAAGCTTATGAACTCACTGAAACTCAACAACTCACATTGAGTGAAAAAATAAGTCAAGATATAAATTCAGAAAGAAATTAAAAATTTTCTAGAATTGAATGAAAATGAATACACAATACACCAAACTTGTGGGACACAATGGAGGCAGTTCTAAGAGGCAAGTTCATAACATTAAGTACTCACCTAAAAAAATTGGAGAAACCTCATACATGTAACTCTACAACACACCTGAAAGCTCTAAAATGAAAAGAAGAATCACATCCCAAAAGAGAATATGATAAGAAATAATCAAACTCAAGGCTGAAATCAACAAAACAGAAACAAAACAAACAAACAAAAACCAAAGAATCGGTGAAACAAAGAGGCTTTTTGACAAAAACAATATGATTGACAAACCCTTATCCAAATTAACTAAAAGAAGGAAAGAGGATAGCTAAATTAACAAAACTATCAACAGACACTGAGAAAATCCAGAGAATCTCAAGAACATATTTTAAAAACCTGTACTCACAAATTTGGAAATGTCTAAAAGAAATGAATAATTTTTTTGATATATAACACTTACCAAAGTTAAATCAAGGACAAATAAACAATTAAAACAGACCTGTAGGTCCTAGTGAAATACAAGCAATGATGAAACCAATAAAAGTCCATGACCAGATTTTCAAAGAAGTGATTAAGACCAATACTCAAATTATTCCACAAAACAGAAAGAGAAGGAACCTTGCCCAATTTTTTTTTTGTGAGTCCACAAAGACCTGACAAAGAGAATTACAAAACAATTCCCTCATAAGCATAGATGTAAATTTTTTTCCCTAAAATATTTGCAAACAGAATCTAAGAGCACATCAAAAAGATTATCCACCATGATCAAATAAGCTAATTAATTAAAGTATGTTGAACTATCCCTGCATCTCTGGAATAAAATCTATTTGGTCCTGATAGATTTATGTTTTGGATGTGTTTGCTACAAAAGGAGAAAAGTAAATACCAACCCAGAAACAAAACCTGCCTGTAAGATGCACTTGTGCAATAGTGATACAAAACTTTTGGAAGTAACCAACCAATATTTGATGAGATTTAAGATCTTCTCTATAAAATGGAAACAATCCCTGTCAATGCTCAGGTGCCCAACAACCTGAGACTAGATAGGCCACAGACCAAGGAGAAAACCAAATATTAACATTCTGCTTTAAATGAACACAGCAGTAAAATAACTCCTAATGACATTCTGCTATAGCAGTGTCTTACTGATCCATCATTAGAGAAGCTTCCCCCTGAAGTATATGGGAATAAACTCAGAAACCCACATGTGTTCTGAACAATGCACAGAAAGTGAGACCTTAGAATACTCAGTCCTGAAAGAGACTCTTCATCAAATTCCTCCCCTCAGGCTTTAGGGAATTTGACAAAGAAGGAGAGAGAAAAAGTGTAAAACCAGAAGGGATAGAAGACACCAAGGAAACAAGATCTCCCAAACATGTAGGACTAATGGACACATTAACTCATAGACACTATCGTAGCATGAACAGAGCCTATACAAGTTAGGGCTAGATATAATTCCAGCACTGAGAGGGGAAGTGGACACAAGTCCCAGTTCCTAAGCCAGAAGCGATCTCCCAATGATAGCTCACAAATGAAAATTATTTTTTTTTCTAATGGAGTTTCACTGAGTGTACAGACTATTCTCAAGGCCAAACCCAGTGCTTAACAGTAATGGCCATCATAAAACAAATTCTCTTTGTCAGGGCTCTTTTTGTCTTACAATTCCGTTTTATATATATTGTGTCTTATAGTGGGGCTTTCACAGACCTGCCAGTGATATAAATAATGATACAGAGACTTATTAATATTTTATATTGGTATAAAATTATTAATTATAATATAAAATATTAATATTCTAAAGCTTAGGCCTCTGCTTGGCAGTCTTCCCATTACTTTATCCTGACTCATTCTGGCCTATGTCCTACCAGATGGCCATGTCTACCTCTTTGCTCTGCTCTGGTTCATCTGTCCATTCCAGTGTTTCTGGCAAATCTCCTACCTCTTGTTTCTTCTCCTAGAGTTGCTCTCTGTCCGAAAGTTCTGCCTTCTACTTCTTGCCCAGCTTTGGCTGTCAGCTCTTTATTAAAGCTAATTGGGTACAATTCTAGATTGCCTTAGACACATGAGGAAAGAACAAATATTTACAAAATATGAGACTGGTAATGAGCTATTAGTTCTCTGTTAGTACAGAATTAACACTTAGATAGACAGGGCCACAGTTCATAGAGTGTACCCCAACAGTTTCTGGGCCCGCCTTATGATGGGATTTCTTTGTGTGTGAACATATGGTATCTGTCTCTGCATCTGTATGCATTTCTTGAGCTTTTTCTTTGGCTCTTTTTTTTTTTCCTGTTTTTTGCTGTTGTTGTTATGTCCTCTTGATTGTTTGGTTTTTTTTAGTTTTAGTTTTATCTTGTTTTATTAGGTTTTTAGATGCTTATTTGTATTCTAATGAAAGAGGAAACATAAGAGTGGGGATTTGGGTGTTTGGAGAAGACGGGAGGATCAGAGAGTATTTGGGGGAAGAAAACCTGTAATCAGAATATATGGTATAAAAGCATTATTTTCAATAAAAAACAAAGAAACAAAGCAAAAAGAAAATACATCACAATGAACTATTTCAGCTAGATACTACGTGTCTGATGCCACACAACAAATGATCTCAGGGACAGATGTTTTGTCACTAAGATTAAGCCAAAAAGAGAAATATGATTAGAAGAATGGATTGTTCTCAGCTTCCCAGAAGAAAAACACAAGTCAACGGCTCTGTAATTAAATTGAAAACATTTTCAGAATGACAGCAAGCACTTAGATGCACAGACACTCCCATTCCATATGGCAAACTGTCACAAAGGTTTCCACTGTGGTGAAATACTCTGTCTGCTACTGAAGAGTGTAACTAAAGAGCTTCGGTACTTCAATTCCACAAGTGCATCTGTTAAAATACCTGCTCATTGACATTCATTTATTAATGCTAAAAGTCCAATTACTCTGATTTACCTGGTGGAACAGAACCTTCTTAATGAACATATTGAAAGAGTCCATCCATTCTAAAAACAATTTAGGATCAGAAAACATTACCTCTATTCAGCTTTCCTGAAAAGTCTCTGAACATTAAAAATCCATTTTGAGTTTGATAAAATACCCTATTCCATCCACCACAAAGATTTTTCTCTTCTGAAGCATCCTAATAGTTATCTCAATTCCCATTACCTCCAAAAAATTGTCAGAAAAGTTTTCAAATTGAGAGCAAGGCCATTTATCTCTATGTTGATCAAAAATAAATTACCCTGGTCTATTCTCTCATACAGGTTTCTACCTTTGTATACAGTCAGATCGTAGCAAGCATGATTAATGAGGTAGTTATAGGCAGTTTTGCCTCCAAGTTTCAAAAATGACCCTTTTTTTAGTAAAGTGACTGCCAAAGTATATTATTTTTGGTTTGTAATTTTATTTTATTCTTCCTCCTCCTCTTCTTCTTCCTCCTCCCGTCTTGCTGTCTAGGTTGTTCTTGAAACCTGAGGCTTAAGCAATTCTCTCATCTCTTCCTCCCCTGACACGTGCTAGGCTGTGTTCAGTGTTCATTTTTCCCAGAATATTAAATATTCTCTTATCCACTAACCCTTGGCACTATGGCTGACAAACGAGTGTTGAGGTCTGGAGACAGATTGTAGGAAACATTATAGGGTTGATAATAAATCTAGACCCTGCCCAGAGTTCATGCTGTGATTCTGAGTCCCTGTTTCCCTTCCCCTGCTCCCTCCCAGGCAGCAAGGACCAGACTGTTGCTTCTTTCCCGCCTCACATTCAGGGGGTAACATCCTTCCCTAGTTACCCTTAACTCAGCAGAGGAGTTGAGGACCGCATAGCTGCCACAACATCTACACAGTAACTGTGCTTTCTGTTGCTGTTGTTTGTTTGTTTAATTTCTTTATTTTTTCTTACATAAAAAACAAATTCCTAGTTAAGCTGTCCACACCCTCTTTGCTTGCTCCCTCTGGTTTGGGCAGCACATATCACTTTTGCGTACTGAAGAGTCAATAAATCTTTATGACACAAATGAATAATTATGTCGTGTCTACTTCTGGACTTGAGGGCTCCTAGGTTTCAGTATAAAAAAGAAACCATCTATATTCTTTGTTTGGGAAGAGAAGTAGGTTATGAGTTAGACAAGGTTTTCATAATTTTGAACCTAATTACTCTGATCCATGTTCATTTTATCATCTTGAAACTCAACTTATCTTCAATGTGCTGTTTTACTCTTAACTGTGCTTTGTGTCTCTAAATCGAAATATTTACAACTTACCTCAATAAAATAAATGGTTTCAAAGCTTCCAAAGCCTTTGAGCCACCAGAGGTAAAGGTCAGGATTACTTATAACCAGCCTGCCCTTCTTTTCACAGATAATTTTTGTTAAACTATCAGAAAAATAAAATCTCCTTTCTGATGTGCTCCATTGAAATCATGCCGTGTATAATATGCACATAGTGTTATATTATAATCCACTTGCAGGAATTCCATGTGAGGCAGGGGCTTGTGGTTCACTAGTGCTCCCCGGAATTCTGATACAGTCATCTCAATTGTGTCAAGGCAAAGCTTCAAAACTAAGTCAAATATTCTGCAATTATTATTCTACCGAGAGAGAAGAGAGAGAGAGAGAGAGAGAGAGAGAGAGAGAGAGAGAGAGAGAGAGAGAAGAGAGAATCACCAATAACATAGAATTATATTGTAAGCAAGGATTGCTAAAAGAGGCAGAATCTACAAACTCTGATGAGCTGATTAAATCTTCCATGATTACAGAGAGGTTGGGATGTTGCACGTCTAGAACCCAGTTACTATATATTTGGGCTATCTTTAGCTCTAAAAGAGCTATTTCTTGTCCACCTCTGTGAGCATTCTGCTAAACAAATATAAAGTTTGAGTGTATTAACAAAACTCTCTTCTCTGCCATTCAAAGTGCTAGGAATTTGATCAGATAGCTTCTGAAGCTCAGAGCTGAGATTTCTTTGCCTGCTTCTCTGATTTTCCACCACCGTGTTTTTAAAAAATGACTTGATTTATGACATTCTTTGTTCTGTTTCTATATAAATCTCATGAAGCAGCTTCCATGGAATTTGGGGAAAGTTAAGTTTGTGATTCTAGGCATGGTCTCTCATATTTGGCCTCAGAATAAACCATCTTTATTTCTCTGTGGTAAGAATGGTGTGTGTGTGTGTGTGTGTGTGTGTGTGTGTGTGTGTGCAGCGCGCTGTGCGCGCGCACAAGGTTTATGTATCTGTGTCAAGAAATCACTAAGGCAACTACTGGATATGCACAGACAGAGCTTGAAACTCAAGTACTCAGGGTAGGCTTCTAAGGGCAGAAAGGGGGCAAGCAAATGAAAAGACACACATGTGAATAAATGGGAGTATTAAAACGGAAATATGCTTCAATAAAGGAAAAGTCAATTAAGGTGAAGCCTGTCTTTCCAGCTATGCTGATGGGCTGTTTCCTTCATTCTAGCACCAAATTTATATTAATAAAGCTATGTATGGAAAAAGTGAATTAAATTCAATACTAAAGTTGGAATGTACAAGTAAAAATTTCACTTGATTCTGGTAATAATCTAAAGGTTTTCTTTCCCCCAAGGGGTTGAATTAATTTTTTTTTCAAATATAGGCATAAGATAACTTAATGATTCACCAAAAGAAACTCTGCAACAGATACCTTATTAATAGATATTGCAGATAAGTTTTACTTGTATTTAACCAAGAATAATTGTCATTACAATCAAATTAGAACACTTGATAATGAAAGCGACACTGAGTTAATTAATATTTTAATTATCAAAATATATATTTACTGATTAAAATTGTTTGTACAGAACAGATTAAATATTTCTTTGCAAAAAAACCTATTTAAAAATAAAACTGCCTCAAAATAAATAAGTGCACATAGTCATTTATGTTTTTTAGAGCCCAAACTAATTAAGACACCATGTTATCTACATAGAAACATGCATTTTCCTAGCTATTTTAGAGACACTAAAGTCTTGGTCTGACTCCTGCCAGCACTGGTGGCAGTCTAGGGGGCTGCAAAGGCGGAGCCAATATAATCCCTGATGTGAGGGGTTCTGAACACAGTTGGCTGGACTGGTCTTGAAGTGAAAGCTTCCTTATTCTGTTTTTGTTTCTTCCTTTGAGTTTCCTTGCTGCTGTTCTTTTGTTAGTCTGTTTCCAAACAGGCTACTCCAGAGACAACCACTGAGATATTTTAATTTAAAATGGTAGGAAAGTAGAGGAAGCTGGTGCATTACAAGGTTCATGTAATAGAACACATTCGTGGTTGGTTCAAGGAGAAGATATGTATATAAAGAAATCTCTTCATGTCTTTTGGTGGGAGATGAGCAGATTCAAAATGAAGTAAAATTGAGTATGGTTGTAAACAATGGTGTTGTACTTTTGCAAAATGAATGCAATAAAATGGCTGCCAAGTCATTAACAAGGCATGAAAATAAGATAGTTTTGAAAACAGAAAGAGAAGATATTTTTAAGGCTGCCTATGATTGTCTCCTTTTGGCTTCAGAGCTGTTGATTCTATCTTGCTCGTAAACCATTCAACGGTTTCACAGTAATTCTTGCTGAGGAAATCCTAGCCATTATCATCCTTCAGGCAGATCAGGGGCCTCACTCAGACTGGGTCTGGATCTCATTCATCTGGTTTGTTGTTATCAGTAGAGTAGAGACTGGGAGAAAAACTGATGAGATATAACTTTCTGCCCACACTGACTCAGCTGTGCAAATTCAAAGAAAGAAAAGATAATCGGAATATGAAAAAAAAAAAAGAGTACTGGCAACTAAGTGATGGATTTGAAGGGCTGAAGTAGGCCAAAAGAATTAGAATTCAGGCTAACTAAAAAAAAAAAGATGAATACACATACCTGAGATTATGGGAGTAGGAAACAGGAGAATAAGACAGAAGATGGATAGGGAACAATATGTTATGCAGAATGATAATATTTTTACTTAATCACTTTCTGCATGATCTCAACTGAAGGCCAAGAAAAGCAATGAGGAGTCCGTGGAATCATATGAATGCCCAGACTATACTAAATATCATCTTCTGAATGTCCTGAATTTGATAACATGGAGGACAGTAGAGGATGGACTATGAAAGACCTCAAACAAGACAGTAGCTGAGATGCTGCTTGTGGAACTTGCCTGCCTTTAAAGATGACTAAGGCTCATTGCAAAAGAGAAATTAAATTGGGCAAAATCATGACAGATGAGATATAACTTCACATTACATGAGCAGACACATCTATTATCCACAGTCCCCTTCATTGTTTTAGCAGGACCAATAGTATGAAGAACAGTTCAAAACTAAGAAAATACCTGTGAGATTTGTGGGAAGAGTAAGATTTGGAGTGATTTTATAGCTATTCAACCACTGACCCATATCCTCAAACCCATGACTAAATTTTGATTTGGGAAGACTAGACTTCAAATTTAGTTCAAAAGCATATGATTGGGTGAGCAGCAATATATCTATGTCTACACATGGTGTCTTATTCTTCTTTAACACAAACTCCATGCTATCTGCCTGTGCTTTCCTTTGCCTGTTGTTGCCTGTTCTTTCTAGTGATTAGTGCAGTTCCTCCACTGAGTTCCTCTGTCCTAATATTATAGGCTCAACTGATTTGTCAAAACTTCTCCCTTCCTCTTAATTGGCATTGCTCCAATCTATGTGTCCTTCATTGTTTTCTGTTTGTTTGTCTTTAAGAGTTTTTCCACAATGATGACTTGTTTGCCACCATAACCTTCATAGGATGCTTTCTTTGGGTCAGTTTCCAATCTCCTAGCCTGTCTGGAACTCACTCCCAAAGTAATTTCTCATATGTGAATTCTCTTCTTGCAGAATTCTCTTCTCTACACAATTGTCTCTATTCACACATTTATCGGCCAATCAATAAATGACTTGTTTTATATGTGTTTCTTTTTCTTAAAATTTACATATCACTGATCTTTTGACAACAAATTCCTAACTAATGTTTCATTGACAATAAATTACTGGCTAGCACTCTAATTTATGCTAAAGAAAAGTTTACCTTAGCTATTTTTTTCTATAAGGTACATCATAGCCTCTTTGTATTACAACTCAATACCAGATTTAAGACATATTTTAAATAGTAAAACCATTAATTATAACACTGGAAGGAACATCCAGCATGGAATATGATAGGAAGCAAAGTACCACCTTGCTCATCAGTATGCACCAGTGAATTCTCTCATTGCTATGATCAAATATCTGACAAGTCACAGTTGGTAGGGGGAAAGGTTCATCTTGTCTCACCCTTAAGGATAGTGTATATCATTACAAGGAAGTAACAACAGGAACAGTTTAGTCTGCACTGCAGATCAGAAAGCAGGGCAAAAAAATGATAAGTTTGGCTGTTCCCTTCTCAAATATAATCAGGGCTGGACTTCAGCCTATGGAATGGCACTACACATGCTGAGCATATCAAGGGTGGGTCCTTCATTCTCAAGTACTCATCATTAAATACCCTCAGACGAGCCTAGAGATGATCATAACTCCAATCAAGTTGACAAAGAAGATCAACCATAACAACATGAATTTTTCTTGTTGGGGCATGTCTACAATCAACTAGAAAATCCAATCAAGGGCAGATGGTATTTACACTTGCTTATAATGAAGTTTATGGGCTGGTCAGCTAACACTGTGACTAAAGGCTCTTGCTGTTTTAAAGCCTGGACACCTATTTAGTATCTGTCACCTCTGTAAAGAAGGAAGGGGAAGAATAACTCCACAAAGTTGTGGTAGCCAGATTTAGTATTTTTTTAAATAGAAATAATTGTGATCATTCTAGCATCTGGGGTTCAGGAAAATGGATTATTAACACACAATTTCTAAAATGCATACAGTGTGTATATCATGTTTACATAAAATAACATTCTTTTATATTTCAAATACAAATGAAGTTTAGCTAGGTGCAGTCATAAGTATGGATACTCATGGCTTCTGGTGTCAAAAGCACATGTAGAGATGAGTTAAGGTATGTGGGTCAACTAAGACTATGGTGCTGAGATAGCCTCAGAATTGTCTTGCTTTTGATACAGATTTCAATGTGCTCTGGAGGATCAGAAGTAGTTGACTGAGATTCTGTGAGAATATGCCACACAGGTGAGTGTAGGAGATAAGGAAAGGTATCATACCAGTTTGGTCAGATGCCCTAGAGAAATAGGGACACACACACCACCAGAAGATTACAGAGTTTACATAAAGCAAGAGAAGATCAGATGGGTAATGGGCACATCATCACTTCTCTGTCTACTTATATTCCAATACAGAGGCTTCCCAAGAGCTGGTGACCAGATGCCACCTAAAAACAAACAAACAAAAAACCAAAATAGATCCCTTCAGTTTACTAAGATTATTCTAAACATATTGTAAGCATATTGACAAACTTTAAGTTGACCCAGATCTAGTATGTTTTAAGTAGAAATAATTGTGATTATTCTAGCATCTGGGCTCAGTTAGGAAAATGGATTATTAACACACATTTGTGGAAAACATCATGTCAAATGTGTCACATTGTGTATGAATGAGAAAAGCTCAATAAAGAAACATGTCAATCTATAATGGCTCAGGAGGTGCTTGGCACAGACGAGGATTATAGAGATTGAAAGGGAAATGATAAAGGAGGCATAATCCGGCTGATTTATAATATACAAATGTTCATACCCATAGGAGAAAACAAGATAATTTTACATGGGAAGAATTCATGTAGAACTAGATTAGTATAGGGGGCTGATAGCATGCCTAGAGTACAATAAGTGCATCATTTCAAACAAAATAGAGCAGCAATGCAGAACAGTGTGAAATGATGCTGCTGCATAGCCAAGGAAGATCCCATTCAACTTGGGAAATTACTAGTTACTACAAGAACAAAACAAAAGAAAAATGAAGTATAATAGATGAATCCAGCTTTCAGTCTGGAGACTTTGGAATTTGTTAATGACCAAACTAAGGAATCTAGTACAAGACAGATTTCAGTAAAATGAATGAGTGTGGAATGACAACTTGATTTTTCCCAGTTGTATTTCTGTTGTAGTGATAATAAACAAGCAAACAAACAAATACCATGACCACAGTGACTTATGGGATGAAGGGTTTATTTGAGTTTATGGTTCCTGAGGGACAAGAGTCCATCATCATCATAGTATTGAGCAGTGGTTTCAAGCTGAGAGTTCATATCGTGAACCACATTCAGGAAGAGAGCATTCTGGATGAGTCTTTGAATACCAGAAGCTCACTGCATCGAACATAGTTATTGCTACAAGGCCATACCTCCTAAGCCAAATAGGGACATCAACTAAGATCAAGTATTCAAGTATCTGAACCTACAGGGGGCATTCTCATTTAAAGTACTACACCAGTGGTGGTAATAAGCAAGCAGCTGGAGGTAAGAAACAGAAGAGCAATGGAGAAGTAAGAATTGGTCATGTGGATTTTGTACTCACCAACACTGTGATACTCATTAAAATCTGGGAACATCCAGATATCTGAAGTGTATATACTAGAAATCTAGCCAGTCGTAAAGGCACATCATGCCTGTAGATTATAACCCCAGCTATACAAAAGGCAGAAAGTAGGAGGATGGGCAGCTCATACCTAGAACTTAACAAGACACTCTCTCAAAACAAAGTAAAATTTTGGTTTGGTGTGTAGCTAAGTGTTAGAAAAATTCCTAGTATACATAAAACCATTGGTTCGATCCAGAGTCAAGGAAAAATAAAGAAAAAGCAACTAGCACACAAGAGATTTTCAACAAAGAAGAGAAGCAATCACTACAGAGGAATAATGGAGACAGAGGCCTGGGGACATTCTGCTAACAATAAATTAATCTTCATTAAAACAATTTCAGTTCAGTGGTAGGAGCAAATTCAGAATTCTTTTAAGGATGAATAGCTGGCCACAGAGAGAATGGCTACTGTCCATTGTGAGAACAAACAAACAAACAAAAAAAAAAAAAAAAAAGAAAGAAATTGCTAGATTTACAGCATCATGAAGGAACTGAATGGAGAAGTGTTACTGTTATTGTGTTGTGTTGTTTGTTTGAGTTTCCTTAAAGAAAATATGAATGAAGACACAGAGATCTGGGGAAATAGTTCACAGGCACGCTCATATAACATCTTGCCCCCCCCAGTTGGTTCTTGTTATGGTTTAGGTCCTTTGTTACACATTAATATACTTATTCCGCCTGGTTCTTATAGGCTCTGATAAAATGGTTACTGATATCATCCTTATTTTCAAAGATGAGGAAGCAATCATACAGGAGATGGATTACTCCCTAAATACCTCCATCTAGAATGGGTGGGTCAAGAAATGATTTCAAATAGCTTAAGTAGAAGTACTACACCCTTACCCACTGGTCTATAGTTGTTTCACAAATAATAGAAGGAACTAAAAGATATGGCTTTCCTTTTACTACAAATAAAAATAAAGGCAGATGGGTAAAACAGCTCAGAACAAGATGAAATCAAAACATGGGAACCTCATCACATGATGTGGTGTGACCTCATTGTGGACTTCTGATTAGAAAGTAGAGAGGGAATGGATTGGGGTCAGAGTATCACATGATGTGGCATGACCTTATTATAGACCTCATCACATGATTTGGCATGACCTCATTATGGACTTCTAATTAGAATGTAGGGAGGAAATGGATTGAGGTCAGAGTTTAATATACAAAGCATCTGGTGAAAATTTAGAAGAATACACTACAACTTCAACAACAACAAAATGACGGCCTGCTGGACCTCACAGTCCAATTGTGTCAAATTCAACACATGTTTCCAGGCAGTTCTTCAGAAGGAAGAGTTAGAAGACCTACTTGTAGGTAAAGCTGTAAGGTCAAACTTAGGAATAATGTTAGCACATTAGAATTAAGTTCACTTGGACAGAAGATGATCTTTTACAACTCCAGGTCAGGAGATTTTTTTCAAGAAAACAAGAAATATTGATAATTATGAAATATCAGTCATAGCTATGACATGTTACTATCAAGTTTAGTAACTAATATATTTTAACAGGGGGATAGGAATATATGACTAATCAATTAAATCTTCCTTTAACAGATATTGTCTTACTATAAGATGATTTCTATTAGCATTTTGGATATGACTGGCTTTTTGTTCGATATAAATGAATCTTAGACTCTGAAAGTCAAAAATCTACTGATGACTGTCTAGTTCATACACAGCTTTTAACTTTTCAATTTCTTTTCAGAAATAGGTCCTCACTTGTGTTGCTTCTGCTGTTACCAATCTCACAGACTCAAGTGACCCTTCCAATTTCACCCTGGCTCCTACAGACAAGTCTACAAAACCTGCATGCCTATAGTTTATGTGAATTTTTTTTTCACAGCCTGGAAAAGCAAAGCCAAACTAGGAATGGAATGGTAGATCTAATTTGTTGAACGGTTACAATTAGTATCACAAAAATATCTAAAGAGGAAGCTACTTCATATAACTAATACCTATAAAACATAACTATTACATATCGTGCAATATAATTTATAAGTCATATAGTAGCAACATTATTGTTATAAATAACTCATATAACAAAATTATTTTCATATACATTTTAAACAACTTAAAATCATTCTAAGATGCTTCCTTCCCCTGTAATAAATTGTTGACAAAAAGTCTCGACTGCTCAACTACAATTGCCAGATCCATTATCTGTTTTTTTTTAATTGAATAATCTATTTATTTACCTTTCAATGTTATCCCCTCTCCCATTCGCCCCCAAAACCCTTATCCCATCCCCTCTCCTCCTACTTCTATGAGGGTGTGGCCCACCATCCTCCCATTCCCACCTACCTGCTCTTGAATTCTCCAACACTAGGGAATCCAAACTTTCAGGAACCAAGGACACTCCTCTTCCACTAATACCTGACAAGGCCATCCTCAACTACCTATACAGGTGGAGCCATTAGTCCCTCCCTTTTTGTTCCCATGCTGGAGGTTTAGAGCCTGGGAGCTCTGGTTGAGTATTTTGATACTTCTTCTAAGAAGGACAAAAGCACCCACACTTAGGTCTTCCTTCTTGAGCTTCATGTGGTCTATGAGTTATATATTAGGTATTGTGAGCTTTTGGGCTAATATCCACTTATCAATGAGTGCGTATCGTGTGTTTCTTTTGTGATTGGGTTACTTCACTCAGGATGATATTTTCTAGTTCCATGCATTTGCCTAAGAATTTCACGAACTCATTGTTTTTAATAGCTGAGTAGTACTCTATTGTGTAAATGTACCACATTCTCTGTATCCATTCTTCTGTTGAAGGACATCTAGGTTCTTTCCAGCTTCTGGCTATTATAATTAAAGCTGCTATGAACATAGTGGAGCATGTGTCCCTGTTGTATGTTGGAGCATCTTCTGGGAATATGCCCAGGAGTGGTATAGCTTGGTCCTCAGGTCCTATGTCCAATTTTCTAAGGAACCACCAGGCCAGACTCCTTTCCACAGTGGTTGTACCAGCTTACAATCCCACCAACAATGGAGGAGTGTTCCTCTTTCTCCACATCCTCACCAACATCTGCTTTCACCTGAGTTTTTGATCTTAGCCATTCTGACTGGTATGAGGTGGAATCTCAGGGTTGTTTTGATTGGCATTTCCCTGATGACTAAGGATGTTGAACATTTCTTTAGGTGCTTCTTAGCCATTCAAGATTTCTCAGTAGAGAATTCTTTGTTTAACTCTGTACCCCACTTTTTAATCAGGTTATTTGATTGTCTAGAGTCTAATTTCTTCAGTTCTTTGTATACCTTGGCTATTAGCCCTCTATCAGATGTAGGATAGGTAAAGACCTTTTCCCAATCTGTTTGTCCTATTGACGGTATCCTTTGCTTTACAGAAGCCTTGCAGTTTTATGAGGTCCCATTTGTCAATTCTTGATCTTAGAGCATAATGTGGAAGAGGCCCATAGAACTTTAAAAAGATTGGTGAGACATGCTGTTGCTGAGCCAAAGAACGTTGCATACCTGTGAGCTTGCTGAGTGCCCTAACAAGGGTGACTGGGGAGCTGTATTGGACATATGTTCCTAACCCACCTTTGCTTGACTATATGCCAGATGGGGCAAGCTGCCTTGCCTCAAGTTTTTAGACCTTGTAGGATAGAAAATCAAAAAGAGGAATTATAATGTCTCTTATATTTTTCTTAAAGGTGACCAGCTATTAGGACTCAATCATGTACTGGTCTAGAAATCAATCAAATATTGGAAATAACAGTCTACATTTGAGAGGCTGGATCTGGACATTTTCAGAGACATATTTGGAAGTTAGCTGTAGTTCACTATGATGTTATGATAGCAGAGATATAGTTGGGACAGGATCTGGATTTCAAACAAGGGTTAGTGTATGTTTTAAGGCTCTTTTAATTGTCAAGCTAAAATTGGTTTTGTCTCTTCTATAGTGTTTATGTAAGTTGTATTGACTGTATAATTTCTAATTGTGTTAGTGTGTTGAAACCTGGCATGTCTGTTATGGGGGTCGATCAACCAGCTTTTGTCTTACTACCCTGAGTATTAGAAAACCTTTATTCCCTGAAAAAAGCTTGAAAGTGCTGGAAATAGTGAGTTAGGCATTAAACAGAAGCAAGATGGTAGCGAGCTTGATTATTGCTGGTATAACAGCTTTAATTTCATTAATTTCTAGCACCACTGCTTCTGCAATAGCATTTGTTAGTATAGTGGTGAGCATAGCTGCCTTCCAAGCAGTTGACCCGGGTTCAATTCCCGGCCTACGTACCAATAAAGGGTTACAGTGGCACGCAGCTAAGAACAGACCACAGCAGACTGGCTGATTCCACTGGAGAGTGTGGGTTTTATTTGGATAGAGGGTGGGGAAGAAGTAGGGGGGAAAAGATGGTGAAAGAGAGAGAGCATGGTGTCACCAGCCTGAATATTTATACGGGCTGTGACGTATTCTCTTTCCCAGGTACCAGTGGGAGTAGTCAGGTGAATTATGGGAATGTTTGATGGTTGTCTTAGTAACGAGGTAGAGGTTGCACGTCACCTGAATATGACGTCACTCAGAGTTCGGGCTTGATGCTAACAGCATTGACACAAGGAGTTAAGACAACTATTTTTGTTAACCATCTAGCAAAAAAAGTACTAATGTATTGAGTATATAAAAGGATTTATATAGATATCTGGAACAACAGATGATGCTCTATAACCTATTCAAATTATCTGAAGGAGGTTCAAGGTTCAAGAATTAGGAGCCATCTCAAGTGTCATGACAAATATCATTGGAGTACTGTTACTTCTAAAATTTACAATGATTGTCATTATAATTAGAAAAAAGTTTTAAAATCTCTGTAGGATATTTGGCATAATCCTAACACCTCTCTGGGTATGTTAACTTTGCATAGTGAGATTATGAATTTAAAGAATGCTGCTCTGTTGAGCTTTGATGCTGCAGATAAAGCCAATAAAATTATCCATGGCCTGAGGTCAGTATTTCCATTTTTGTCAAACCTCAGGAATGGCATATATAGCTTGATGAGGTTAGCCCTTCTTGTCCTTGGAATACTTTTATTACTGCCCATAGTGCTAAAGCTTGTCTGTAACTACATCAACAGGCTGGCAGCCAAAGTACATGACTTGAAACTGATAATGGACGCCCCCCAGACAGAGTTATTAATTTAACAGGCTGGCAAACCAAGGACGGGTAAGATTCTGCACAGAGCCTTACTAACCTAAGACATAAGTACATTGCTTTTGATAATGCATATTCCATAATGGGTAAGGAAGGCATTCTTGTCAGAATGACCTAAGACAGGCTCAGTCTTTTAATGAAATAAAAAAGGGGGAGAGTGGAGAGCCTTTGGGGCTGCTTGACAAGAAGCTGACATGGGCCAAGGACAAGGAAATGAACTGCTTGGCAGGAATCTGACATTGGCCAAGGACAAGGAAGTAGGTGTCAAGCAGGAATCTGACATTAGGCTAGAACAAAGAAGTAATTTCAGGTAGGAATCTAAATCTTAGGCTACAACAAGGAAGTAATTTCAGACAGGAATCTAAATTTTAGGCTAGAACAAGAAAGTAGGCTTCATTCATGAAAATGACCTTGAGCTAGGACAGGAAAGTAGGCTCAGATACTTTGGTTATCCTGATAAGCCTTTAGAAACAGTGATCATGGAGTGTTCACATAATTGGGTTCAATGCCTTGCTTTTTCTTGATTATTTGTAGTTACTTATTACTTGTTCCTTGACTATTTACATCTATTGTATTGCTTAGACCCTCAATCTAGAACTGACCTTAATACATGCATGTAATCAAAATGGTATAAAAGCATAAAGGAAGAGGGAATATAGGATAGGGGGTTCTAGGGAGGGGAAATTGGGAAAGGGACATCTGTACTAGTAAATAAATAAAATATCCAATAAAATTCAAACAAAATAGGAAAAAAAGAGAATAAACATTTAAGTTTCTTCAAAAAAAATAAGATGCTTCCTTCCCTATTCTATACTCCTTTTTATCAAACACCAAGATCAAGACACACTTAAAATCAATAGTAATGTCATCCAAATATTGTTGGTAGGCAATTGATCTTATAAACATTATTTAATTCATAACTGACAGTTTATTCATCACAGATGACATAAAATATAAAAACTAAATCTCTATACTCCCATGCCCACTTTTCAGATGAAGTGTTTGCAGTAGGTTATCAACATTATTTTTTTAATGAATAAAATCTTAAGGGCCAATGAATTTTGTCCTGCAATCTCCTAGGAAATGCCTTTGTTTTTATTTTTAATGGCAGTGAGGTATTAGTGTACATGAAGAAATTTTTGATAAATTCTCTTAAATTAGACTTTTTAATCTGAATTATTCATTTAATTGAAGATCAATATTAGTTTAGGGAATTTTTAGAGTCTGGGTGTCTGTATTAGATAACAAGGTTGCTATATAACATTCAAAAGGGCAAAGGCATTTACTCAAAAGACATACAGTTGTGCTGTGCATTGCTAATAAGTCTTATGAATGAACTCCAATGCAACCATAAATATATTAAAATACATATATTAGCATATTCATATATCCCAGATGCTGAACACTTTGTGCTTTACAAATATATATAGAGATATATAATATATAGTCTATATATTATATATAGTATACTATATATATGTATATATACATATATATATACATACAATATATATACATATATATACAATATATATACATACAATATATACATATATTATAACACACTTGTTTTCATAGTGACTACGTTGTCTCTTTGAATAAACTTTGTCACCTCACTTCCAGCCTTTTCTGCAATCGTTATGTTAGAGTTCTAACATGCATCTCTTAAGTTGGTGTGCTTTACTTTCATGCATTAACCTATCATGTGCCTTCTTCTTCCTAGGATGTGGCCATCCCTCACAAGCCTGTCTCTCTCCATCCTTTATAACAGTCCAAACTCTAACCTCCTGCTAAGTCCTTGCTACATCCACAGACCCTCTCTCATGCTGACTGTCTCACCCCAGGACCCTTCAGTCATTTGTCTTCCTTCTCACTGAGGGATGAACAGGAGAAATCCCCACTCTTCTTCAGTCAGGACACATACAATAAGGTGAGACTATTTTGTCAAAATGAGAATTGCTCTTTGCTATGAAACTTTAGGGTACTTAGCTTCTAACTTTATATATGATAACATCTAGGTAAAAGCTCTAAATGCTTATATATTTAACATTTAAATATTTTAAACATATTAGATACTTGGATTGAGTTATAGTACTTTAAGTAGGTGACAACGGACTTTGAGAAATGATAGAAATACATTTTTCTTAAGTCTATTCCTTTTCTGTGTTCCTCATTATTTCATTGTCTAAGCCCAGTGTGGAGATATCAGGAAAGTGCTTAGAATTTTATATGGTGGCACTATTCATTTATGTTCTAGTCTTATTTCAATATCTTTAGATGTTTAATTAATTATAGTGACTTGTTGAGGGAAGATAGATTCAGACCATAAATAAATAAATATTTAGAATTACTTCAGGTATCTGCACAATAATATTAATATTTTATTATATAATATGCCCATTTGCCTAATAGTTTATAGTAAGTGTATATATTTCATATACTATATATATTATATGTATATATTATATATACATATTATATAAAACATGTGTTTTATATACTATATATTCTAGATATACTATATATTTATAAATATATATTTTATATATAGTGTATATATAAGGAGGGAGGAGGAGAAGAAATAGAACAACATATTTTAGAGCTATAATGGCATCTTGATGAGGTGAAACTGATAAAAGCAAGTGTAGAAACTAAATCTTGATCTGGCTTCTTAGATATCCTTAATTTTCTTTCTATCCTAGAGCTCTCAACAGGCTGAGGATTTAGATGTGCCTGATGATAACCTGCCAGAGATAAAAGAACAGCAGCTAAAAAAGGGATACAGTACCAGTTACTTAAGTATTTATCTCCAAGACCCTGTCTTTTAGTGGCTGGCTTTCTCCCCTCCTTCAGGTTAGAGGGAAATTGGGTTTCAGATTGAAAGGGGAGCTGCCACAGTCTGAAGCCTCATGGCTCATGTTGATAGCTTGTTCTGTTTTTTCTATTATATCTCAGAATACCATCCCCTGGCCTTTTTTATTTGCTGGTAATTGTTCTTTTGACCTCTAGCCTGGTGATTTGGAAATTTTTTATTGAGCAATCTGATCAGCCCAAAGACGAAAACTCTGAAATTACTGAGATTTCCATATTCTGGACAGCAACTCCAAGGCAGTATGCGGTCTCAGCATCTCTAAGAAGCCCTGTGTCTTACTCAAATAATATAAACAGACAGTAGATATCCAGATACTTGGAGAAACCCTCCAGTGCAAAACACAACACAGCAAAATTAGCAAAACTATTAACCCAGGAATGCAGAGGAGTGATTATCTATGGAGAGAGAAAAATCAACACTAATATTTCCAGATGCTAAGGAAAACAAAGACCTTAGTAAATTCAGAACAAAGTGGTCTTTCGAGGGTGAAGCAAAGTCTTGGTAATAAGTGAAGAATAACACAGGGGATACAGAATCAAAGTCAGAGTGTGGGGGTGGGGGAATCAACAAGTCCCTGTTTCCTTTGATACCACAAGCGTCAGAACCTGAAAAAGTGTCTCAAGTGTCAAATATCGTCATCTAGCAAGCAAAACAGGAACTTGCAACATATCTCCAAGAGATGCTGTTTGTTATTCATGAAAGTACTGAGAGAAGAAATGTATAGAGAATTTCAGAACCTGTCCGGAGGGTGTTGGCTGGGCCCAAGCAAGCAGTCAGCAAAAAGGATTCAGCAGTGGAAGGTATTACCTTAGGGATGCAGCTGAATTGGACTAGAATTTGCCAGAGAAATGGGAAGGAATTAATTTATAAGCAGAGGTAAAGAAACTCAGGGTGTATTAATTTATCCAGCTGATCTGAGCATAAATAAAGGATCAGCTAAAGGTGAGTTTAAAAGGAATAAAGACTATTTTCACTTCAGGAAGTGTTGTCTTGGATAGAAACTGGTAGTTCAGCAAACAGGAGGGTAGACAGCCTTACTTAAGCAAATTAAAGTGAACTCTGGAGGTCTAATGTTGGCAACATTGCTATAACTGGAAATTCTGCACTGTATATTTGAAAGCGCTGAGAGGATAAATCCAAAGTGTTCTTCCCAAAATAGCTCTGACAATAAGTATTAACAGTTTTTGTGGGGTGATGTGGGCAGACATGCTACTTTGAGACCATTTTGTAATCTATAATAAGAATATCAAAACATCAAATTGTATACTTAAATATATAGGATTTTTACTTGTTATTTAGAAATAAATAAAAGTGGAACTAAAGAAGAATAGAAACTTCATTTCAGTTTCCTTGCAAAGCAAATATTTCATATACATATGTCATGGAACTTTTGGAAATTATAAGTTTGTTAATATATAAAATTTTGTGGTCTGGCGAACTTGAATGTCTTGTTTCTACTTAGACAATTAGTGGAAGGTTTTGCTTGTCCTAAGAGATACGTTTTTTGATATTAAAGGAATATCAAAGAAATAGTGTTTTTTCTGGCTTGGGTTTGGTTGTGAGATTACAGAGTTCAAATATCTATTTATTACATTTAACTCAGAGCAGCAGTGTTTCTGTTTGCCATTTACTCTGTCATAAGCTGGAAAATAATTTAAAATGTTTCATCATTAATATATTTTCATGTAATCCTTAAACTTTTTTATATGGATATTAAATTTAGCAGTTAGATATTCTGATTATATTTTCTTTTTGAGTTTTATCCTTTAGCATTTGGAGAAAATATTGTCTTTCTTAAGAAATATTGCCAATTCTGAAGGTATGTTGCAGATGCACTTGCCTGCACAGGTGCACATGACGATCAGAGGTGGACTTTAAGAATATCTTCCTCAATTGCATCTCTGTCTTGTGCTATTATTATTAATTATTATTATTATTATTCAAGGCTCTTCCCCACTTTCTCTTCTATTAGTTTCAGTGTATCTGGTTTTATGTGGATTTTTATTATTAATTTGGAGACAGAGTTTCTTGCTGAGCCTGGAACACATCCTATTGGCTAGACTGGCTGAGCAAGAAGTGCTTGAAAGCCACCTGTCTCCTCTCTATGCCTTTGCTCCTGTTCTTACATATGCATGCTGGAGATCTAAACTTAAGATCACACATGTGGGCAGGAATCCCCTTACCCTTTCCTCCCTGGTCCTGATTCTTCTGTCTCATCATCACCCATCAGTGTATTGTAACTACACCAACTTCACAGTCTTCTTTTAAATATACTCAATGTGCTCCACATTTTCCCCATAAGGTTATTTACTTTACCCAATGCTTTTCTCTAGTTTTCCCATAAGGCTCAAGAATGTCACTTTTTGTATGGTTCACATTTAGAACATAAATGTGCTAAGTTGAAAATATTTTAAAGTGTATATTCTGATTTAGACACATAATAAAACTTAGTATATTGAATTCTTAATTACTCATTTCCCCCACATCTCTAAGACTGATTCATAGGCATTTTCTAAGTGTTTGATTACAAAGGAAATTTTACATTTATCATTTCACATTTTTATATTATATTTATTGCAACAAGAAGAATATATTTATCCTCTAGTAAATTATGTTGCTAACAGTTTATATCATTTTCTGTAAAGGTAATTTTATTATTCACCTCAACAATTCCTTTAAATATATGTCTTGAGTATGTAGTCTTCAACAATACTGACAATTCCATAGGCCCTTCGGGTCCTGAGTTTCTTACTCGGTAAATGTCTTATTGTGATGCTGTATTATTAATTACAAAGCAAGACAAAATTATACACTTAGGGATCAGTGTATTCACAAAAGGTATAGGTACACATCTATATTTCAAATGATTCATATAACTAAAAACTTATCAACTTGTCAATTCAATGTTTTAAATTTATATTTATGATTGATAAGCCTATACTGGACATAATATTCTTGTTATTTATGTTTATATCAGTTTTAGTTTATTTTGTCTAGATTATTGTAGAGTTTTTGTTTACCTTAAAGGAAGGCATTTATAGAAGAGGAGGCAGAAAGACTGTAAGAGCTCTGGCTGATAAATGACTCCATGGAAACAAGTCTCTTCCAGACACAATAGAGTTGACATATGTATGAACTCAAGAGAAACTGTAAGGTTGCACAAGACCTGCCCAACTTCAAACTGGGCAAAATCTAGGAAATGAGAAGAGGAAGTAAGTGAGCATAAAGTCTCACCCCTTTTCACAAAGTTATTTGCAATTGATACCTGCTGGGAGAAGGAAAGTCAGTTCTCTCCAATGGAATGTCACTGTGCATGACAACCCCACTCCAAAGCAGGCCCCATACCAGGAGAAGCTGACTAACAGAAGGCAGACTCCATGGGCTTTTTATGTGTTTTTTTTGTTTTGTTTGGGTATTTTTTTGGTCTTATCTGTTTGGTTTTGGTTTTGGTTTTGTTGTTGTTACCTTAGACTTTCAGTTTTGGAGGGCTTGAGAATTATTATTATTATTATTATTATTATTATTATTATTATTATAAAGGAAGAACTGAAGGAGCGAGGCTGGGAGGATATAGGAGAAGTTGGGGAGGGAAAAATTTGATCAAAATATATTGTTTACATTTTAAAATAAAAATTAATTTTTAACAAAAAAAGGCAGGCATTTATTTTATCAGGATTATTTTAGTGAAAAAGTTAACATGATAACACTGGAGTAGCTCCCACGAGCTATAATTAAAAGCAACAAGATTAATGGAAAACACTGCACCCCACTGGACAACCCTTTCTTCCCATGAAGCTTCACTTTGAGTAGCCTTGACTTTCAACCATTTAGAACTCAGTCTATAGGAGAGAATGAGCAAACCACAAACCTTCCTACTTTATATGGAAGGAAGCTGCAGGCATTTTGTAAAGCAGCCGTCCATGGACGCTGTAGACTCCACACATCTATATACCCCACGAGGACTTGACCTTGCCACCATCATGTGAAAGCAACGTCAAAAAAAATGCAGGTAAATGGGAGCAGCCAACTTCCAATAAGGTTACTCATAAAGATACTGGTGGAACATATTTTGTCCCCAGGCCATTGTTTCAAACTCTTTTTTTCACTTTATTTTTAAAGCATATTAATAATCTCTCATATCCCAGCCACATCCTGTGTCATCCTAGTGAATTATCTTGTGCTCAGCATGTCACTGCTTTTCTAAATGATTTGATGGGATTGTCATTCTCTTCCACCTCAGCAGTCAGCATGTGAATCTTCAAGTTCTAATTTTTAAAGGAAAAAAATCATACCTGCTCTTTATTAGTAAAATAGGCAGTGTAACTATTTCTGGCAAATGTTTTAAACCACTTGCTCTATTCATAATTGCCCTCTTCGATATAAAATTACTTTTTAAAACTTTCCCCAAACTTTGAGCCTTATTTAAGTTTGATTATTGAAAAGGAGCAAATTACTCTCATTGGTGTTGGTATGGTACACTGAAAAACTTCAAGAAGACAAGGAAGCATGAAGCAATAATATCCTGTTCATTAGAGAGAAAAATAACAGACAAATATGTAGTAAGTAAATTGATTTGGCTCTGCCTAATTGACAGAGACATCAGAGAATGAATGTCACAGTCCTGTCTGGCCACTCTAGAAAAAGGTTACCTTCTCCTCAACCATTAAACTCTTAACTTCAAAAGCTACTTCCATTGCAATAAAGGGGCATTTCAAGGCACTTTGGGCTCTTCTCATTAAAGACTACAGATCTCACTCTCTTTTGTTCTGTTCCTAGCATTTTAAATGTTACCTACTTTCCTGTGGATTGGAAGTGACAGGGAAAATTCACTGTCTCTGCATGGATGCTCTCTGCTCACACTGAGTGTTATCTACAGAGCACAGGACAACTACCTGTGTGACCCAAGTCTCAGCTCCATCCCCTAGGCATCTGCCAGCTTTGTGTTGAAACAGTAAACTATATTAGCAACTGTTCAAAATCAAAATCACAAGGTTTATCTTTTCTTTTAATTTAAGGCAGCACCCAGTTAAAGTCAAGAAGAGCTATAGTACATTCTGAAAGAATGAATCCTTTATCCAAAATCAATTCGCCATTTTACAGATACCATCACAAAACCCATAATACTATGACAGAGATTCTGGCTGGCTACATGTAATGAAGATCGCTCTAGTAAACTAGGCTTCATAGCTGTGAATGTGAGCCATAACTTCTATTTCACAAGCCTCAATTTTAAAAACAGACATATTTAAACTAACACATCTATTTTAAAAACTGATGTGAACCAAAAAAAAAAAAAAAACATGTGAATTTGTGGATCAAGAAAAAATTTAGCATATGTTTAGCTATTTCAAATCTTCTATATATTTTTTTAAAAAATAATTACAACCTAATTTTGAAGATAGATTTCAGATCACAGTATTTAAAGTGTATGGTGTCTGGCGATGGAATAGTATGGAGATGGTTGAAGCAGAAACTCAACCAAACAGATGGAGAACACAGTTCCGAAGCACACCTGCAAAAGAATGTTAAGATACCATGTCTTTCACATTTATCTATTTGTGCTTTATTTCACATTCTTACACTGTTCATATGGACATATAAACAGAAAATTAGATTGTAAAATTAAAGGGTAGCTTATTTTAAAGGCTTCTTTGTCCCCTCAAAATGGAAAGGAGTTGTACTTAGTGACTTCTCAGAAAGAACTCAATCTCCTTCTTCCAAAATTTATTTTTAATCTAAGTATGTAAATTTCCCCTTCATTAAAATTTAGACTAATTTAAAATACTAATTTTATTTTTAATACATTTTTTTGGTGAAGAATAATATAAAAGTTGGACCAGAGTCTTTATTAGGGGAGGTATCAGCCACACCCATGACAACCGAAGCCTGAGGCTTTCCCTAAACTTCTGCAAGTAGTTTGCCAACCCTCCTTTAAACCTTGGGCCATATTTGAAGCCTCTGAGTCTATTAGAGAGATAAGCATTTCTAGGTTAGGGTCCAACACCCGAGTCGTCACTGGGGTATGCTGATGGCAGGAAAACTGGAGGCAACCATGTTAGGACATGAACCATGATAGCCCATCATGATCTATAGTCTTTCTCTGTCTCCCTGGGAACACCCTCAAAACAGCCAGTGGTTACCACAGAGGAATTTCGAGATAAGGCTGCTCACCTTCTGATCTTAAGATAGATTTCTATGTTTGAAGAAGAGTCTCTTAATTTTTAAATGTTGGCTTTGACAAACACCAAGGAGGGCTAAAAAACCCACATCTTCTTGCCAGGTCAAATTTTTTCTTAAAACTGGTTGTATGTGGTCCTCTCTCACTAACTGCCAAAGGAACTTTGCACTTTTGCTTTTTTTCTCTGTTGAAAGTGGGGTCTCATCTGAAGGCTTCCACTCTGGGTACTTCTGAGCTCTGTCATGTCTACCTAACCTTTTTCAGTGTACCTCACTGAGCTCAGTGCTTTGCAGTCCGGTTGATTGTTCCTTGCCTATTCTCCATCCTGATGGGAGTTAATTGGACACTTTCCTTGAGCACACAAGGGAAGTGTATATGAGATGGAGAAGTATTTGTTCTTTCACTGTATCCCTCAGAGTAGCTCTTCCTGCATCTCTGTGTACTCCTCTGCCTATACCAATCTCACCCACTCTCCAAGACCTGGCCTACAACTGACCTCTTTTGAAAAGTCCCTTTCTACTACATTCTGAATCCATTGCCTTTATTATGTGCCTGGGGTGTGTATAAGTGTTTTGCTGCAAGTATGTATGTGTACTCCTGGAACCCACAGAGACTAGAAGAGGGTGCTAGATCCTCCAGAACTGGAGTTACTGATGGTTGTGAGCAGCCATGTAGATGCTGTGAACCAAACTAGGATCCTCCAAAAAAACCAGCAAGTTCTTAATGACTGAGTCTCTCCTTATTAAATGCCCAACTTCACACACACACACACACACACACACACACACAGAGGGGGGGGGAGAGGGGGAGGGATGGAGGGAGAGAGGAAAGGAGAAAGAGAGAGAGAGAGAGAGAGAGAGCTTTTAGTTACTGAAAAGAAAGAAGTGCCAATACTGCACCTTTAGAAGGAGAATACGTATTCCTCCAGGGGAGGGGGCAAATACATAGACCAATTTCTCCGATAACAGAGACACAAAAAAATCTCAATAAAATTCTCACAAATCAAAGTCAAGAAAACCACATTAAGATTATTTTATACCGTGACCAAGTTAGCATCAATGCAGGGTTGGTTCAAAACATAGAAACCAATGGGCAACCACAGCACATAGAGTTAATGATAAAAACCACAGGTTCATCTCAGTAGATGCAGAAAAGTCCTTTGACAAGAGTCAATGTCTCTTTATGATTAAATAAAAATTTGGGAATAGAAGAAACATACTTGAACGCAATGGCTACATGGCAGCAAACCCTATAGCTACTATATACTAAATAATAAAGAAACAAAGAGTGCATTCCCTAAAATGTAGAACAAGACAAGGTTGTAACTCTTTCTTCTATTGTTTAATATAGTCTTACATTCTAAGTGGGAGCAATAAGACAAAAGAAAAGCATAAAAGGTAAAAATAGAAAAGGAAGAAAAATAGGAAAGAAATCCTACTTCCAAATGGCATGAGCCACACCTTAAAACTTCTTTAAAACTCCAGAAGAAACCATTACTAAATACATTTGGCAGGATGCAAAATCAACATATAATTGAACAACAGAAGATTTTTCAATAAAGAAATGAGGGCAGGGAAGGGGAAATCCCACTCACTGTAGTTTCAAAGCCAAAAGAATACTGGGGGACACAATACCCCAATTAGAAACCATATGCCACCAAATAAAACCTCCAGTACTAGTAGTGTGTTCAATTTTGTTCATTTATTGTCCAAAGGGGCCCCATAAACTCCTACAAATATGGCTATTTTCAATGTAACTGGTTACCCTCTCACGCCTGATGGCAAGAAACTAATGCTGAAGACACTACTTATTTGTCAAACATAGAGGAAATTAAGCAGGTAACCATGGTTATTTTGTTAGAGTTTGTTGTTCCTTGCTTGCTTGCCTGCTCGTTTCTTTTTGTTTAGTTTGGGTATTTTCTATCTTAATGTTTTTGATTTGTTTACTTGTTTTGATATTTATTTTTTTGTCTTTACTTTAGGGTTATTTTTAAGAGAGGGGGTGTATTGCAGGAGGGAAAAGAATATGAAAACTCTAATAAAAAGAAAAATACATAAGAATAACCCTAACCAGGGAAGTAAAAGGCCTATAGAATAGAAATATTAAACATTAGAGAAAGAAATTGAAGACAGTGGATGGCAAACAGCCTTCTCAGATGCAGCCCTGGCAATGTTAATATTGGAAAAGTGGTAAAACCAAAAGTTATCTACACATTATAAACAAAACCCATCAAAGTCCAAGTGATTTTCATGTATCTAGAAACAAATCCTAAATTCACATGGACGCATAAAATTCCTTGAAGCTCCAAGGCAATCCAAGCAGAAAAGGCAGTATTTGAAGTATCAAAACAGCTGGTTTCAAATTATATTTTTGCCACAGTTATAAAACCACCATTCTCTTGGCACAAAACAAGGTATCTAGACCACTAGAATACAATAGAGAGAGGAAATAAACCACACAGCTACCTAATTTGTGTGTATGTATTATGTGTGTGTGTGTGTGTTCAAGTATACACATGCATATGTCATCTACCTAGTTAATTGAGATGAAGGCTCTCACTGTCCAAGGGCTCTTGAATTAGGTTATGCTGGCTAAGCTAAAATGAGTTCTAGGAATCATTTTTGTGCCCACAGTTCCTGCTGGGGTTGGTTACAAGTCTCTGAAAACATACATGCCTTTTAAAATGTCTTTTGCAGTCTCATGTTGGTGAGACTTGAAGGGTGTATCTTCTGCCATGACTAGGAGACACAACCTCACAGCAAACTCTGTTCCTCTGGCACTATGCACATTTTTAGTGGTCATCTAAAAAAATTTTGAGTGAAGTTGTGGACAGGAACTGTACAAAGAGTGAGATAACAGTAGATGCAATCCCATCTTGTGCAAGAAGACATAAATATTCCAAAGGCATGTGATCAGAACATTCTTCAGTGCTAGACATGGACTGCCTTGACTCCAAGTACAAGGGGACCTTTTGTCATAGAGACTCCTGTGGAGAAACATTTTCCTACCAACCAGTAAATTCTCTAACGCGCTAACCTATGAACAGAATCCATTTGACATGGTTGTCTTCAGATTTGAAGTTCTGTTGTTTGATAGTTTTAGGATCAAAACCAAAATGGAATTTGGAAAATCTATTTTAACAAGGCTCTTATTTAAAACCAGACTGCAATTTCTGTGACAGGGCCTAAATATGACAACGTTCAAGTCCCTTAAGTAAAGATTCAGGAGCATCATGGATTACACAGGTTTCAGGACACATCTATTGAAAGCTTTCATCGTGATATTTCTCCCCTGTTGGATGAGGGTTACCACCTATTATTCCTTAGTACCTAATGCCTTGTACTGTGACAGCAGAATTAGCAAGCCGACCTTCTTAGTGTGTTTGCTTAAAAATAAAAACAATTAAATAGGAAAGTCTCTTGAAGATTCTTATCCCTACCATACATCAAGTAAAGTGGAACAGAAAAAAAGAAGTCTCCCTTAGCAACAAAAATGCTGGCAACAAAAACTACAGTGCTTTAGTTATGGTTTTTCCATTTTGATATGAAGACAAGGTCAAGGGAAATTTAATGCCAAAGAAGAGTAATGAAAGCTTAAATATGAAGTGAGTGTATCTGATTGTATCCTGGAGGAAAAATATATTATTTCAAAGGAACATTTTTCAAACAAATTCAAATGAGTAAGTTTATAATATTTATGACAAATTATCTATTACATATAACCAGTGTATTCATGTTTAATTTCTTCTTATATATACAAAGTGAAGAGGAAAGGAGGGGGGAATGAAGGGAGAAAGGAAAGAGAGAAGGAGGAAGAAATATTCACAAAGATAGCACTATTTGAGAGACTCCAAATCTTCTAGCTTAAACCTTCCAAAGTCAATGTAACACTAAAAGATATTTTGTTTCTCACTCCTTAAAATGGTCCAAGTCAGGTAGTCATTTCTACACCTAAAACAGGTTCTTGTAAACACCTTACCTGAAGAGATGAGGCAAAGCTTAGTCATAATAGAAGGAACATTTATGACAGAAGAAACCAAGCCACCTTGATTGAAATGACTTTTGAAACAAAAGAGTTGGTAATTTATGACATTCAGTGAAAAGGGAGGCATTGTTCCGTTTTATCTGTGACAAAGATATTTGCCTGCTATTTCACCTGGGTGGAGCAAGGAAGGGCAACTGAAGGTCATGGTCAATATATAACTTTATGGATAATTAAATGGCAATCTGAAAGTTTCTCACATCATCATCAAACAGAGAAATTGAGAGGGAAGGGAGACAAGTTGAATGTTTAAAAATACCAGGAGAGGAGAGAAAGGAATGAGAAGGATACATGGAGGAAATTTCTCCCACAAGGATCCTTTTTTGTTTCTGTGAGTGTTAAGGATGACATTCTCTACATCAGTATTTCTCATCCTTCCTAATGCTGTGACCTTTTAATAGTATAAAAATCTGTGATTTTTCTGATGGTCTTAAACAATTCCTGTAAAAGGGTCATTCAACCTCCTGAGGGGGTCACAGGTTTAAAATCACTGCTCTAAATCGTCATTTTAACCAAAACACATCCTCTCCTCCACTGAAACAGGTCAGAAGGAAAATGAAATGGAAGGGGTAGGCAGACATGCTGGGAAACACCGTTTCTCATAAAGAAAAAGAAAGTGTCTCTGGAACAATCAGATAAAACATTAGCAGTCTCCCTTGGTTTCAGTTCAGACCTTCAGGTGGGCTCTTTAAAGCTTTAAGGAAGCAGTAAAGTATCTAATCTCAGGGACTACATTATTAATATAAAGAAGAAAAGGTGTTTTACATATAGCCTTGTAAGACTGAATTAAGATATTATATTTTATATTAAAATGAAAATATTCAGTGGAGAAGTTAGCTTTAGCTAAATGGATAGGTCATCTGATCAGCAAGTCATGCTTTGCACTGTGAGTTTTGCATGCTCACAAGTCATCAAAACAATGTACCACCACTTCATCTCAGAGCTCTGCACTTGCCACAAGCCCACTGGCCCAAACAAGCCCAGTAATTATTTCTACTTCTTCCTTTAGTTACCAATAGAAGCATTATTCAGAGAACTTGGTCATCACTGCACGTCTGTATAAATCTGTATATTTAGGGTAGAACGTGAAGATGTTTCATAATAATTCAAAAGGATCATAAATTGATACAATAATGGATTTGGAGTGAATTTCAAAAAAGCATAAGCTTTATTAAAAAGAGGGTTTTTCAAAAAAAAATCCATCTAATGCAAAATGATACTCTCTTCCCTAGAACATTTTGATGTAAAATAATCATTAATAATAAGTCTCAATTACTAGATTTCTCATTTAGTCTCAAACTTTGCTTTTAGTACTGATAGGCTATTTGCAGACAATTTGTCGGCTCCTAATCTGTTCAGTAGGCTGCCCAGTTAAATCTCTTTGAGCTACAATACATACATCTCTGTCTTGTCTCATCATCTTTAGCATCTGACATTTTGTAACAGCATTCGGAAATCATATTTTATGGCAGTGAAACTGCTAGGGAAAATTTATGAACTTAGCAATCCCATCCAACATGTCCTGCCATGCAGAACTGCCCCCGGTACAAGGGAGATTAGTGAATGTGAGCTGCTTCAATTTGGCCAGCTGCCTGCCTAAGAGTTTTTCTATTACATGGGCGAATGAGATCAACCAAGTTTGGAAACATTCAATTTATTCTATGGCAGATTGAAAGAGAACAGCAGTGACTGGAGCTGAACATGAACGTCTTCATATGAAGTTCTAGTGAGGTAGCAATGCCAGCATCGTGAGTCATTGATAACTACTGAGTTTCTAGACTTAACTATGTACACGTGTGAGCTAACTTTGTAATCAGCTTCATTGTAGATTCTGGACATAAAGAATTTATAAATATTGCTCAATGTACAGAAGCCAGTTGAGCCTCTGAGGCTCTCCTGGCTGTGTATTGGCCCCGAGATTCTATCAGACTTTGTCCTCTCTTATACTGCCCACAAGGCTAAGAGAGCCTTGGAATTCACATGTAAGTAGGATGCTAGGTTTCTTTCAGTTCTTAATATTCCGTAGTGTCCTATTAAGTCAGATGTCCTACCTCCAAGTAAGGATGTATGAAAGAATTAATTAATGAAAAAAAATTTAAACACAATTATGCCTGTAGTCTACAATATTTAAAAAAAAACCAGACATTATTCTCATCCAATTATCTGAAAATACACAGATGTAAGCTGTAACATAAACAATGCTTTCAACTTGTCTAACCACAAAAGAACGGGGAAAGAGACAATGGCAATTCTTTCTAATGACAAGAATTTCCTATACTAGAAATGGAATTCATCATTCCACAGGACAATGAAGGTGATAAATTACAGGCAGATTAACCGGAAGTGCTACAAGGGAGCTTGCCTGAAGAAAAATTAAGTTTCAAGATTATATAAAAAGTAAAAAATCTTTATCTTATAGCAGCTAATCAAATTCTGAGAACTATAATGTGCATAGATAACAATTTGCAAAATTTAATTTAACGTCTTCAGTTTGTTTCCATATAAATACTACATTATATTCTAATAACATTTTACGATGTTTTTCCAATCCAAAAGTTCACATTAATCTTCAAATGTTAGTGTTGTACAAACAATGTGTGTGTGTGTGTGTGTGTGTGTGTGTTGTGTGTTTTCGTTGAAAATGAAAACTGGTTTCCTAATTTCTCTTTCTGTAATGCATAGAATTAATAATGATAAATTATATCCAATAAGATTTCCTCCTCAAATCAAAATAGACTGCCTCTAAACCTCTTTAAAGTTTCAAACTTATTTAAAACAAATGTACAGTCTCCCAAAATGAGCATAAATAATTGAAAACATTTTAATCTTTATTTTCCTCTCGTTTCTGATGTGAAATCTCACTGTGTTGCCCAGTCTGGACTTGAACTAATGCATCAGGAGGTTGTACCACCTCAGCCTTTCAGGAGCTGGAACCACAGCTGGACACTATTCAACCATCTCCAACCTCGTTATATGAATAAAATCAATGGTCCTTCATGAGAGTGTATGTGTGATGAACATTTTCAAGTCTACACAAAGACTTAAGAGGCAGTCAGGTTTCATCAATGATTTAACCTAACCCAAATCTTGGAATTTAAAGAATTGATGAAAAGGAATTGATCCTCACAACTTACTGTACACATTGAGAAACTGAAGTTGTGGAGAGACAATCTTTCCAGGGTCAAAGAGCTGACACAGGGCACATGAAACATCCCTCACATCTTATAAATACAAACGTAGTTTACATTTCAAGAATATTGTTAGCTGTAGCTTTTGAATTAATTATCCTTATATTTTTTATAAATATATTCATTACTGAATATAAAACATGATGAGTTTGTGTTCTTACTGTATCCATCATTTCTTCTATTTTGCATTTCTTATCTACTTAATGCTTAAGATTAAGAAAAAAAGTACAGCTCATGCCTGTTTCTTGCATTTAATACAACAAATCAAGCTGTACAATTTCTTTTTGGTGGCTAAATGAACTTTTATATACATTTTAAAGATTTAACTTGTTTTTTATTTTATGTACATGAGAGTTTGGCTTGCAACACGTGTGCACGCATGTGTGTGTGTGTGTATGTGTGTGTGTGTGTCTGTGCATGTAGGTGTGTGTGCACCATGTGCTCAAAGTACTCAGGGAAGACAGAGGAGGCCATCAGATCGCTAGAACTAGAGTTACAGGTGACTGTGAGCCACCATGTGGGTGCTGGAAACTGAACCTGGGTCCTCAGCAGCATCACTGGGTGCTCCTAAGTGCTGAACCATCTCTCTAGGCCCTGAAGTATTGTATTATGTTTATGTGTATTATTATATTTTCCTATTATTGTAGAAAGTTCCCACTGGCAGTTTTCATTTCCCTTTTCTGCAGCATTCAGTACTTATAATGCAAATAGAGTGTGCACTCTTTACACACAGTCATGAGATTACGTGAGTCCTATATAGTAATTAGCACTCTCAAGCTAGAAGGATAATATCTCCCTTCAAATATACTACATTAATAATATAATTTGCATCTAGACAAATCTAAAATATCATGTATTCTCAAAATAAGCTGGATTCAAAAATAATAATTCAACAGTATGTGACCATCTAAGGCATGCTCAAGAGGTCTTGAGATGAACGCTGTAGATTCCTGTGAAATATCTACAATGTGTAGGTATTGTTTTTGTTTTATTTTTAGAAAAAATTTCAAGGTGCTTCAAAATAGCACCCTTGAATACAAATTTCTATCTGTATACACAATGACCTATTCCATTATCTGGGATAAAACCTATTAAACATATTTTCTTGCACATATGATATCGTTACTTTATACAGGCACTTATAATATGAAATACTTTTTTATGTATATACTCACCTGCTCAGAAAACAGGCCACTGTTGTCTTCAAGGTATTTACTGAAAGGGTTGGGTTCATAAACTTCTTCTTCCTTTTTCAGAAATAGTTTGGATTTTACAGGTACTGGACGAATTACACCAGGCTTAGTCTTCATAAATGAGGAATATTTTTAAAATAGAATAGAAAAATACTATTAAAATGAATAAGGATGATTACTGTTGTTACACAAATATTCTCACAATTTTCTTTTGTAATTTGAAGTGCTTTAAAATAATGGATAAAATGGCCTAGAAATCAGATTATTTTAACAATGTAACTAAACTTAAAATCAATGTAATTGTTTACATATTATAGTTAATTAGTTCATTGATTATGGTAGCAAACAAGTTGTAAAGATCTACTATAATAATCTAAAATTGCAAAACCATACCAAATATGTTCTTCTATGCTTTGTTTGATAAAGGTTTTTGAATGCTTGGTCTATAATATACATCATAGATATAATAGGATAGAGGACCTTGGAAATTTCACCCAAATTATTATAAGCCACACTCATATCATGTATGACAGAAATAGGTCTAGATGAAAAATATGCTATTCCTACCTAGAATGTGATAGAGAGATCTGTTACCTCCAATTACTTTATGTCAAAGCAGGGGCTAGAAAATGCCCTACTTTAACTTAAAAGGCAGATCTACTGAGATGAAGAAGCTTCCTAAAGCGGCAGCCCAATGAGGAAAGCATTGGGATTGAATGCCAGACCATCCATGGGGCCCAGCTAGGTTTGTCCTGTTGTCACCTAAGACTGTCCTCTCCTTTTACAAAAGGTTCCCTCTGATGTGGTTTGTATCAGAATAGCCTTGGCTAACACATCAGTCACTAGGAACTCATAAAATTGTAGCCAATGACAATAGGAGAGGGGGTTTACTTCTTGGGGCAATTTCTAAACATTTGACAACATGTAAAATCTTGTCAGACTATCAGATGTCACAAAGTGATGGATACATTTTGAAACCATGCCAAATGAAAGTTCAATAAAGAGAAACTGTGCCGCTCTTTGTTTGAGCTTTCTGCTGCAATCATTCTTGTCAGCCACATTCCTCCTGGAAAACTGTGAGTTAGCACTGCCTAGTCAATCCTGGTGCGCACAAGCTAAGCCTAAGGGATTACATCTATCTTTCTGCTCTATAAAGCACTTGATGTATTTTGAGCCTTGAATAAATGTCGCTCTGCAATACTCTTTTCCGTTGCTGTTTCCCCAGTTGTTTTCACCGTATATGCCATGTGAGGAAATACAGATTGAGAAAGTGTTTTCCTTCTCCAAGCTGAGAAATAGCTCCAGCTTAAGGAACTGATTAATCTACAGTGAGAAAAATGAGCTAGTAGCATCCAGTTATTTACAACACGTAAGAGCAAGTGCTCTCGCGTGCACAGCATAAGAGCACCACTCCAATTTTACAGCCTGGTGTTGAAACCATGACCCTATGTCGTACAGACATCCTTCTCTTCCATGAGATGGTATGCTAATTTCTCCTTCCTTCTTCTCTTATCCCTACACTTTTTTCATGAAATCAATATAGAAAATCAAACAATCTTCCAGGTCCCCAAACCAACATGGAGCTTTAGGAATTGAAGGAAGATGTCAACATGCAGAGAGGGGAACACTGCCTAATTGAACTTGAAATGGCAGAGAGTCTCTGTGACAGAGAAACATGACACTCTCATTTCCTGTACATTCCAAAATATTGCAAGCAGATGTTTTGAGTTATATTGCCCTAGAGCCCCATCTGACTTGTGACCAACACCTTCAAGGATGAGATCAGAAAAGAGATCATTTGGGACCAGTGAGATGGCTCAGAGAATAAAGGAGGTTGCTGCTAAGCCAGACGACCTGAGTTCAATTCCCAAGACATACATGATAGAAGGAAACAACTGACTCTCATCATTGGTCTTTTGTTCTTTAACACACACACACCACACACACACACACACACACACACACACACACAAGTTTTAACATTATGTAAAAATAGAAAAAATGGAAGGAAATTTTCAGGGTGTGAAATATTAACTGCAATTCATTAGGTATCAGAGTCAGTTACTAATGCCTCACGTTGCTTCTCTGCCAACCTTTTTGTTCCTTGTTTGCTGTGTGATTCTTAGATATGGTGACCTCACAGGTAAATGATTGTTGAGCCTTATTTCCAGTTTCCTCTGTTCTTTTGGAGTTTTCTTACCTTTATTATTATTAAAAATGGCATCTCAGACTTAGTCTACCTAAATATCTGAATTGTCCTGACTCTTCTTTGCTAACTTGGTTTTACAAATTGCACTTTCTTTTTTTTTTTTTTTTCTGTATAGAATACAGTTTATTTAGGGCATGGGAGGAGAGTCAAGAGGGTAATAGAGGCAGAGAAAGAGAGATGGGGAATGGAAAGGGAGAGGGAGAGAGAGAGGGAGAGAGGAAGAGGGAGAGGGATAGAAGAAAGAAGAGAGAAGTAGAGGAGTAGAGATCGGCCATGAGCACGTGGAAAGACAAGGGGGAAGAGACTGGGGAGAGAGGAGGAAGGGAAAGCAAGAGCAAGAGAGGAAGGAGTAGGAGCCAAACTGCACTTTCTTAAATTGTACATTGTTTCTTTCTTTGTTTTTATTTTTTGCTTCCTAACTAAGACTTGGTATAATTATCAATATTTCATAGGCATGAGTGCAAATAAGAGGGAATGGAAAAAACAGGTAGACATTGTCTTGGATACTGTTGATATTCCCCTTCATATGACCTTTATTAGAACTTCCAAACATTCTCACTATTGGTCATTTCTAAACTGTAGCCACTGTATCCAACAAATGAGGCAGAGGGTAGTTCATGCCTCTCAGTCTTTTTCTACACAGCTCACAACCAGTTTCAAATCCCTGTGGCCACTGGTGCTTATAAACCTCGTTCCCCTAGACGCCCTGAATCCATTGTCCATCCACCTATGAGCACCGAGGGTTGTATGCTAATCTTTCATAAATTGGGAAGAGCTTTAAAGAAAGTCAAAAGTCATTCAGTTAATATGTGACCCTGGTCTGATCACCAGGTTTGTGATTTTAATCGCCCCTCAACCTAGGAGACATAGAGAACGATAAAGAAAACTTGAAATCTTTTAAAATGCACCTGTTTCCCTATAACATCTGATAGTGAAGTCCTTCCGTTTTTTATTCCATTTAAATGAATTTAATCTCTTTATTTCCACTACTAACCTACTTTTGAGCCACCATCGTGTCACTCTATGTCATTGTCTTGTTTCGCCAGATCTTCTAAATATTCCTGGAACATTATTGGAACCCCATGTTTTCAAGTTTTGAAAGCTACATACATAAGTACTCTCCTCTTTTAACACATACTCACATCTTACCCATCTCTCGGTGAATCTAAACTTTACACCATCTAGGTTTTATTAACAATCCACTCCCAAAGCATGATGACATGATTGGGATAAGGACATTTCGTTTCTGAAATCCAGGTATTAGACTATAAAATCTTAGAGGAAAAAAAAAACCACTTGATAAAGCCAACCTCCTGAAGTGTTATAACTAATCTTTAGCTGTGCACTTTCATAATGGGTAGCGTTACATCATATTCCTAATCTCCTTTTCTCTTCAGGAATAATACCATGTGATGTTCCCACATCAGCTTTGTTTCTGTATCCTCAAATCCATCACCCAAATATAGTCTCAAAGTACATATCAGAAAGCCTTTAATATACACATGCAGCAAGGGCTAACATGGGCACACAGGTGGTGCTTCCGCAGCAGCAAGGGCTAACGTGGGCACACAGGTGGCACTTCCACAGGACTTTCTTTATGTCCTTCCTAATACGCTGTTCCTCTATGTGAAATGATAATACAATTTATTTTTTCTCAATATAAAATTACAGCAGAAAGTAAACTAACAGTCACATCCAAGAAGTCTCCTAGTCCCTTACCACTCAGAAGATGGTCTATAGACTTGGAGCTATGAGCATCTCCTGAAAACCCTTTAAATAGGGCAGACCTTAGAGCCATTCTTGACATATGAGTTAGAATCTGCAGTTTTAAAGGTCCCTAGATAATTTGTGTGCAAAGTAATAACTACACAACACTAGACTAGAGTTTCTATCAAATGAGCTACTCAGCTGGAGATGGCTTTGCCATTTCAGATACATTTGTTTATAAGGGTCTTTTGTATCCTGTGGAAGAAGATTGGGCTGTCATTTTTTTTTAAACTTCTCATCTCTGTTTTCTTTTTGCTTGATGTAATCCATTATCCTTGAACATCGAGTAGGAGTTCTCCTGAAGGATTTCCTTAATTTTTGCCAATCTAATTTGCTAAGTCTGTGTGCAGACAAATACAAAGAAAATTAGATGAAGCCAATTAGAGCACTCCATAAAAGTGTGCTACCATGAGACCATCACTGTCCAACCACTATAGCCATCAGCAGAGGGCATCCTATCACTTTAGAATTACAGAATATCTAGACATTTGACAGACACATATCACTTCAGTTATGCCCATAAGTGAGATTCTGTAATTTTGTGTCTGGAATAAGTGGAAAAAATTGAAAGGACCACTTCACACAGCTCATGCCCAGAACACAAAAAAAAACAAGACTGTTAGATACTGTGATGGGCTGAGAAATCATTTACTCTAGACATAAGCATTCTTAAGTGCCTCAAAAAGAAAACACCTGTTTGTGAACTCTGAAGCTGCCTCTATGTGAGGCTGCTAGGACCTATTCTGTCAAATGAGACCTAGGCTCTACCAAACTGTAGTATCAATGGAGATGAATACAACACAACTCTCAACTAGTGCTAATAAAGACATACTTAAAAAAAAAAAAGAAAGACAGACAGACAGACAGACAGAAGAAAAGAAAGCAAGAAAGAAAGGAGGAAAGAAAAAAAGAGAAAGAATAAAGTACTGAGAGTTCACTAACATGTTTTTTGTTGTTGTTGAGAAGAGATTTGAAAGACATTAGTCTAAGGCTGCTATTTTTTTAATTTATAATTCATCACATGTACATTTTCACCTGAACACTGCTACTAGTGCACATAAAATTGGAATTTTTTTCCAGATTTGAGAACTTACAATCATAATTCTATGACAGCAAGTTGCTGCCTCTGGCTGTGGACCAAAGATGAAGAGTTAATGCCAGCAGTGACCTAGCAAGTTTGTTCCCAACATTTTTTAAATAATAGCTTCTACGGCAACACCTTTCCTAACTTAGTAACATAAGGTGACATGAGGCAGAACAAAAGACATAAAAGGGACCCAGTTTTCAAGTCTGTTATCTCATGGTTTTTGTTGTTGTTGTTTTGTTGGCTGGTTTTGAATCATAAGATGGTCGTACAACAGTAACAAGCCAAAGAGTATGGCATAGAAAGCACTGAACCTGCTAGATGCTCAACTGATTTGATGGATCAAAACATGTTTAAAGTGAGTAATTGTTACTTGTTTCTGTTTGCTTCTATCTTCTTGCCATTCAGTAGTTGAGTTTTTCCTTAGAAATTTTGTAGCAAAAAAAGCTTGTAAGAGTCCAAAATCTAGAATTTTACATTGTGGACAAAAGAAGCAATATCTATTTTATCTAACAACTCATTCAATTGGTGAATGGTAACCAGGTTTAATTCATGAGAAAGTTCTTGAATCAAATATTTAAACTTAGTTTACTCTCAAATAAATATCTCAGCTTTCAAAATCTTCTAGTTCATGGTAAATTTCCCAAGAGTAAAAAGAATTCATTTTTATTCTGTGAGACTACTGAGACAGCCCTCAGTGATTATGAGGGTCCAATGAAATAAAATACATGACAGAATTTTGTAAGGAAAATATAAAAAATTTGAAAGGTAAAATACATACTTATAAATATAGAATGTATATAGAATGTCAACTGTAAGCACCCTAGACAACTCATGAAAACATCTACTTACTGGGTTTTTATTTTTAAAAGTTTTATAACTACTGTAACAGTTCTATAAAACTAAACAGCATTCAATAATTGTAAAGTACATCCCACAGCTCAGGAACTGTTTGGTGGAATATAAACGGTACAGACTGACCAGACTGAACTATTTTGATAGACAAAAGACAATAGTGTGAGTCACAGCTGAGGAGGCAATCATGACGAAGTTTACAGTTCCTACGTATGCTGTGTCAAGGAAAACTGGTCAAGGAGAAACTGCCTTTGAGCTGAAAGAAGACATCAGTTCTACACAAACGTCCTTCTAAACAACAAGACTTAGGGGCCCTCAGAAAGCTGAGTCATGGCCAGAAGAGCAAGGTACAGCAGCTGGCACTCGGAACCAGAGACAAAGTAACTGCCCGCTTAAGGCTTGTCTTTATTCTGTTCCAGTAAGCTGCATTTGCTCTTGTTTCTATGTGACCCTGGGGTTTATTTTCTAAACCTCTTATGGTCTGCTCTGAAGATTTTGCAGCCCATCCTGAACGATGCTGAATGATTTGCAATGGCATGGAACTCCAATCCAAAAGAGCCAGCTGCCATCTAACCCAGGCTCCCTTCATAAAAGTAAATGAACAAATAGCTCTTACCCATCTTGTTCAAACTAAACTGTTTCCCAAGCAGAGAAAAAAAGGGGACACACTCATCTTTGTTAATATTGAGATGGTCCAGTTCCAGAATTAGGAAAGCTTCATCAGAGCTTCAGACTGAAAGCCTATATCTTCCATTTCCTCTTGCTCTTTTTTATATGCCACCAGAAGCACTATCCAGCTGGCTCCACTGTCCCTCATCCTCTCTGCACCTCTTCATTAAATCACCACATTTACAAGACAATGTGAAGTTTCAGGATGAGCCAGACCCTGGAGGTGGTCAATGAAGACAACAGTTCTCTAGTGGTCCATTTCCCAATGAACTCTACTCAAAGGATAGTCTTAAGTCCCTCAAACTATTTAAAAATCAACAATAATGATTCCTATTGAAAGCCACACAGAAGGTTGAACACTAATGCTATAATCTTAGATAATGTATTTAAATTCTTGCAGCTTCTATGTCACTGCCTGTAAAAATGGCTTCTCATATCTTTTAATAATCTAAGGCTTTGGGGTACAATAATATCATAATTTTCCACAGGACCATATTGAAAATAGTTTATGGTGCTGTATTAGCCTCATAAAAAGCCCTTCAGGCTGGCACTGTACTTATTACATTTATGCCACTTAGAGGTAGGAGATTTCTTTCCAGTTGTTATCTACTGTGTTGATGTTAATAGAGGAAAAGCTAATACTGTCAGTGAGACTCCTAAAAGTCTCTAAAATAGTTTCTCAAGCTCAATATATAAATAACATTTGGCTGCTAGAATAAACAATGGGAATGTAGCATACAACACACACACACACACACACACACACGTTGCTTACATTTTGAAGTGCTGGGGATTGAACCTGTGTTTTATGAATGCTAGACAAATACTTCATCACTCAGCTGTACCCCAAATCCAGAATGCAAGTATTTTAAGAGCTAAAGTTATGACTCTTTGGAGCTGCACACTTGTAATGACAAGCAAATAAAATAGGCCAGGTTGAAGATACTTAAAGGCCTGAATTTAGCACTCAACAGCTTTGATTATATCTATTCTTTAAGCCAGGGTCTAATGGGAGCGGTTGGGAAGAGGCTGTGGGTGTTCAAGTTGGGTTCCTAGGTGAACCTGATAACTGTGAAATGTAGCCAAAACTAGTCTCAACTTCTGCAGGCATCAGCATTAGCCTGGACCTACTACTGTTCCTTTTGCCTCTGCTGGGATTGTGATCTACCAGGCATGGGTTAAAATGACGTGTTCTAGAGGTTAGATCTGTAATGCCCAGTTCTAGCACTGCTGAGTCTCTCAAGAGCTCAAACCACCAGTCCTTCAAATCACATGCTAAGGTCAATTAGTTGAATTGAGAGCTGATATATATGTAAATACTTAGCTTTCAAAAACTCTGCTTCCTAAAGAATGTACATATGCAATAACCATCTACTAAAGTAATGCCTATCTAGCATTTATATCCAATTACTGAAATTAGTCCATTCGTTTCATTTATTTCTTAATAGAGTGACTATAACGACTATAACATTTTAAATATGCATATAATAACAATTAAGAAAAAGTCCATGAATGTGAAAGATCTGGGAGATGGTACATGGGAAGACTTAGAAGAAAAGAAAGGAAAGAGGGAAAAATTGTGTATATATACTATAATCTCAAAAAAATTTTAAGTAATATTTTTAAAATTTTATGTGTGGATTATACTTGTCATTCAGAATATATTTCTATTGCTTAGCATAGATTAGACCATTTATTTACTAATCTCATGTGTGACTATCGCTGTCACGCACACATATTCAGAAGCTACCCGATGTTATCTTTTTCATTTCCTTGAACTGTTTTTGATTCTTCTCATCAAGACATGGTCTCTCAAAATTCAAATCACATTTTTTTTCTGACTCAAATCAATCTCTTGTAACACTGTTGCTCAGAGTTAATGGTAGTTACAGTCTATAAATTGTCTTATGTGTTAGCCACCCAAAGTGCAGCCATCATGTGGCTTTACTAAAACATCAGTAAATTTTGTTAGACAGGTGTGAGCAAACTTATTATCTCTTCATTCTCATTCACTGGAGATTTCTTGAGAAATTAGAATGTTCAAAACAAGTAAATAACATAGAACAAGATACATACCAGTTGACTCTCAGATGCTGTAGAGGATGATGAAGAAAGATTTGCCTAAAAATATAAACATGATAGATATTAGTGAAATTAATTATTTAGCAAAAGAATATACCTAAGTATTGTTTAGTATTTTACTAGAACAATGCATGTTCATTTTAGAATATTGAAAAATATAAAGGAAATATAAATGCATTATATCAAGAAATGGTCCTTTCAGACAGAGTGGCTCATGTCCTTGGCACATTAGCTCACAAAGCAGAGTATATGCTGTTTTTCTTCTTGTCTTAATAATGTAAGTATCACCATATGATACCAATGATTCCTCAACATTAGATAGTATCTTCTGTTTGTTCAGTCCATATTTTATTTAAGCACAACACTATTGTTGATAATCATGTTTACTTACATGAAAATGAGACACAAGGCAGATTTGTCTCAAAACATATATTAAGAGAAAAGCATAAGACTCTCTGGTGTTGAAAATGAAAATCATTTGCTTTCAAATTTCTTTACAGCTCTTGTTAATATTATCTCTTTGTCATTGGTACCTATATTTCAGTCCTTTCACCTGAATTTAATTTCCTTCTTTTTATTAAATTGTATTTTGGTAAGAGTATTAACATAAGATCTGCCCTCTGCATGAGCCTTACCTGTGTACACAGTGCTGCTGCTAACACATCCTCCACACATCATTGCCCACTGAACCTTTCAAGCTGCTCAGCTGAAACCTAGTGCTCATGCTGATGTCTCCCCCACCACCACCTCTACAAATGCCAAGTTCCTTCTTACTGAAGTAAATAAATACTTTCTTTTCATATTCTACTTCTATGATTTTTTCCCTGCATTTTTAAATTTCGTCTTTACTTGCAAAATAATTGAAGTGGAGCATTTTCCTGTCCCATTGGCACTGGTTTCTGGTGTTGCTGTTAAGGTAAGCCATAACTTGGTGATCAGATCTTTGCAACTAGTTAGTATTTTATACTTTACTTAATAACATTATGTGCTTCACTGTGATCTTCCTGGAGGCTGGGGTTGATAGGGGTGGGCCAAGCAGAGGAAAGGTAAGAGATGATGTTAAAGGAAGGCTTGATGAAGCTTCACTCATGCTGGATATAAGTCGTCAGCTGTACTATCTAGGGCTGTAGCTATAAATATGTTCTTCACAATTACTAACGTCTATTTAATAATTCTTGCCACATATAAAACATACAATTTGGTAGGAAGATATAATTGTTGATTACTTTATTCAAAGTTTGCACAGATTGGACATCACAATGTATTCCATGGATATAAAATTATTTGTCAATTAAAGATCAGTATAAATTTTCATAACATTTCATAGCAGATTTTCAGTAAGGTTACATTTTTAACGTCAAAGAACTTCTGTTAGCTATATTTTCTGGTTGGTTAGCTTGGGTTTGGGGTGTGTTGTTTGTTTTCTAGGGTCTCATTACATCTTAAGGTGGGCTCAACCTCATGACCTTCCTGCTCAGCATCCCAGTGCTGACAGCAGAGTAATGTGCAACCATGTCCTACTTACAATTAGGTTACGTAGGAACCAAGAGTGGAGACTGCAATGTGAGGATGTGACTATCTCTAAAAGACAAATGACTACATAGGGCCCCAGCTCTGTAAACCAGGCTTGGAGAAACTAACTTGGCTTCCCAAAGACATAATACCAAAGTCACAAAGTGCCACCAGGTCCCTAAGTCACTGTCTGGAGCTCCATTTCCCTGGTAGCCATGTTGGAAAAACTCAATTGCTTAAGATTATATTCTCTTGTAAATGTAAGACATAGAACTAATTCTGTCCTCTTCACATTAGGGGAACAAAGCCACTCCTCTCTCAGCCCCTTTCACACGTGTCTGCACTGCAGCAGCACATAAGAACAGGAAAATGAATAAATGAAGATAATCGGTAGAGTGTACAGCTCTTCTTATGACTCATCATGCTCTGGAAGCAGATCTGGACCTCATGTGGGATTTAAGTTACCCTTTCCCCTAAGATCTATGCCTTCCCTGAGCAGCACCTGAGTCACTCCAGCATAGCAACGCCTACAAGCATAGCAACAAGAAGAATATGAGAGCTGCGTAAATGAAAGAAGATGACCTTTATTTGAATATCTGTGTATATAGTGTGAAATATTCTTAATAAGGTTTGACACATTTTTCAATATATTGTGATATTTAGGAATCAATATTCTTCCACTATGATGACATTTTGTGTCCCCTGAGCTCATTAAAATGAGATTTTTACCTATAAACTATCATATATTTAATAAGGTTGTACCATTTATTTTTGTGGATCTTAAAAGTAATTCATGAAATGTAAAAATTCGTGAAATAAGTTATTATCAAATAGAATGTTACTCCAAAACCAAGGGGTGTTTTCTTTTTGATAAATTCATTAGAAGCACAAATATTCTCTTTTCTACGATTTAATTTTATTAATACTGCATGCTGTGATTTTTAAATTACATGAATGAAATAAATTTATACAGGAGATAGTTCATAAAAAATAATAAAGGCAAATGTAAAGCAGAGAAAAATGTCCTTCCAAAGACAAAGGACTGAATGAAAACTGAAGTAGTGTTTAATATAAAATTTTTTATTTCACATAGAGAACAGAAACTGCCTCTGAATAAATGCTGGAATACATCTCAGTGGTAGAATAGTGGCCTACCATATACAAGTACCTGGGTTTGATTCCTAGCAACAGAAGAAGATAGGAGAAGATGCTGGATATTTTGTAATAATGAAATGCACCACATAGGACTCATTGGTGGTTTAAATGAACTATAAAGTTCATCTGCCACTAGCTGTTATTGCTGAACTTAGCATCTATTTAATAGTCAAATAAAATACTATTGATAACTGATCTATTCAGTCCTACAAAAGGCCTAATATTACATGTCCAATATGTTTTTAGCCACATTGTGTTTCTAGTTTCTATTACACTTAAGAATATCTCAACTAAATTATTTAAAAATAGCCTTTGCTTCAAGCATATCTTGGGGAAAGCAATAAGAAAGCTTTAATTAACCCAAATCAATAAGGATTTCATTGATCCAGACTCATCTTAAAACACTGTAAAAGGCAGTGAGACAATCTTTAAAGAAACACTATCCACTGACTTCACTCCTTCCCTCCCTTTATTCCTTTATTTATTCCCATCCTTTCTTTTTCCCTCTCCTCTCTTCTCCTCGTCTTCTCCACCACTTTTCTTTTTCTCTTTCTGATAGAGTCTTTCACCCAAGACTCATACAAAATAACTATTCATAAAGCCCTTTTTACTTAATTAAGCTGTTGCAATAATTACAGGAAAGTTGAAAATCTCATAAACATCCTGACATGCTCATACTCCAGGAAGTGCCCAGTCTGCCTGTCTCTTCTAAGAGCATTCAGTTCTCTGGCCTGTTCCCCCTATTTCTATAGGAAACTGAATATCTCATTTGTTATATTATATTTGTCTTGTTGTGGCCTCCATGGGCCTTTACTTCTCAGAAGTGAGGGCCTTACCACTTCGTTCACCTCACTCAAATCCATGATACCTCAATGTCATGTACAATAAATACTTGCCAAATCAATGAATAAAGCGGGAAACTGGACACCAGAGTTGGGAAATTCTAACTAGTTTTCCCATTACTAATGATCCCTGGATTATGTTTGAGACTAGGGATTTAGTGTATTTGAAACTTGCTCAGGTTATCCTCAAATGCAGCACAGGTCTCTCTGTGACTTTCATCTTGCCCTTTCTCTGTCCTCTCTGTGGTACACTGGCTGGTAAACTGCAGTGGCCCCTAATTTTGAACGGAATCTAGGACTCTCTTCAAAGTTAATGAAATATGGAGTCTCACTATGTATATTACTGTGAATATGCCTAATGTCCACAAGAGAGTGAAATACTAAAATTTTAGTCCACAGACTTCTCAAAGCTGTCCTGACAGGACATGGGAGAAAGCAAAAATGAGAAATTAATAAAGTAAAAACTATTCAATTTGTACTTTGATGAAACATTATGTGTTTTATCCATTATATTAAAATTTGAAATATGAATTATTGCCTTGTTGGTTTTTTAAAAGTCAGAATATATTTCATTTAAGACAGATAGTTGATGTAAAAGGACGGCTTAAAGCTAAACTGAACTTCTTGACCTAAAAATTGTATAATTTTTTTCTTAGAGTAAATGCATCAGCTTTTACTTAGTAATTATGGTAGCAGCATCTGTGTGTTGCAAAGTATGAGATGTCTATAAATTCACACACACACACACACACACACACACACACACACACACACAAATGGTTTTAACTGCCATTCTAAAAGGTACTCTTCCAAAAGGCAAAGATGTGGACATATGTAAGATGCCACACAATTAAATGTTATGTTGTAAGAGAAAGTAAAACACAATGCTTCTTTCTCAAGAAACAACCTGAAGGTCAAGAGTCTTAGTAGAATTAAAATTATATTTGTTCTAATGTAATGCTGAATTTGTTTAATGATTCACAGTTAACTTAAAATGACTCAACTGCTCTCACAGGCTACATGGCTGGAAAATAATCTTTAACTAGGTCTAACAATAAAGAATCTTCTAAGTTCCTGAGTAGATGACTTAGTGAGTTAGGTGATCTCTATGAAATCCCGAGGACCCCAGGTCTTATTTGTACCCTCACCAGGTATGGCAAGCTATCTGTAACCTCAGCACTCAGGAGCCGGTCATCTTGGATCCAGCTGACTAGCTAGACTGGCTAAAGTGTCAAACTCCTGATTCAGGCGGGAGTCCCTGCTCTGGTAAATAAAATGGAAACTGGTTGCGAAACTCCTGATATCAACTTCTGGTCTCCACATCCACACAAGTGTAGTCATTACAGATAAGTCCACATGCAAAAACAAATACAAAACTTAAAAGGGTAATTTAAAATAATCTATGGAGATTGAAGCATCTCTTCCAGAAATAGTCCAGATGCTATCACATTAAGATACCTCCCCAGGGTATGGTGAGCTAGAAGCTAGTGACTGCTAAACAGGAAAGGTGGTCTACTCTTTATGAAACTGAAGCAATTGATGAGAAAGTTTAGTGAGAAAAAATTTTAGGTACTTTTTCTTGGGACCAGTCCTTAAGATACAGTATCTGTAAGTCTCTCTCTCTCTCTCTCTCTCCACACACACACACACACACACACACAAGAAAACCCATATATATTTAAATAATGTTTTTTCCTTGTGCCCACTAAAGAATCAAGGAACCCAAATTATGAAACTTCTAGTCTTATAACAATAGGTAGGTGTAAGAGAAGGGAAGAGATTCGGATAAAGGCAAAGATGAGGGAAAAGGAAGAGAAGCACTATAATTTACGAATAACTCCATTGTGTTATTCATGTGTCTAAGGGTTGTTCACTTACGGATTATATAAACCTTAAATTAATCAAATGAGAACACTACCAGCATTCCCTCTCTTGTGGATGAAAATGAAGGCACAGTAAGATAAAATAAGTGATCTTCTCCAGAAGCCAAAGTTTCCATCAGGGTCTAGCCTACCAACATCCCCAGTCGTTTAGAGCATTCCTCCAAAGGGCTTTCAATAATAATGGAAACTGACAGCAAATGCTTCCAGGAAATGCTCTGAACCATGTTCCTGCCACATCCTGTAAACATCATTTCCCGAATGTGATAAAATTTAATAATTTCACTGAGTTTGTGTGCCTTAGGGAGATCCAAATGAACGCAGAAAGGTGTGAAGTGCATTGATGACATGACACACAATCCACATTTAATAACTATTTATCCTTGATAATGATGAAAACTACAGATTAGAGAAAACAGTGTGCACTGTAAAAGGAGTAGTTTAATGGTTTATTTTAGATTAGATGCTCAGCACTTGCTAGGAAACTGTCTCATTTGTAGCATAATATGTCTGTGAGGAAGCAGATGAGGACCATGATCATGGCATGAATGACAGGAATGTGTAAGGGTCTATGTGCATAGTGTACTAAGCCAGCCCAGCATCATTCAAATTAGGCACATGAGTTAATATCTACATATCTGGTGGTGTAAGTATTCTTTAAGATTTATTTATTTATATGTGTGTGTTTGAGTGTATGTATGCATGCCACATGAGTGTTTGTTGCCTACCAGAGTCTAAAGAAACATAGCATCAGATCCCCTGGAATTAGAGTTACAGCCAGTTGTAAGCTACCACATGAGTGCTGGAAAACAAACCTGAGTGTCCTACAAGAGCAAACAATGCCCTTATCCCCTAATCACTCCAGATCCCTGGTTAATTATTCTTTTATAAACAGACACTGAATAACTTGCTAATCTAAACATAGGAAAGCAACTAACTAATCATTCAATTAAACTGGTCATTCCTTTTTATATGGAATAATTTCAATGTGTCAAGCATACAAGTTGACTATTTCTTAAACACAGAAGCAATGCTTATAAAAATAAATGGCATCTAAGCTTTGATAATTATAGGTACAAAAGGTAGGTGATACAGTTCTGTTTTATTTAGCTAAGTGAATTAGACAATAATTCATTTAAGAAGGAATTCAATTTAAGGAGAAACGGTTATTTGATTCTGTACACCTGACATATCTGATTTCCTATGTCTGGGCCAATCATAGCATCTTACCCCATTCCACTTATGAAAGAGTGAATTATAATTATACATTATAACTAATGTAAAGCTGAGTTCCATTTAAAATTGCACATGCCTCCATTGAAAAAGTAGCAAGCATAGTCAGAATGATACTTACATATTTGGTTTCTCGACCGGCGGCTCTTGGATAAGTTGTAGGAGTCTGCATGAAAATAAAAGTAATTATGCACCTCAATGATTAGTAAATAATGAAAGGGTTAGATTTTAAGGCAGGAATGCATCTTTTTCTCTGTTAAGGCTTTCCAACCATGAATCCCACTGATACAGACAAACTTCCATATATCTTTAAAAAATGCTTTATTAAATTGTCCTCCTTTGTCAGTATCTTCATAGCTGTTATTTGTTCATACTCTGGCAATTTCCTCTTATTTATTGATAATGTTACCCATGAATCCCACAGTGCCTAATCACAGTTTGTCTATCATTTTTGGCTGACTCAAAATTCACTAGAAATTCCTGTTTTGACAGTTCTTTGATATCCTTTTGTCCAAATACATTCATCCCATCCAAACTCGACTTTAACTCCATGAATAGCATGGAAGCTCTCTGAAATTTCAACTTTAAATGTCCCTCCTTCAAAACTCTTTCTTTATCCATACCTTCATGTCTTTAATACTTCTGCTATTGACTATATTACAGTGGAATTTCTAAATTACTTACCCTCACTAACTTTATTCTGGTTCTATTACATCTTAATTTGCTATTAATAAAATATTAATAATGTTCAATTAATAATTAATATGAATTAATATCAAACCTCATGTTTAATATTTCATTTATCCTGTCTTCCTCTCTTTATGTGACAAATCTGCTTGTAAAACAAAAACAAAAAACCTACATGTGCTTTCTGATCCATTTGTCTCTATTCTTACATATGAGAGGTAAAATGTTTCTGTGAAACTCTCAACCACGACTTGATTTCATGTTAAATAAATGACCATCAACTTCCCCTATGCACAATCCAGACGGGGTGATAATCCCCTAATGTTCCCCCCACCTTAGGTCTACTTTCTGAGGTTACAGAAACAGATTTGAGCCTCAAGTGTGACCCAAAAGACTACATTTGCTCCTCATGATGATTAGTCTTCATTGTTAACTTGTCAGATTCTAGAATCAGATAACTATGCTAAGTGGTGGCATGTTTCAGACATTCAAGTCAGAGTAAAGAGGTTACCCGGGCTCAAAGCAGAGTAGAGAGTGTCAGAGAAGGACAAAGCATTACAGTGTTCAGAGACCAAAAAATAAAGCACCTTATAAGGTCTTTGACTTATATTCTGGGAGGAAATATGTAGGTTTTAAACAAGAGTTATAGAGGAATGCTTAAACAGAATCTGTGTAGTATACTAAGAACAAAGCAGACTGAGGTACCCATATACCAATGATGCTTCTGTGCTGGTCAACAAAATATGACAACTTTCATAACACAGAAGTTATGTAATAATCACATTCTACAGATATTTTAAAACTCTAGTGAAAAAAAGAGGAGATGTTGAATATGACAAAAAGAGAAAAAACGCATGCAAAGTTTATGGACTTATGCAAATGAAAGAATACTAAAAACAAATGTAAAGAGGGCGGTGGGTGTGATCACTTGAGAGAAAAAAACCTCTCAACTGCATCTTCCTCTGTGCTGAGCTTAAAACCTTTTTTTGTAGCTCTGGATGGAACAAAGTCTAAATAGGAATCTAAAACTCAAAAAAGTACTGGACAGAGGCATATATATATGAAGCTGTCAGCATATATATGATTTTCACCAAGCGGGATATACTAAACACCCCACATTGGTCATTTTGGGAAAGGCAGATGAGCAAACATAAGGAAGCAAGAAATAATAATGCAGTGAGGAAATTGGAAGAATATGGTGCTCGGCTATACTCTTAAACATACTCTATTGAAAGGAGTTTGTTTGTGAAATAAGAATGACATTCAAGAATTTTTTTATTTTCTCAGACTCAATTTATAACTTTTCTTACATTTGGACATGGGTCTTCTATTATTTGTCCTACTGTAGTGGAAACCATTCTCCCTTTTTTATCAAAGAATAATGTCTCAGGTTGGCCTAAACAAAATGCAATGGACTGGGTATCTTCTAAACTACAGTTATTTAATTTTCTCAGTTCTAGAGGGTAGACAGGCTTAGATAGGTTCATTGTGTGGTGAGGTCTTGTTTTCTTATCACAGTTGGGGATTTCTTGTTTAAACATATGGTAGAAGAGATAAAAAGTTTCTCTCAGTCTTTTTCATAATCCCTTTAATTAAGAGTCTATCCCCATGACCTAGTCACACTTTAAAAGGCCTCCATTATAATACCATCATATTAATGATTGATCACTTACTAATTCCTGGAGGAAGGAGTCAGACCATGACACATTTCTTTTTGAATCAAGATCCAATTCTAGATGGACTTTTTCTGTAGCATCTCTACCCTTCTGTATAACCAGTACTTCCCAGGCTTCTGTATAACCAGTACTTCCCAGGCTTCTGTGTAACCAGTACTTCCCAGGCTTCTGTATAACCAGTACTTCCCAGGCTTCTGTATAACCAGTACTTCCCAGGCTTCTGTATACAGTACTCCCGGCACTCAGCAGGAACCACCCCCAGCACAACATAATCTAGTCATTCCATGTCTCAAGAGTCAAACAAAAATGTCTTCCTAGATCCCATTACTAATGTTTATTTAATTTGTTCAAATTAATGGCAGGTGTTATTTATATCTATAGTTTTTGGCTGTTGGCATTTAGATATTTTGTCTCACTTTCTCACAATATTTGCAACATCAGGGATAAGGTAGGTAAAGAGCAAGCTCTGGGATTAAACTGTATCGCCACACTCCTTTGTGCTGGCTGCAGAAAAGGAGGCAGCTTATTACATAGTTACTTGGCCAGACAGCTTCTGCTAGTTCTCTGCTGACCTCTTTCTTAGAGATGACACCCAGGACAATACCTAGAAGAGAGCTGTAAGCAGAGGGTCCGGGTCAGGATGAAGCTCAACATCTTACAAGGACTTGAACTTATTTTCTGGAGAAAATATGTAGGCTTTGGACAAAAATCATAAAGGAATACTTTAACAGGATCTCTGTGTGGTATGTTGAGAACAGAGCAGCGTGAGGTACCCACATAACAATGAATAACAATGATGCTATTTGCTGGTCAGCAAAATATGATGATTGTTTAGTAGTACACAGAAGCTACTAAACAAAACTTTTGCATTGGAGAAGATAGCACCAGAGAACATCTGCATTTTGAGATAAACTTTCCTCTTACTCTGAAAATAGTGAGAGAACCTTGACAACATTGGTAAATTGTAGTGCTTGGATTTATTATTGCTATTCTAGATACACATACACCCTAAATACCTATTGAACTTAGGAAGTATAGGAAGAAGTATAAAGACTCTAGATGAAAGGTCATAGACAATAGCATCAGAGATACACAATATGAAAATTCACTCCTAGATACCTATAGGAAAAATTAGTACCGTCATATTCAGAGTCAATATTCAAAGTGTTTACAAAGCCAAATTAAAAATGATCACCCTCTACCAGTTATAAATGTCATGATGACAAAATATTTTATAAGTATGAAAAAGAGAATCTAGACAGATAGAGGTTAAAGTGAAAACCTATCATCCTATTTTAGTGAAATTATAATTTTAATTACATTGTTGAGTGTGTGTGTGTGTGTGTTCATAGCATGCACATAAATGTCAAATGACAACTTGTAGGAGTCAGTTCTCTCCTTTACTATATAGTTCCTGCATGTAGAACTCAGGCCATCACGCTTAGGAGACAGTATCTTTACTCACTTAACCATATTATCAGCCCAGATACTACAATTAATTGAAAGACCAAATTGAAGATTTTTTTCATAGATGAAGTTCACCAAGTATACACAAATAGATTAGGTTGAAACAATTATGATCACAATTACAACAAACATTAAAATAAGTACTGAAAGATCTAAATAAAGACGGCATTAAAAGACACACACACACACACACACACACACACACACACACACACACATATATATATATATATATATATATATATATTCAGACACAGCTCCAAAATAAACTAACAAATAGTATGTGTCTATATGTTTAGCTTGATTAAAAACAAGTATAAAATGAAAAGTACTGTCTCATATAATTTTGGAAAAGACACTTATGAGTTTTATATAAACCCAACTATAGTGGGAATTTAATAAAACTGTTGTATCTAGCATGAACACCAGAGTGTTGGGATTATTTTTAGGTGCACCTGATCTCTGAGGAAATCTTGTGTACCTGATCAGTGATTGTTTTCTAAGATTCATGGAGCTGTGTTTCTGAAGGAGCTTTATGGCCTTGCATGACTTCAGTTACAAGACACTCCTGGCAAACCTGGAATCCTTGTATTATTGGGCACAATAAATGATGCACAATAGGGACTGAGAACTGTGAGGGTCATGTGTTTCTTCAGGCAGCACATAGATCAGATCAGAGGTTTTGGAATGAGGAACAACTTATTCTAAAATTAGTTTTTGTATAACAATCAATAAATACACTTCTGAAAAGCTGCTTGGGGTTCAGTTCTCTTAGGCTGTTCCACTCAGCTGCTGAAAAGCCTTATTGTATCCTTGAGTGTGTCTCTTAGGTAGTCCAGAGTAAAACAGTTGATCAACATTTGGTGCCTAACATGGGGTTCAAACCCACAACTCTGTGATTAAGATTCTCATGCTGGACAGACTGAGCTAGCTGGGCAGACTGAGCTAGCGGGCAGCTTTGCAGAAGTTATTGATGGTTACACCAAAATTAGTTTTAGAGTAACTCATTCTTCATACCATAGACTCTGATACGATGTAAGTGCTGCTTGAGGGATCATGTTACCCACACACTTCTCAGTCCTTACTGTGGAGTTTTCAGTGTGAGATCAGCAATATAGATCCTGGTGAAAAGTTTGAGACCATGGATGTGTGACACTAGACTCAACTGTGATGACACTAGTGCAGATGCTTGCTGAAAGAGTATCAAGAACTTGCCAAATGACTGGACTGGTAATGCTGTTGTTATTGGGATCATTGCAGTAACTGTTACTGCTGTTACAGCTGGAGCAATGCTTCATAAAAAATTCAAACTACTGATTTTATTAAAACCTGTCATAACTTCTGTAGAACTTTGGGCTCAACAGAATAAAGTAGATAGTAAGGTAGTTGATGAAATACCTGATCTTAGATAAGCTGTAATACTAATTAGAAATCCGTTAGATATATTAGAAAAACAAATGAGATTTAGATATGGTTGGAATGTTCCTTCTTGCTGTATTAAACCTTTAAAGTTTAATGGAAGACAGTATGATCAGAAGTTTAAAATGCATTTGATGAATCAGTTTAATTCTTCCCAAATGATTCACAATTTACATCAAGAAATTAAGGATACTTTCTCAAAAAGATTGCATGATATGACTGTAATGGATGCTGTGGAAACTCTTGCAGTCACCTTAGCTTCATTTAATCCTATGCATCATTTAAATAGATTTCTTATTCTAGCAATTGTTATACTTGTTTTTTGCTGTAATAACCGTACTAGCTTTGAAATGTATTCTAGCTTATTTTTATAAGACTGTGAAACAGCACACTAGAGAAAAGGCTGTATTTACTTTAAAGATGTATAGCTTTCAGCATAAATATAATCCTTAGCATAATTAAATGTAGCTTAAACATAAGTGAAATATGTCGTGGGAAAATTAGTAAAGCCTGTATCTGGCATGAACACTGAGTGTTTGGATTGGTTTACTAATTAGAAATCCTTAGATATTGAAAACAAATGGATTTAGATATGTGGAATGTTCTTCTTGCTGTATAAACTTTAAAGTTTATGGAAGACTATGATCAGAAGTTAAATGCATTTGATGATTCAATAATTTCAAATAAACACAATCTACATTGAATAGAAACTGATATATAAAAGTGTGACTTGAAGAAACGGCAAAGGGATACAAAGAAAGATAGAGTAACATCTAGAAACTTGTGCAGTCATTGCTTTCTAAGGTTTGTAGAGCTGTGTTTGAAGGAGCTTTATGGGTTTTGCATGACTTCAGTCACAAGACTTCCTGGCAAACTTGAAATTCTTGTATTACTGAGCACTGCAAAGAATACACAACAAAGACTGAGAAGCATGTGAATAATGTGTATCTTCTGTCAACACACAGATCAGATCAGAGACTAGTATGAGAAATGTCTGACTGTAAAATTAGTTCTTGAGTAATAATCAATAAATATGCTTCTGCAAAGCTGCTCAGGGTTTAGTTCTCTGAGGCTGTCCCACCCTCAAGTGTCTCTCTTTCTTTGATCATCAAGTGTGAAATGGTTTACTAACACCCAGCAATCACTCTCTGTAATATATATACAACCACAAAAAATAACAAAATACAATACAAAATTTTCTAATTATTTTTTCAGTTTAAATTAGTAAAAGTCAATTACCAAAAGGAAAGTAAAAATTAATCAAAATATCAAAAAGAACAAGTTGAAAATATTAATAGTAACATAAGTCAGTACAATATGACATTATAATAACTGTAAGTGGCTTAAATTTCCAAATAAACACAATCTTACATTGAATAGAAACTGATATATAAAAATGTGTGACTTGAAAGAAAACTGGGCAAAGGGATACAAAAAGACAAAAGATAAGAGTATAGAAGAAGACACACATTTTAAACACATTTTAAAATTGTAAATATAAGGTTACTTTATCACACAAGAAAATCTCTATGTTCAAAAAAAGATTATATTCTAGCAAAGTTATAAAATTTTAGATTTGAGCATGGTCTTCCTATAAACGTCAATAACCTAGTTTCAAAATGCACAAGACAAATTTCATAATGCTTCTGTAGACTTTTTTCTCCCTCTCAGTAGCAATAAACAATTCTAAACACTCTTAAACACACTCACAGCTTTCATGTTAGTATTCTGCTCTGACTGTCCTCTTAACATAACCTTTTAATTATGTTTGGCTGGCTCAATCTCTACCTACCCATGATGTTTGGCTCGTTGGCACTCTGTATAGGCTCACAATGTGGTATCCATATCTCTCCTATTAGCTGCAGACTGAATAACTCCATTCATACATTTCTCGCACAAACACTATCTAAATGACCAGACCCTCTATCTTCTTTTATTACACACCTATGTCACTATGCCCTGAGCAGAGATGTAGGACTCATTCATGCCTTCTCTCCTTTACTGCTCATATGTGAATTATTATCAAGCCCCAAACCCATTTGCTTCTCTATGCTCTTTTGAATCTACCTTTCCAGTTCACCATCAGTCACTGTACTCCTGACCTACTCAGTAGCCTCTTTCCAGCAGCCAGAATGATCATTTTTATATTCTTATAATTTCCTTCAGTTCCAAATTTCATACCATAACAAATAGATTCTCAAACTAGTGTTATGCTGTTTGTCCCTGGCTCATGAAATTTCAAATACACTGACTTTTTCAACATTCTTACATAAATAAGTCATGCTACCTAAGGAAATTCATGTATTACTATGCCTTGTCCTAAAGATATTATCACTAGTGTTTCTGAGTCCATTCCACATGTGGATCTCAGAGTAAATTCTATCTCTTCTCCAACAACTGTAATAAACTCCCTAGGATTTTCACCTGGCTTGTCTTTATCTTTCTAGTGCCTCAAAGCCCAAGCCCATAGTATTGACATAATAGATACTTGAAGCAAAGGAAACTGCCAGTACCACAAAAAGAAACACACAAAAATTCATGATATTTATCTGTAGTGTCACAAATGAAAATGAGGACTACTCTTAAGTCATGAGCATCTGTACATTCAAAATCTTCCTCTGATACATAATATCCCATTGTAAACAGTTTATGCCAAAAGTGTTTGTATTCGATCAAAGGGGAAAACCAAGCCTGAGAATGATAAAAAGAAATATTGTTATCCATAAAGGAAAAACAAAGTGTATTTCAAAATTGAGATGAATAGAAATAAATTAAGCATTGGGAGGTATAAAATTAGGAAAGTGTAACCTTTGTCCTAACAAATGAAAACAGCTGCATTATTAGAGGAAAAAAAACCAAATAATATACAGAATAACACCTCTGACAGTCTAATGTCTCCCAAGTTCTGCTCATTTAAGTCACAGAACATTGAAATCAATAAAATTGGTAAGAAGGAAAGAACTGTTGAATTAACACCCAGATGAAAGCTACGAGAGTGTTCCTTTAGTCAACTTGATATCTACACTTCTAAGTATATGTAAATTACATTAATACTGAAGATATGGCCCAAAATTAATATAAGGTAGAAATTTGACATGTGAATCCATAAAATGCTAACATTCAATACTGAAAACCTGAAATACTGGTTTTCAAACTGTTTGAAATTGATTCATGGCTAAGTACTTTTACATTGAAGTTCTGTGAAGACTGACCTATGTGTATACATGTAAACAGAAGCAAGAGCGAACACTACGCTTTGCTGTGTATACCCTGATTGCTAGCTACTGAGTTGGTTTCTTAGTTTACTGCTGAGCCTTGAATGACAGTTTGAAATTAACTATGCCAAAATTGAATGGTAAAGTAAACTGTAAAAAATATATACATACTTTGATTGTTTCGGAACCCAACATTGTCTGTGGGGGCCGTGAAGGAGAATCAGAAGAATGCTGGAAAAGAAAAGAATAAAAGAAAAGGGAAGAACAAGCCTATGAGGCATCTTGGCAAGACAGAGGGAAATGAAGAAAAGCAAAGCAAAGGTTTGAATGTGCACACATTCTACTCTACAGCATTACCATAGACAAGGAGTCCTGCAAGACCTTATCAATGGTAGCACAGAGCTCTTCAGTTTGCTGCCTGAGCTGTGCAGGGAAACAAAACTGGAAGAATCGAAACCAGGAACGGTGTTAGCAATTAATTTGGGGATTGCACACCAAAGTAGGGTAAGCTGAAGTCATTACCTCCACTGGTAGGTCTAACACGCTGGCCTTGGAGTTGCTTTCAGTCCTGGTTGGTTCATCTAGTGCCTAGTGATAAATGAAATAGTTCTCATATGAGGTTTTTTGTCAATTACAATACTGTAGTGATATCCTTACAAAGAAGCCCTGGAAATAAATCTTAGTAGTTCTAAGGAAAAAACTAACTGAATCATCTCGTAAGATATTCTCAGGCATGAAGACGCATTTCACATCTGTCCACTTTCTCCTCTTAAATCAGTGGCTCTAGTATATGATGTAGTAATGATAAAGGCAGAAGGCTGCTTTTAATTTTTTACCCCCACTCTATATTTTATATTTTGCTTTTACTCCTTCTTTTATTTTTACTCATTAATTATGGCTTGTTTCTTATGTATCTTTAAAAACAGCTTAAGCTTAAGTTCGTGCTAGTCAATGACGACATCTACAAAACCTTGGAGTTGTTGCTGTGGATTTATCTTTTCCTTTGAGTACAGACAGCATTATTCTGTTTCTTTGAATGACTAGAAATTATGAACTGGAGGCAATGGTGTATATAAAGAGACTCATGATTCTGTTATAATCCCATAAATACTATTTTCATTTAGTTTAAATATTTTACCTTTGTATTTCTTTATTTAATTCATATCATGATGCATGCATGTGTGGAGGTCAGAGGACTAATTCTCTCCTACCATGGGTGCTCCAATGAGAGTTGCCTTTCACTCAAGTTCATGGTCTTTATAGCAGGCACTTTTGCTTCCGGGACCATCTCATCAGCCCTTCCTTTATTTTTGCTTTAAACTCTGCCTCCCTGACACTGAGTAACAGCCAAAGTCTCGACTCAGCTATTCTATACTATACTTGTCATAAGTGGTACCCTGAGTTCATGAAGCAGCACTTGAAGTTCTCCTCTGTGGAAACTTTCTCTTAAATTCCAGTTTCTATGTTACCTCACATATTTTCTCTGAATATTAACAAGGTTTTAGATTTTTGCGAAGTTTTAGCTATTTCACAGTGAATAATGTCTTGAAAGAAAATAAATAAAACCAACAAGTAAACCAAGTCTTATTTTCTTCTTCTGAATAGTGCTCCACTGTAATTTCTTCCAACCTATCTAGTAACTTCACATCATCCTCTTTGCTTTTGTGATGGAGGAGTCTCATGTATTTTAGACTGACCTCCAGTTTCTGTGTAACACAAGATGACTTTTCACTCCTGGTCTTCCTGCTTCTACCTCTCAAGTGCTAGGATTATGGACATGGGGCCCTATGATGCCTAGTTTATTATTAGCTGCTGCTAGAGATTAAATCCAGGGCATTGTGCAAGTCAGGCTGGCCATGTATCAGCTGAGAGACATCTATAGCAAGAAGCATCTTCCTGAGTTTATCTGAGATTTGCAAAACAACTGCCCCAGTGTAGATTGTCCCTCCATTTTCAGAAGCAAAGTGAAACAAGTTAATTTAATATTTTAAGCTCACAAAGTTTTTAACACTGAGATTTTGTGAATTCAAATTTCAAACCCACTTAACAATAGGATTCTGGCTAAAGGTTACTTTTGCCTACCCTAAGCAAATATCATTGTCATTTACCTTGGTAAATGTTTTTTCTCATCCACCTTGTCCTAGAGAATTCAATGATTAAAAAATTCTTGGTTTTGTTACAGTGGTACAAATTCTGTTTCTGGCTATCTCAGCCCAGTCTTTCCTTACTTTGCCTGGTTGACCATCTAGGGAATTGTCAGTATTTAACTTCAAATTACCTAAGGAAATGGTTATTTCATAAAGTTCTACCTATTTCTATATATTTTATCACTACGTTGAGGATTTTATGCATGATACTTTTATCATGTTCACTCTTCCTCCCCCACCTTATTCCAGATATACTCCCTCCTCTACTCAGACACCTTTGTGTCTTTTTTTTTCTCCTATCAAGGGCAACTTATGCTATTCAAATATACTTGGATGTGTGGCCTTCCACTAAAGCATGGTCATGGTCAACTTATTAGGGGCTACACTGGTAGATAAAATTAACCTTTTTTCTTCCACAACTGAAAATTACCAATAGCTCATCAACTAGCAGTAGGACACTTCCCTTTCTATGCTAGTATTTGATCTGCTTGAGCTTCTGAAGGTTTTGGGCATACAGTTACTACTGCTGTTCATATAAACAGCTACCCTCCTGTCTCCAGAAGGATACGCTTCCTTGTATTTGTCTACTACCTCTGTCTCTTAGAGTTTTTTCTACCCTCTTTCCTAATGATGCCTGAGTCTTGAAACAAGGAAGGAAGGAAAGAATGAAGTAATGAAGAAAGGAAGAAAAGGAGGGAGGGAGGAAGGAAGAAAGGAAGAAAGGAAGGAAGGAAAAATAGAGAGAGAAAGGAAGGAAGAAAGGAAAAATGGAGGGAGAAAGGAAGGAAGGAAGTAAAAATGGGATATGTGTCCCATTTAAGACAGACTTGGTGAATTCTTTTATTCTCTACACCATAACCATCTATTGCAAATGGAAGAGATGCTTTAATTTATGGGTATACTGATAAGTCACTAGGAGTTGATTTAATACTATGAATACTATGTCCATTTAGCAGAATAATAGTAATGAGTTATAATCTGTCAAGGGCAGCCCTGCTTATACACTGAAGGCCGAAAATCAGCAATAGGCCTGACATACATGCCTACTAGCACCAAGTCTTGGGTCTCTGTGGAAAAACACTGAAACAGATGCCTAGAAGCTATTGTAAACAGGCAGCTTTGGTGGAAGGCTGCCAAGCCTGAGTAGTCATAGACCTTGTAAATAGGTAACCTTGGTGGATAGTACCAACTTAGATAAAGACAAGTGAATCATAGGCGGAGTCATAGTGGTCTGTCCCCTGAACCTACACCCAGCTGACACTCTGTTCTGGAAGATATCTGTATTTCCCCTGAACACCCACATTCCTGCGTCATCCCCTTCCCCACATCCTGCCTTTTTTGTGTGTGTTTATAAGCCCTGTGTGAAAAAGTAAAGATGGCAATCTGATCATATTTTATGGTCTATGACTTGTTTAACCTAACATTCTTGTCTCAATAATAATGGCAGATATGATTCTCATTTTATGGAGCAGGTCTTAAATCCAGTTGGAAAGTGGTTGGTTACTCCTATAACATTTGTGCTACTATTGCACTGGTGGGGTGTCTTTATCAAGCATAGTCATTATTGTATCTCACAAGATCCACAGCTGCATAAGACTGATGACGACGTTCCACTTCCACTGGTGTGCATAGCAAACTCTAGCACTATGAAAACTATCCAACAGGAATGAAGCTTCTAGGTCAACAATAACTCAATTGCTTTATGTCCTATGACTAATGTGTGTGATGTCTTCAACAACAGGATTATATTTTCAAGTTCTAGAGAATCATCAAAATCATTGGCGATAGCCTATAATATTTTGGGGTCTTTGGAACCTCAATGACAAAGAATTTACGGATGTTTTGTTAGTCTATGGTGTCTAGTAGGATTATTGTTGCCATGCCTAAAGGGAGATCTCATTCTAAGTCTTTTAGTGTCTGTATACTGAAGCTTCTACAGTAGTAGGTTTCTATATGATGTTTTCAAAAGCCTATAGTGTTGTTTTGTCTCCCAATAGTCTCTCTTCCTCTATGCCCTTGCCTCTTCTTTAACCTTTCCTACTCCAGAACTTTTATTCCTATTTATTTTTTTAAATTTTTGATCATTGATTCTAAGACTTTTGCTACATGGAATTTTCCAAGATACCTAGTCCTAATTCACTTTCAAAGTTTGACAATTTATCATCATTAAAGTCATTTAAAAGTATGTGGAATGTGTTTGAAGACAATTATAAAAGGTTATAAAATATGATTAACAAAGTAATTAGAACAAATGTCTGATCTCTTAAGGCAGTTGCTTTCAACAGAAAGAAAAATTATCACTTACATATATGTGTCCTGGTATGTTTGTACACAGACAAATAAGACAGTTCTCAACTGGAATGGATTATACAGTATTTAGAATAACAAGCCACCCTGTTGTTTCATCTGCATCCACTTCCTAGTTCTTACACCTTCACCATTATTCTGATGCTATCACACCCTGACTACAAAGTATCTCATCATGGAACCACAGAACTCATTGCTCATCAGAATCTGTTTTTGCCTATTTTAACAGAGCAAGAAATGACACAGATTTAAAACTACTCATCTTCACTAGCAGGCACTGTGTCTGGAAGATATAGGATATGAACATGGAATATAATCCTAAGAGTTCAGACAAAGGAATATGAAAGGTAAATTTCATCACTTATTTTAATAGTTTTTTTTAATTTTTGAAATCCTAATATAACTATATCATTTTCTCCTTCCCTTTCCTTTTTCTAAGCTCTCCAATATCCATTTGTTCTCTTTCAAACCCTGGCCTCCTTTTTTCATTGATTGTTATTATATGCATGTATTATATACATATGTACTCCTAAATATGTACCTTTGCTCAGTCCTACATTACTTGTCTGTGTGTTTTCAGGAATCACCACTGGGTGAATATGCAGCTGGGGAAAACTGTTTCTTCCCTGGGGAAAACTGTTTCTTCCACTCTCAACATTCCTTACTTAGGAAAATATTGTCTGAAAACTTTTGTTTTCAAATTTTGCTTTTCTGTATTAGAAAACAAAATTGGGAAAATTAATAATAACAATAGAGTACTTTATAGTAATTATTCTTATGTTTTTCCTTTATGTTCTAAAATTATGATTAGTTATGATCAATCATGAAATGGGAGGAAAAAATAACAATTTCATAAAAGCTAACTCAGAAAGTTTAATTTTTCCCAATACAGTGTTTTCCCTCTGCTGTTTATCCTGTAGGCTAAGGAGAATACACAATGTCTACATTTCAAGATACAACCACAGATAATGTGCATGGTCACAGGTAATCATAGTCCAGGGGATGAAGTCATAAAATAAAATGAAGAGTTATACTAAAGAACAATGAAGAATTGTAATAGGAGCCTTTGAAGTGTCAAGAAGAGGGAGTGTCACCTGACTCCACACAGACATGTGATTCAATTATTCCAGTCCCTGTGGAACTGAAAGCTGCTTCTAAGGCATAAGCAGGAGCATCACCTGGTCTTTTGAGAAAGGTTGTCTGGCTAGTGAACTATATTTACACAAATATATAGGAGAGGCAAATATATAGATACTGGAGGATCTCCCAATTTACCAGATGTTGATCCATGTATAATATTGAATCTATATTGGGTATTAGACTGCACATGACCTTCACTGTAGTATTAGTTATGGGGAAGAGAGATTCAAGAAATTAAATCCAAATTCTGTATAGGAGGATGAACATGGCTGAAAGCTTATGGCATGCTTCAACTTCCCAGCAAAGTATATGGCACCCCTTTGCTCCTCAGTATGGCATCCCTTGCTCCCCAGCAGCATTTACCCATGCACTCCTTACTTCTAATCTTCTCCCACACAGACCTCTTGTGTTCCTTGAATTTTGTATCTTTTATATTTTGTGAAATTGACTTGCTTTAAATTTCAGTTTACATATGTAATTCCTCTTCATTGTGAAGATCCAACTGTCTTCTGATAACCTCACTCCAGTCCAAAATTTAGCCATTTCCTGGTTAGGAATACATTTTGGAAATCTTAAAGAATACTTTATTCTTTAATTTATAAAAGGTTATAAAATTTTGATAGTTCAGCAGTTAAGTACTTGCCACTCACACATGAGAACCATATCCATATCCCCAGGAACCCACATAAATTCAGAGTGAGTGTCGTGGTCTTCCTTTATTTCCATCTTTTGAGGGTGGAGACAAGGAACTCTCAAAGCAAACTTGCTAGCAAGACTAGCCATACTGGAGAGCTCTGAATTTGATTTAGAAACTTTGTTTCAAGGAATTAAGGTAGAAAAACAATAACAGACAATTCCCAAAACTTTGGGCCTCGCCATACACAGACACTACAAAAAGTAAAAGAGACTATTGCATCATGAGTGCTTTTTCAGTTGTATCTCTAGCCTACTGGCTCTTTGTTCCGTTGTGATCAAAAGATCAACAAAGGTATTTAGACTAGGTTGAAGGATAAACTGAGAAAGAAACAGTTAAATGATAAATGGTATAAGTAATATTATTACATTACTTATAATAATACTACAAAATACTCATTAAAATACTATGGCTCCAGCTATATATGCAAGGGAGCTATATATAAGTGGGAGAAGAGATCCTTGGTTCCATGAAGGCTGGATATCGTGTGTGTGTGGGGGGGATATTCGAGGGTGGGGAGGTGAGGTATGGGGGAGGGTGGGTGGGGTACACCAACGTGGAGGCAGGAGGAGGGGGGAAAGGATAGTGAGTTTCTGGGAGGGAGTGGGGGAAATGGGGTAAGGAGAGAACATCTGAAATGTAAATAAAATTTCCAATAAAAAAAAGAAATGCAAAAAAAAAATACTATAGAGATGTGATTTAAACTGAGTGTTTTTTATTCTTTTTTTTATTCTTCTCTCATATATTATATCCCCATATTTTACATATATTACAGTTTTTCCTCCTTCCCCTTCCCACAATCTCTCCTCCTCACCTCCCCTTTTTCCCTGCATCCATCCCCTTTTCACTTCACCTCAGAAAAATGAAGGCCTTCCAGGTTTATCAACTAAATATGGCATAACAAGCTACAATAAGTCTGGGCACATATTCTCACATCAAGCTGGACAAGGCAATCCAGTAGAAGAAAAGGGGTCCTAAAGACAGGCAAAAGAGTCAGAGACAGTCTCTCCTCCCACTGTTAGGAGTCTTACAATAACACTGAGCTACACAACTATAACATATATCCAGAGAATCTAGGTCAGACCCATACACACTCTCTGATCTCTGTGAGCCCACTTGAGTCCCCATCAGTTTGTTATGTAATTCTGTGGGCCATGTTCCTGTCATGTCTTAATCTCACTGGCTTCTCCAATCCTTCCTCCCCCTACTTCACAGGACTCCTCAGGCTCTGCCTATTATTTGGCTATAAAACTCTGTATGTGCTCTCACCATAAACTGAGTATTTTAACAAACAAATAAGAATGTTACATATTACTATTCAACTTTTTGCCATCAAAGGCCTTAGCATGTGATCAATATTCATGAAAAGAATTTTTTCAGCCTAAACCAAATGAAGTTAATACTTTAGTCTGTGGAAAATTACCACAGGCAAACATAATTCTTATACTACTAGAAATATTGAAATATAGCCAAAGAATGTCAAAATGCTCTCCTAAAGCTATAAGAGATGATAAAGATTGGGAAGTAAGGCTATGATTTTGGGCTAGTCTAATTGCCTGCACTATGTTAAGTGGAAAGGATACTGGAGCAAAAATGTCCTTGAATTTTATTAAAATTTATTTTTTAATTAACTATGATGAAAGTTTGTCAGATGCATCATCTTGACTCACTCCTAATAGCCATAGAATATAGCTTGTATTCTATGATACATTTTTTTAAAAAAAAAAAAAACATTTAGGCTTCCACTTTAAAAAGCCAAAAGAGCATGTAGAAATATACAAATGCAATTTCTTTAAAGATCTATGACTATTCAAAGTTTATTCCTTTTACATGGCATGTCTATGAACTTCAGAATCTGAGGAGCTCTGTCTTACTTGGTGTTTTTAGTTCTGTAGGTTGGAAGGATTCGATGTCTGCTCCTCTCACACAGAAGGCCATTGTGCTATTTTTAGCTGCTGCTGTTGTGTTTGGTTTTTTTAGTTTTTATAAACTTGCTGCCAATTTCAAATTCATTCCATCAAGGCTTCCTGGCAGGAGGAGTCATATCTGACTTTCCTTTCAGCAAGAGCATCTGGAGATTGGTTCTTACCTCCAGCCAGTGATCCCGTCCTTGTAATGTACCTTGCCTCTCTCAGCGTCACAAGGAATCAGGATGTTTGTAAGCCCTGGTTTATTCAGTTTTTCTCGAAGTTAAATTGTTTCCAATTTCCTCAAATATTTTCTCATAAAGGGAAAATATTATGTCATTCTCATTTTATGAAACTATAAATACATTTTAGCAACTAACAATAAAAGTATTATAAAAAAGAATCCAAACTCATCCAAACTCATTACCTCTTGCTCAGTATTTCAATGAATATGTCTGCTCTTATTACTGGGAAGTAATCAGAACAAGTCTGGGAGAACCTGGATCAAGTCTGAGTTCCAGTTTAATCACACGTCCTAGTTGTATTGCTTTGGGGAGTTTATGAGGCTTCTGTGAACACCAAATTCTTTTGTTTTTGTTTTTTGTTTTTTGTTTTTTTGGTTTTTTTTTTTTTTTGTTTTTTTCGAGACAGGGTTTCTCTATGTAGCCCTGGCTGTCCTGGAACTCACTCCGTAGACCAGGCTGTCCTCAAACTCAGAAATCTGCCTGCCTCTGCCTCCCAAGTGCGCCACCACTGCCAGGCTGAACACCAAATTCTTTACTGAGTTGTGAAGATGATAAAATATGTATCACATCCTTGAGTTCTCAAGACAGATGCTATCATAACTGCATTGTCCAATTGCTAAATGACAACAAATCTAAAATAACTTCCCTCCTAGCCTTCTGTAACTACTCAGGAAAAGTACAATTAATGTGTAGCTGCTCATATTCTCATGTTAATTATGTTCCCCCAAAACCTGTTTGCAGTGTCCAGCAAGTAAGACACTGAGGAACCCTGCCCCCAGTTGGTTTTGATTGGTAAATAAAGTTGCCGGTGGCCAATGGCTGGACAGGTAGACAGAGGCAGGACTTTTAGATTTCCTGGGCAAGAGATGGAGAAAGAAGCAGGAAGGGAGAGAGCCACCATGCTGGGGAAAGAAGAGAGACACCAGACCTGAGAGGTGCAGAAGACAGAGAGCATAGCCGTCATGTAGATATTGGGGATTGTGGTCCAAGAGGACTGCACGTTTGTCACTAAGGCAGCAAAGATGGAATATAGGATTAGTAAGTAACCAACTCGGGATTATGGGGTGGGGAAGCCATGTGGAGGTTAGGAAGTGGCCCAGCCATTGAACTGTTTAAGACGTATAAAAGTATAAAGGCTGTGTGTTGTGTGTGTGTGTGTGTGTGTGTGTGTGTTTCATTTGGGAACCTAGAACACTGGGGCAGGTAGTGAGAAATATGTACCACTGAAGGCATCAATTTCAGTAGTGTTATTTGGTTACTGTTACTCAGTGGAAAAGATTCTACAGATCCTTCTCCAGTGTCTAGCTAGGTGAACCCTGCTATCTTTTTATCCATGCATTTCCCTCAACTCCCCAGATTCAGCCCTTGTGCTACACCAAGTGCCCTAGCCTAGTTTGATCAACACTGCCTATACAACAGCCAAACTCTAAGCTTCTTTCAGGACTTCTCTGCCTGCCTCCTACTGACAGGACCATCCCACACTGAACCCACTTCTCCCTTCAACCAGATCCTGACATTCTCCTCCAGGGTTTAGCCAGGTGAATCTGCCTGACCCTGTCTCCATGCATCCTCACCAACTCCAGCTCTACCCTCACACTCCAGTCTTGGACCCAGATGCAGACCCTGTACATCAACCAAGTCTGTGTCCACCTGACTTCATTCCACCTAAGTCACACCCAAACCATGGGCCCAAAGTAAGCTGTACATGCTCTCTTGGCCCCCAAACTGTTCTATCCAGATCAGACATAGGACTAACAAAAGAAGTTCACATGCCCAAATCTCATCATGAAAATAAAAGCAATATGGAAGATCAAGACAGTATCTTCTCTCCAACTCCACCTTGTGCCATAGGAAATAATCTAGATAAACCCCCAGGACACAGCATTTAAAATAACAATCATGATTTTATCAAAGAACTCAAAGAATTGAGAGACACAAATGGCTCAATGAGTGTAAGAAGTTTAAGAGAAAATATCTGAAATATACACAGTGAAACACAAAACTGGGGCCAGTAGAAATGATGAAAATGAAGAAAATTTAGTGCATGAAAACAGAATTCAATAAAGAGATAGCAACCCTGAAGAGTATTAAAGCTAAACTTAAGATGCAGTTGAAAAATTCAAAAACCCACCTATAAAACCAAAAGTAAAGCTTTACAAGAAGGATGAATCAAACAGAAAATAGAATGGGACTTGAGGAAAAAGTAGAGGGCCTAGATGAAATTAGCAAAGAATATGATTAATAACAATAAAAGTAGCATTCAGAAAGTATGGGGTGCCCTGAAAAGACCAATCTTTAATTATAAGAATAAATGAGGGAGCAGATTCCAGAGAAATAGCATATCCCACATTTTCAACAGGATCACATAAGAAAGCATTCCCCAAACTTAAAAAAAAAAAAAAAAAAAAAAAAACTTCAGGAGGAAAAAACACAAGCCATATATAAAGAAAATCCATTGGAATAATGGTTGACTTCTCAGTGATAACTTTGAAAGCTAATAAAACTTATAGCAATGCACTCCAAGTTCCAAAATACCATGATAGCCAACCTAGACTAAAATACCACAAAACCATCTTCTATTGTTGAAGGAGAAAAGATTTTCTACAATATAAATAGCCTAAAATAATTACATGCAACCAATTAATCCTAAAGAAATCTAAGAAACGAAATTTTGGACTCAAGAGAGGAATAAGCATGGTCAAAAATCTATAGAGAAAATATGAAACCATAATTATCAAAACCCAAGGGACTACTGACAACAAAAATTAGCAATGTATGACCGTAATCAAAACATGCTGTCAATAACCTTAAATATTATTGACCTCAATTCTCCAGTCAAAAGATACTGACTTAGTAAATGGATCAAGAAACAAAATCCGTATGACTGTCCTCTACAAGAAGCATATCTTAGCTCTAAAAATAGCCACTGCAGTAGAGTAAAAGGGTGCTGCCCTCTAATCAAATGTTGCCAGGAAGCAAGCAGTCACTGCTATCCTAATATCTTACAAGAATGAATTCAAACTAAAACTACCTCAAAAGAGATAAAGGACACTTCATTCTAATCAAAAGAACAGTCAACCAAGAAGACTGTCCTAATCATTGGGTGCACCAAACTCTAGTACAACCAATTTCATGTTTTGTAAAAATAAAATAAAAAATATTACTTGATTTAAAGCATAAATTAAGATCAATCAATGAGTAGTAGAATATTTCAGTACTCCATTTTCTATAATGGACAGGTCATCTAGACAAAAAGAAGAGAAGCCTCCAAATAAAATAATGTTAGACATCAAATGGACTTACTAGGTACTTAGAGAATAGTTCACCTGTACTGGCTAGTTTTATGTCAATTTGTTACAAGCTAAAGTCATCTGAAATGAGGGAGGCACAATTGAGAAAATTCCTCCATAAGATCATGCAGCAGGCAAGCCTGTGGGCATTTTCTTAATTAGTGATTGGTTGGGGAGGGCCAAGATCATTGTGGGTGGTGCTATCCCCAGGCACATGATCCTAGGTTCTATAACAAAATAAACTGAGCAGGCCATGAGGAATAAGGCAGGGCAGTAAGCAGCACCCCTCCATAGCCTCTGCATCAGCATCTGGCCCCAGGTTCCTGCCCTATTTGATTGCCTGTCCTAACTGCCTTCAATTATGAACCATCCTATGGAATTGTAAGCCAAATAAACCCCTTTCTCCTCAAACTGCTTTTTGGTCATAGTGTTTCATCACAGCAATAGAAAGCCTAACTAAGTCACCACCCAAATGTCAAAGATGTTACTTTCTACTCAGCATCACATGGAAGCTTCTCTAAAACAGAACACACCTTGGGACAAAATACAACTCATAACAAATTCAGAAATTCTGAAATAACTAAGTATGCCTGATCTGACTGTAATTCATTAAAATTAAAGATCAACAGCAAACAAATCTTTAGTAAATACAAAAGATCATGAAGATTAAACAACTCATTGCTGAATGATGAATGTGTCAAAGAAAAATTCAAGAAAGAAATAAAAACTTGCCTGAAACAAAAGGAAAATTAAAATACAACAAAGAAAACCTCTGGATCATGCTGAAAGCAGTCCTAGGAGGAGAATTTATAGCTCCAAATACTTGCATAAGAAGAAGTGCAAATAGATAGCTTAATGAGACAACTCAAAATTTTGGAAAAGCAAGAACAAACCAAATGCAAACCCCATTGACAGAAATAAATAATAAAAATCAGAGTAGATATCAATAAAATAAAGACAAAGAATTAACAAGTAAGCTGGTTCTTTGAGAAGATATAATTGACTCACCCTTGGCACAACTAACCAAAATAAAGAAACCAAATTAACCAGAATAAGAAATGCACAGGAAAATATAATAGCATACTCCAAAGATATTCAGAATATCACAAGGGATATTAAAAGCCTGTATTCCATTAAGATCAAAAACCTAAAATAAAAGGAACAATTACTAGATTTAGCCAAACTACCAATATTAAACCAAGAAGTCAGTAATCTAAACAGACCCATAGCAAACAAGAAAATTAAAATGTAATAAAAGGTCTTTCAGCTAAAACAATGGATTCACAGCACAAATCTCTCAGACTTTCCAAAGAATACCTATAGCCAATCCTTTCAAAGCAATTTTTAAAAAATAAAAATAAAAAATAAAAAATGCTCTCAAATTCTATGAAGCCAGTATTACTCTAACAGCAAAAACAGAAAAAGACACAACAAAAAAGAAAGCTACAGACTAGTATCTCTGATAAACACAGGCTTAAAAATACTCAAAAAACATTTAAAATTCAAATACAGACACATATCAAAAACTTTATCCACCATGACCAAGTTGTCTTTATACCTGAGATACATGGATGGTTCAACATATGCAAATCAATAAATATAATAAACTATATACTATACAGATTTAAAGACCAATAAAATCATATGATCCTGTCAATAAATGCAGAAAAAGCTTTTGACAAAATCCAATATGGTTTCATGACAAAAGTCCTGGAGATTGCGACTAGTGGGAGCATACCTCAATATAATGAAAACTGTATGCAAGAAACCCACAGCCATTATCATCCAAAATGGAGGAAAACCTGAAGCAATTATACTGGAATTAGAAAGGAGACAAGAATGTTCACTAACCCCACCTCTTTCCATTATTGTGCTCAAATCCCTAGCTGAAACAATAAGGCAAAAGAAGGACATTTAAGGGATCATAGTAGGAAAGAAGAAATCAAACTATGCCTATTTGCAGATAACACATTATTGTACATAAAAGATACCAAACTTCTACCAAGAAACTCCTAGAAATTATAAACAAATTCAGCAATGTAGCAGGATACAGAGTCAACTTGCACAAATCAATAGTTTTTATATCCAATGCCAACAAAATCACAAAGAAGGATCATAGATAAACCATTTCAGTAACTCCAAAGACAGTAAAACATCTAGGAAGGAACCTAACCAAGGAGGTGAAAGACAACTACAATGAAACTTGAAACCTCTGAAGAAACAGACCAGAAAAGATACTAGAAAGTGGAAAGATTTCCAAGTTTATGAGTTGGCAGAATTCATTTTGTGAAAATGACCATTCTACCAAAAGCCATTTACAGATTCAGTGAAATCTCAATCAAAATCCCCCATTAATTCTCTGAAGAAATAGAATAAAACTACTCTAAAACTCATATTGAACCACTAAAGACCTCATATATCCTAACAATCCTGAGCAAAAAGAACAATGGTAGAGAGATTGCTCCATTCTAGATATCAAGATATATTAGAGATACATGGTAATAACAATCAACGGTACTGGCACAATAATAAATGTAGACACATGGAACAAAATTGAAGAGTCAAACATGAATACACAAAACTTAAGCCATTTCATATTTAACGAAGAGGCCAAAATTATACACTGGAGAGAAGAAGCTATCTTCAACAAATAATACAGAGAAAATTGGATGCTTACATGCAGAAAAATGAGACTTGACCCCCATCTATCACCTTGCCAAAACTAACTCTAAACGGATCAAAGACGTCAATGTTAAACCTGAAACTCTGAAACTTATAGGTGAAAACATAGGCTGTAGCACACCCGATATAGTTGTACAGAAGGACTTTTTTAATAGGTCCCCATTTGTCCAAGTATTAGGGCTAACAAATGGGAAATGGAACTTCATAAAAATGAAAGACTTCTGAAGAGCTTAAAAAAAAAAAAAAAAAAGCCAATCTATCAAGTGACGAGGAAGTCCACAGAATGGGAAAGAATCTTTGCCAGTTTTACATCTGACAGATGATTGATAAACAGAATATAAAAAGAATTCAAGAAAAAACAAAAATTGCTAAAAATAAGTTATCTCAAAATATGTTCATTATCCCTCGCAATTAGAGAATGACACATGAAAACAGCTTTGAGATTTTGTCTTACTCTATTGTGAAGATAAACAATCAGTGTCAGACACTAAAGTTGACATATGGGAAAGAGAGCATCACCGTTCCCTGATGGGAGGGATGCTAACTGGTCCAGCCACTCTGGAAACCAATGTAAGGAATCCTTTAAAAGTTAAAAATGAATTTACTGTATTACCAAACTGTAACACTCCTTGGCGTATGCCCAAAGGGCTCTACATCCACAGATACTCATCCATGGTCACTGCTGCTCAGTAGCTAAGAAAATGTCTTTCAACTGATCAACAGATCATGAAAATGTGGTGCATTTATGCAATTGAATACTATTAAGCTATAAAGAAAAACAAAATTATGAAATTTCCAGGTAAATGAATGAACTAAAAACAAAGATCATAGAGGGTTAGATAACATAAACCCAGAATGACAAGGATCACTCGTTCTTTGTCATCTAAGGGTCCTAGCTCCACATCTTCGGATGTGACTGTATAGTCTGAAGTAGCTGCAGAAACCCAGAAAGTGACAAGAGACTATTTCACAGGTATGAAAGTAGAACAGCAACTAAGAGTGGACTAGCAAGGTATAGGTGGTCTAAAGGGGGAAATGTGAAAAATGGGGTGGCTGTAATTAATAATAGGGGGAGAGGTAAAGAAAAAAGAAGGAGGATAAAATAGCAGTAAGGACATCTGAAAACTTACAAGAATTCACACCATTAACTATCTATATACGAATATTGATAACACACAAAAGCTGGTGTATACATAGACATATCATTTAAATTAAATTTTACCATCTGGGTTATCAATGCTTCCCCAAGAGCCATAGACTATCTAACAAATATCCAAACACAAGATGTGAGAATCCATCTTTTGAGTTGTTGGCCAGTGTTGTCTAAGAGATTCCCAAAACATTATAGGCCATTGGTACTGCCTTTGTTTGTCTTCCACAGATGGAAGAAAATCTCTATTGCCTAGCATACCATGCATTTTGGACACAGGGATCAGAAACCTGAGCTGGATCTCATCTGAAAGCCTCCTTCCTGAGGACTAGCAATTATACCATAAGGTTCCAGGAAAGCTTCCAATGAAGGGAAGCAATCAACAGTTTGCCTAGCTGTGGCCCCTATGGAGCACAACAATGTCCAATAGGGTGCAATAACTTTGTGGGTATGATAGTTACATGTATAGGTTTGTAGTAACAAACAGCTCTCTAATTTGATTGAAAGCCAACTCAATAAGAAAAAAAAATCATGCCTGGTACTAAAATCTAGCCAACTACCCATGGATAGTAAAGTTATAGATCTCAAAAGAAATCCTACCTATGACTGACTGGCATTTTACTGAACCAGCATAACCTCTACCTGCATTCTACATATCTATCCTTATACCACAGATAAGTGTAGTTTTACCTCTCATCTTTTGCCTCTCACATCTCATGTCTCATGTCTCACCTCTCAACCTCTCATCTCTCACCTCTTAACTCTCAACTCTCACCAAGAAAAATTGGCTTTGCAACAGAGGCAGCATTACAGAAAACCACAGCTTTTCAAAACCCAGAGTTGTGGATCCCAGTCCCAACTGACACATCTGTAACACAACTCCTATACCTAGGGTTCAGAGATCTTTGCAGAAGAGGAGGCTTGAAGGATCAGAATAGCCAGGGTTTTCTGTGAGACTGTGTATGCTAGAAATGTCAGAGTTATACCTGTAACATTTCACCAAATGGCTGCTTAACCAAGATCTGAACAAGGATGATACCAATAGGCGTGCAAACATGGGAAACAGGAAAGCTCATGAGGCTTCAACCTTAGACAAAAAAACACAAACAGCACCAAATGGTTATTCCTGACAACATATACACACAAGTGATATTGTATGAACTGAGCAGGGTGTGTGTATGTGTGTATGTGTGGGGGATGTGTGTGTGTGTGTGTGATTTTTTTTTAAAAAATGGAACATGAGTTTAAATGAGAGAAGAAGGTTACATGGGAGAGACTGGAGGGAGGAAAGAGAAGATGGGATATGATGTAATTATGATATATACATATACATATATTTTTTAAAGACTGAAACCAACAGATACATGAGTGGTAGTCACAAGTGCTCTAAAGGAATGCATGGCTAACAGCACTTGAGTATAATCAGTTAGTACACATTTGAGGCCTGGACATCTATTCATTAATTTAAAAAAAAAAAAGAATATTAGTTGATGTCCTTGTAGTATAAGTCATGTCCTAAATTAACAACTAGATTATTTTTTGAACCATAGAAATTTTAAAACCACTCACTAAAGACTTAATTTAATCAGATTCCAGTTAGCAACCCATGGTTTAAAATTTTAAACAGACAACTTAAGATAAATTGATCTGACAAGAAGATAAACCAAATCTATACCTTACTATTACTATTTCTCTTTTTTTGCCTTACTATTTTCATGTGACAGTTTTCATTTTGATCTTCAAAATGGCTATCTTGCCTCCTTCTGCTATGGGAAAATAAACCCTTTAACTTTATATTTGAACAACTATTTTTATACTGTTACTTTATTTTTTTTAATATTGAACAGCTCTGGAATCTAGCAAAGACACAATTATTTATAAATTAAATGTATCATTAAATGCCAGGCAGTAATGACATTTATTGGGAAAATTTTGTCTAAAACTAAATAAAGATGTTATCCTTATGGATGCTTATAAGGTCAGGAAGAAAATATGAGCTTTCTTTCCGCCCCCCCCCCGAAGTATCTCTTCATAGAAAAATATTATTCTTTTATAACACAATAACATGCATATAATTTTTATATAGATATTCCTTCCTTTTTAGTACTTTAAAACAATTTTGTAAGAAAAATGATTTATTTATTTGGAATATTAGTATATTCCCACAATTTAACTTTAAATTTTTTTTTATTGTGGTCAGATTTGAGTGATTAAAAAAATTGGAAACATCTCAAACACTTTCTGAAATAGACAACAGTACACATTGTGGCTAAAGTTAATGTATATAACCAAGTCGCTTATTTTAACAAGTCTATAGCAGGTGGCATATAATGGTATTCCATGCTCACATCTGACGGCAAGAAATGATTACTAATGGGGGCCTAAACAAAGGGTGCTGAAGCTAACTCCCTAATGCCCTACATTTATCTTTTCCTATTAAGCCATGGTAAAAAAAAAAATTAGGTGAAAATGCTTCCTTCATAAATGTTTATAGGAAAAGTGATAGAAATGGAATATGGTATAAATTTAAGGTTTTTTTATTAATTTATGTATTTATTCACTTTACATCTCGGTCACAGCCCCTCCTCCTCACTCTCCACCTACTCTCACAAATCCCTCCCCCTTTACATCCTCCCCTTCTCCTCAAAAAAAGGGGAGCTCACCCCTTGGGTACCACCCTCTGCTGAGACATCAAGTAGCCTCTCGCCCTGGGGCCAGACCAGGCAGTCCAGGTAGGGAAGGTGGGATCCAATGACTGGGTCGGAGATAGCCAACTATTAGGGGAGCTACATTAAGACCAACTAATGTAGACAAGTTAAGAAACCTTATATTGACTGCCAATAAAATGTATCCTTTTGAAAATGATGATTTTTGTCCAGAGGTAATATAGCTGAAGCCAATCCTATAATTTACAGAGCTTAACATCTCATTACAAAGGATGGCTGAGTTCTAACTTACTGAAAATCTTGTTTTTAAAAATAGCTGTATTTTCCAAAAATAATTCTATTTACCAGTTATACAATGTGCCAAGCATAAAAATATACTGTGCATATAATGTGTCTTGAGAGAGGGTTAATTGCTGAACCATGTGAGACAAGTTCTATATGTGAGTTCTATTGTCAAGGCAACCCTCAGCATGGATCCTAAAATAGTATTGTAAGGATGCATTTGGATCAGCCTTCCAGTTATGTTCTATGTAATAGAAAGGAATTGAGACAAGCTTCCACGTTTAAGAATATTCCATATGTAGATAACATATATACATATGTACATATATGTATATTCATATATGTACACATCTACATATATACAAATATAAAATACTTTAAATGAAATTATCCTATGCAGAGGACAGTTTTCATCACAGAAGTCATAGGTTGACATATAAAAAGGTGCAGCTGTGGAATACCTTTCCTTGACTTGTTAGTCAGAGTAGTCCTAAGACCACCAAACAATGCCAAGTGATTGTGTTGCTCTTGGTCACTGTGATGCTTTGAATAGGAATGGCCCCATAGACTCTTATGTTTCAATACCTAGTCCATAGGGAGTGACACTATTAGGAGGTGTGGCTTTGTTGGAGTAGGTAAGGTCTTGTTGAAGGAAGTGTGTCACTGTGGGGGCGAACTTGAAGTCTCCTGTACTCTACACCCAGTGTAGCACACAGTCTTCTTCTACTACCTGCAGACCAAGATGCAGAACTCTTACCTTATTCTCCCAAACTATGCCTGCCTGAATGCTGCCATGCTTCCTGCCATGATGATAATGGACTAAACCTCTGAAATTGTAAGCCAGACTCAATTAAATGTTTTCATTTATGAGAACTGCTGAAGTCATAGTGTTTCTTCACAGCAATAGAAACCTTAACAAGACAGTCACCCTCCAGAACTTGAAGGTAAAATCCTATTACTCAAAATGTTATCCACTTTTGGTCATGGGACATAAAGAAATCAGGTAGGTACTGAAAACAGAAGCAAGATAACTTTCAAAGTACCAGAAGTACTGTTTAGGCTGCTAGAGAGGCAGATTATCAGCAGTCTTTCTCAGCTCTGATGTCTATGAGCTATAATAACTAATACCTAATGGCATGCCAAGATATCCCTAAGGGATAATAGTCTAGTCACTTTCTGATTGGATTTGAGGCCCATTCCATGGGAGAAAACAGATACTTGATACTGTAAAATTTGGCCAAGAACTCATAGTTTTGGAGATCAAGGCCCTGTGGATAAACCTACTACTATGATTCTACTAAATATACATAGTGTCAAATTGTCCTCTAAATGTGTATCTCTATAGCCATAGATTAGTGTTGCTCTCACAACTTATTAGGGAAGTTTGGTTGTGCAGTGAATAGAGGTTTACACAGAAACTTATTGCTGGTCAAAGAGAATAAATGTCTATAGAGTGTTCCACCAAAATGGGAAAGCTATACTATCATCCTCTCCCTGAGGATCAGGGATCAAAGCAGATGAGGAAGTGGAAATACTGTAAGAGTCAGTGGTCAGGAAGGACTGCAACAAACAGTGTCTTCTGGACATGAAGAGCTGTTGTATGCCTGAACCCACAGCATTTGTGGTATCAGGCCCAAGACCTGCACAAGGTCAAGGCAGCTAGTATTTTAGCACTGAGGGAGAAAAGCAGCTTATGAACCCTACCACAACCTGGGGTTAGTTGACAGTTAATTGATGCTTTGGGAGGGAGGGTCAGTTTTCTTTAAGGATTAAGCCCCTGGTAGGTTGGCCTTGCTCCATTAGATGCAAAAGGCCATAAGACCATACCATGAGCTTATGAACAGCAAATTTTAGTGGGAAGTAGAAAGTGGATCTAAAGGGAATTAAAGCAGTGGTTCTCAACCTTCCTAATCCTGTGACCCTTTAACACAGCTCCTCATGTTGTGGTGATACCCAACATAAAATTATTTTCTTTTCTACTCCATAACAGTAATTATGCTACTGTTATGAATCATAATGTAAATATTTTTGGAGATAGAGATTTTCCAATTGGAATTGTTACCTTTGGGTTGAGAACCATTGACTTAAATAAAGTAACAGAGATGAATATGGGTCAAAATATATTGTACTAAAATTTAAAAATTGTATAAAATATTTTATTTAATAAATATATTTTATAAAATATATTTAAATATATTTAAAAATATATTTAAAAATTAAATTATTTTATAAAAATTTTATTTAAAAATATTATATTAAATATATTCTAGGATCTAGAGCTTAATTTCTCAATCTTCCTAATGCTGCAACCCTTTAATATATTTCCTTAAGTTTTGGTGACCCATAACCATAAAATTATTTCATTGCAACTTCATAACTGTAATTTTGATACTGTTATGATTTATAATGTAAAAATATGATTTGCAAGATATATGGTATGCAACTATCAAAGTGGACATGACCACTGGTTGAGAACTACGGAACTGGAGAGCTGACTCAGACGTTAACAACATTGATTATTCTTTATGAGGATTTGATTCTCTGAACCCACATGGCATACAACCATCTGTAACCTCAGTTTCAGTGGGTCTAATACCTTCTGGCAATAGACATACATGTGATGCACAAATACATATGCAAATGAAGCACACAGACTTTCTTTTCAATTCCAAATTACTGATTCCACAATAAATGAGTTTCTAAATGTTAAATTCTTAATTTTCTCACTCAATTCATAAGTAAGTCCTTTTGAATTCAAAGACATAATAAATTATTCTGTATCAATTGTTGAGTTCAAAGAACTAAGTTATCAGATTTACTTCTGAAAAACTACAACACTGAAATACAGTGTCATTTTAAAAGATTATCAGAATGACCATGACTTTACATAGAAAAGTTTGTTGAGGATATAACTTAATGATAGATACTTCTTTAGCATGCAAGAGGCTCTGAGTTCAGTCTCCAGTATTACTGAATGGAAAGGAAGACACAAACAAGAGAAGGAAGTGGCAAAAGAGGAAAGAAAAGTAAAGTAGGAAATGGGAAATACTTTTCTTAATTATTTAAAAGTAACTGTCAAATTTAAAACACGCAATAAGAAACATTATTAGAAATGTGTAAAATTACAATTTCCCTGCTCCATTTTTTTTGCTGTTCAAATGATGCAGTCCTTCTGTGTTTGTATTTGACTTGGTTGGCTCCATCTCTGAAAGCTACAATGGTGGTGAGAGGCTCAGAGGAAGCCAGTTCATCCTTTCCATTCTTTGTCACGATTCTTTTATTTCAAAGCTATCAAATCACTTGCAGGTGAAAATCAGAATGTGGCCAGTGAATGCTATGAAGGGCATCCTATGAATCCTTTGTTATTGATCATGGGAGATGCTTTTGACTGAAGGGAGGAAGATGGTGGCATCATATGAGGCATGCACTCGGATACTTTAATCCTCTTAACTTTTATCAAGATATGAAAGGTAGAAAGTCAAGAAAATAATTAGAGACCAATTGTTCAGAGGTCATTGGTGTCCTTTAAATATACATACATACATATATATGCGTGTATGTGTATGTATATATATGCATATATATATTAAAATCATTCTCATTTAATTCATGGCTTTTTAAGGAGGCCAACTATCTATGGTCTAGAACAATTGTCCTTGGCAAAGTGACTACACCAGTGTTTATACAATAATCTACTCCTTGTTAGAGAAGCATTAAGTCATGTATCATGACATTTATATCCTATCATATCAAAATAAGATATTAATTTTCCTATGTAATATTATATTTAAAATAAACAACACAAAATCTGTCTTGAGTGAACTGCACTAATTGCATCAATATCCCTCACACACCATTTGTGAAAACTAGAAGTTAAACTAATTAATTTTCATCGTTAATGCCCAACAGATTATCACCCCTATCAAATTTTTTCATTAGTGGAAAAGGAAACCAGAAAGTCTGAGGTTCTACAACAAATATGACTTGGACATAGCTCAAAGATTTCCAGATAGTATTAACTATCATTTTTCTACATGGAAAGTTAACATAGTAGCATGCAGCACCTCATACTCCAGCAGACTAGGACTATGTAACAGAGTAGACAGTAGGTTGTGTGTCTGCTTTGCCTTACTGCCGGGAAAAACCTCTCCCACATCTCTGAAGGGAGATGTTTTTGGTCAGATTTCAGAGGTGGCCACCTGAAACTGGCAGATGGTCTGTATCCCTAAACACTGCCATGATGGTGCTAGATAGGGAGAAAATAGGTAACCGAGGAAGTGTTGCTTCCCATGCACCCTGATACTTTAAGCCTATCTTAACTTTTATCAAGGCATGAAAGATAGAAAGTCGAAAAAAGGAGCTAGAGACCAACTCTCAGCTGTTTCTCCAGCAGATGGCCATGCAGATCAATGCAGAACTCAGACCTTAGACTACATGTGGATAATCTGGAATTATTTCCATAAACACAGGCTATAAGAAATGTTACCCACTTAATGTTGACCTTATGCTACTAAACATTTTCCACACAGTTCCTACTTTTTAGCTATCATACAAAGTCTTCAATTTCTGCATCATTAGAAGAAAATAAGATTGAAGATTCATAAGCCTGTTATCAAAATTCCACCAGGCTACCAGTCAATTAACATTTGACAAATGAATGCAACAGTATTTGAAGCACTATTACTAGCCATGTTAAAAAATAGCTTAATGCAATAACTGCTAAGTAGCCTAAATAAATCACCATAAAATAACATATGAACTCAGCAATTTCCCATACTTGGTGAACAATTTCACTTTGATTCTAATGTGAATTCTTCATGTGATTTTGCTTGCACATATGTAATTAACTTATATATTAAAATATTATCATCCTATAATTTTATAATTGGTGATATTTAAAAGCAAAGTAAAACTACATAGATCTATATGAAAGCTATTTCATCATTAGGAGTTATCACCAATCTTCCTGTTAATCAGAAGAGAGAAGGGTAGGACCAATGGTTGACAGGCATGGATGAAGAGATTTCACCGGTGGTACAGTCTGCATTGCTACAGCAAATATTAAGGTATTATAGCTGGGTATGGACATAACATGGCAATGGAAGTTGATATTAATCAAATTGTCATCATGAGCAGGTTATATATATATATATAATGTATAATCCCATTACATTCCATTGATTTTAGTTTATGCAAACAGAGGTAGAAACTCTTAAACATAATAGATTTCAAATTTCCAAAGAAGGAAGATCTATTGAAGTCTGATTCAAACCTCCACGTCTGCTTCACAGTAGACAAGACTTCTCAGAGATAATACTCAAGCCCTGTTGATCACAAGGATGTCAGCCATGGTGCTAATCAAGATGCTTTTATCACACTATCCTGACCTAGGAGCAGTTTTGATTTAAGTAAAATAACTGGAAAGCATACATTTTCTCAGGAGAAGTTTTATGCACATAAAAAAACTGAATATTAGAAACACAACCATCACTCTGCTTTGAAAACAACACTGACCTTCTGTTCCAAGAGCAATGTGTTTGTAGGGATTGCTGCAAAAGCCTTGTAGCTTGACTTGGTCTTGTATTGCTAGAATGAGTAACCAGAAAGCAAGAATGGAGATGAAAAGGAAGAAGAATAATACGTAACTGTAGGTAGGTCTATCAAGTTAAATGACACATTATCAGATGAAGAAGCGGGTTACTTTTCACAGCATATTTCAGCAAAAAAAAAAAAAAAATTAGTCCATCGTGTTAATCTTTTATTAGATTGATAGGTCAATAAACACCACAATATGTTAGCCTACAAATTCTAAACAGCATCTCCACAATGTTATATATAAATATCTTACTAACTATGTTTTTTCAGAGAAGTAGAATTCTATAAATGGGTTAAGAGTTCTGTTGAATTCTCAGAAAAATATTTTTCTTTTTATATAGCTATTAGTAATAAATATGCCAATCATTTAATTGAGCTCTTGATACATATTTGCATCATTCACAAAAACAAAGGTTATAATACACAAAATTTGGGAGCAGTTTCAGATTGGTTTAAGTGAAAATTTTAGGCAAGGTTTCTTTATATAACCTAAGATAGGCTTGACTTCTGTATGTAGTTCAAGATGGCCTGAAATCCATGCTCTTCCTGCCTCCCCTTCATAAGTAGTAGAATTGCTGGATAGACCTCTATACCTAGCTAATTGTAGTTTTTAACAACGCAACTTGTCCAATAAATAAGTAATATCCAAAATTTAATACCATAGTAGAAATGGGGCTCAATCTCTTGGTCCTAAACTTATATTTAATACTATAAATACTTCTGCTTCTACTCAGTGATATTAACAAAGGAAATTTAACATATTCTGTGCTCTAACTCAAACAGAGCTTTGTGAGTTGTTTGGGAAAACTAAAGATTAATGAAGGTTTAGAAACTGGAATGAAATAAAATTCAATATAAGAATCTCTGATTTCATCTTATTCTGGTCTTGGGTTGATTATTCAAATTCAAGACTCCTATGATACCAAATTCCCTACCTGAGGCAGCTCCCCTAATAGCTCATAGCCAACAGGGACATGGTATAGCACTCCAAGCTGCCTCAGTTTCTTGAAAAGCAAACTAAAGTTTTAACAAATAAAAACTGGAGTTGTCAAAACATAAAGACTACAAGGACATAGAATATATAGTTACAGAGAGGTAGAAGGCTCAATGAATGAATTATAAATGAGAAGGGGATGGAAGAAAGTGGGAAGGAAGGGAATATGAGGTGGAAAATTAACTAATACTAAGGGCCATTTGGGAGCCATATGTAAAACTGGGATTGAAGAGGCTTTCATTCGTGTGTGTGTGTGTGTGTGTGTGTGTATACATACACACATATATATGTGTGTGTGTGTGTGAAAAATCTAAGTGAAGTAAGCAAATAACGGGGAAGACAACATCACAGCTAAACATTGTTCATCACCAAATAAAGCCTCTTATGCCAGGAATGGGTTAAATCTAGTTGAGTCATTGGCCAAAGGGACCCAGTGGGAAGCCCCAAATGCCAAGGATATTGGTTTCTCTCTCAAACCGACAGTTGATATCATCCTATTGCTGATGACAACACTTAGGTATCTCCCTGAACATACAAAAGTTGATCTATTGCCTAACTAGAAGCTTGATCCATACTGACTTGTAGTGTGTATTTTTTGTTACCCTGCTTTAAGTTCTGTGCAGACGGTGCTACCAGCCCCCACCCAGATTACCTTGGATCCATAGTTAAAAAACACACACACATACACATAAACACACACACCAGTTAATCTTAAAATGTCTCTGCTAACTCAATAACTGGATACTCCTAGGCCTCCACTGCCACCCCAGGCATAATTGGATAGATTAACCTTTGGCCACTGCAATGGAAATCTCACATGGCTGGTTGGCTTTATCTTCTGCTGATATTGTCTTTTTCTTTTCCCCCCATTCTCCAGATTCATCCTACTATGCAACTCATCCTCAGTCATTGGTTGTTGGTATCATTATTGATCAATCAAGAACCAATTGGGTAGCAGGACCTTAGCATCAGAACCACCTGCTATACCAACTAGTGTTCATGGTACTGCAAAGTACTCTGCACACACCAGAAAAGAAAGGTAACCATCAATCAGCTACAAACCCTGTGCTCTATAATTGTGACTTGTCTGAAGATACACTGCTGGAATAGTAGGACAAATATTGTGTGAGTAACCAATCATTGTCTGATTTGATTTAAGGACATTTGCAAGAGATGAGACCCATACCTGACACTTCTCAGGGGACACAAATTTTAGACTGGTTTGCATGGCTCTAAAGGAATACCAAATGCTATGATTCTACTAAAGAAATATTACAATAAAATGACTCCTGGTTATGTTCTAATTAGTGGCTTTCTCAGTCAACATCAAAGGTGCTTCCTCTTGCAATAGATGGGAACTAACACAGAGATGTACAGCTGAACAATGAGCAGAGAACAAGAGATTTTGGAACACTCAGTCCTAAGTGGAATGTCTTCATCAAACCCCTCCTCTCAGGGTTCAGGAAGATATATGGAAGAGGATATGTAAAGAATGTAGAAGACAAAGGAGATAGATGACACCAAGCATACTCCAGACACAACAGAATATACTAATATACATATGAATTCCCAGAGCCTGAAGCAACATGTTTTGAGCCTGCTCAATTTCAAGTTAGACAGGTTTCCACGACTGAGAGTGGAAAGTAGATATAGGATACCAACCCTAACCAAGAAATTATCTACAACTGAGACCTGCTTACAAAGAGGGTTTTTTTTTCCCTCTAATAAACTCTGACTGTATATAATATATAACACACTTTTTGAGTAAGTTCTATGCCCATCAGTAGATGACCAACACAAAACAAACTCAGTGATATTTTTGTAGACAACTTGCCTCAAATTTCTTTGTTTAGCCTTTTTTTTTTTTTTTTTTTTTTTTTTTTGTCTTATTGGTCGTTTGCTTGTATATTATGGTTTCCAACTGTGGTTTTTCATGGGGTTTGCTTCTTTGGGGTTTTTGGATATTTGTTTGGCTGGTTATTTGTTTGTCTGTTTGTTCGTCTGGTTTTTATAGAGAAAGAGAGAAATAGGGTATAGTGTTGGGTGAGTAGGGATGTTGAGAGAATCTAGGAGGAGTTGTAAGATGGGAAAAGTATGACCAGCATATATTGTGGGAAATATCTTATTAAAAAATATAATTACAATAAACTTGGTTAAACTTGTATAATGATGCTGAGTCTAGCACATCCATTTTCCTAAGAAGGAGCTGAAGAAAGTGATGGATTTAGTGGCACACCTAGAGGAAAAACAGCAGTGTATAGCTGAAAGCCAAAATCATTCTTTATTGCTGTTTTCTTCCTTCTCTTTTTGTTTGTTAGATTAGCTAGAGTGGAATTAGCAACCCAAAGCCAGGATGCCAGGAAGCCACTGTAGCCTATCAATCACAACCCTCACTTACACATACTCAGATGCAAATAAATGCACTTATTTAAATGCACACACAAGTTCATGTCTAATCATACCTACATCCATATTTTTATATAAAAATAAAAACAGACTCAACAAAACACACATGAAGACCTCTGAATATGAGCACTCTTCTCATTGGGAAATAAATTCTGCTTATTTATCTGCTACTTTCTTTTCTCCAAATGCCTCTCTTCTCTAAGAAGCAGCAGCTTTCTGATCCTTTGTAAGCATCCAACTCTCCCGGGTCCTCTACTCTCATCTCCTCCATGAGGGACAATCCTGGACGATACCTGAGGTCACTTCTAGTCCTGGTATCTAAACTGATCCTGCAATGCTGTCACCTCTAGGAAGCAATATATCTGGGTAAGGATTTAGAATGAAAGGCAATTTCTTCATGGACAACAGAGAAAATGGCATACATTTACAGAACCCTGAAGCTAAAGACTCATCAGGAAAAACTAAGGTCAAATGATATAACCTAGACTTTGAATGTTATTTTTATTTAGTTTCTTATTGTATAGTTTTTTCTTCTTTTAAACTGTGTAGATAAGAATTTTTGTATTATTTCATGAGCCATTTTTGTTAGATGTGTTATCTTATCATTGTCCAGGACAGACATGAAAAACCAAAAGTTCTTACTACTGGGTTCTCTCAGTGTAGTTGACACTAGAACATCCTGTCAATCTTTTTGGATGTAGAATTGAACTAATAGATTCATTCAATAATTACCTCTTCAATAGCTACTCTGTGATATACAGTACTTCTCTCAGACAAGTGCTTTTCCCAAATTTTCAGTCTGAAAAATCATGCTTATTGAGGTAAAAGATGCTTATCAGATTCAATATCTTTCCTCTGAGTTTCCTTTATATTGTTAGATTTTAACATGGAGTTCTTTGTTCTAATGTGGAGCTTATTTCTTCCCATCATTCCATGGCTTCTATATAATACGTAAAGTTCATTGGTATAAATCTGAAATCTTTGGTATAAATCTAAACTGTTCTAGAGAAGATAATAGCAGATAACTTTCCAGAGAGAGGGCCAGTATTTGCAGTTCCTCCACAGAATCTAGTCATAAAAGCCAACAACATATCAAGATAAATCAGGTTATATGTCTTAAGAACTAGATTTATGGTTATACTTTCAGAAGCAGAACCTCTTATTAGAAACAACATGGAGTCCTTGATGTAAATTCTCATTACAACAATGATCAGATCTATGAGTTTGAAGAGATTCTAAATTAAACTTTCTCTTCTTGGTTTTCCAGGACCACACCCAAAATTGCTAGTCATTATCTTGGTAATGTAAGATCTGACATGAAAGAGCAACCACATTTCAGAGCCATACCCACCATATTATTTCTGGAATGCTGGGAAACACAATTTATAATGATTCTAATAACTGAATAGGCAGAATTGGTATTACTGCAGGTGCTGGGCACAGACCCTGGATTGACAGACCTGGCAAGGTAGGCTTTGCATCCTAACCTCCTTAAAAGTCAATTAAACAAATAACAAATAGTGAAAAACAAAAGGAAAATATTTATTTAATGTGATCATACTAGAAATAAAAGATACCCAGTGGTGCCCAAGTCCGTTTTTTAGGCCTTTTACATGAAGTTCCAACTTAAGCAAATGACAAGCAGCATCTACAGAGCTAAGCAGTTTTGGTCTAGATGTACCCTACCCATCATTGCTTGAGCTCTAGTCTCTCCTGAAAGTTCTTCTGACAAGTTGTCAGAACCGTGTGAACATCTTCCCAGAGATAATTTACCCTTCTGGCTAACACCAGGCTTCTGTCTTTTCTTCCTCTCAGCATGATATTCCTGAGAAAATTCCATTTTTTTTTTTTTTTTAGGATCCCTTAGTTCAGTAGTCTGATAGTCAAAAGAGAGGCACAAACATCTCTTTAGACTGTATGCATTTCTACCAGAACGTTACAGTCAAGGAAGAACTGTCAAAATCTATAAAGACCTGTGCTTAACAAAGTATTATTTTTTGTCTTGTTTTTTATTTGAGACATAGTCTCACTCTACAGTCCTGGCTGACCCAGAAGTTACAGAGATCTGCCTGCCTCTGCCTTCAGAGTGATTGCTGGATTGAATATGTACACCACCACCACCACACTCAGCTTTGTCTTGCTTCTAGATGTGGAATTGTAACATTTAAGTCATGAACTTGGATTACTGTCTCTCTTTTTTCATTTTTTTTTTTTTTAATTTCAAAGTTTTTTCTGGGATGGGGAAATGGCTCATTCAGTAAAGTTCTTGCTATTCAAACAGAGAAACTGAGTTTGGATTCCCAGCATCCTTGCAAAAACTCAGGTGTAGCTACACACCTCAACAACTCCACCACTTGGGAGGGGGCAGTTACAGCAGATCCTGAGGACTTACTGGACAGCCTGACTAGTTGAAACGGTGAGCTCCAAGTTCAACGAAAACTCCTGTCACAAAATACATGGTGCAGAGGCAATTAGAAAAGATATAACCTTATCAACATCTGACCAACAGATGTACATTACAGATGAGTACACATATACACACAAAAATTGCATCACACACATGTACTCAAGGTTATATAATACACAAACACACACACACACACACACACACAAAGTCAGAAAGAAAAATAAAAAGTTTCTTCTTAAATTAAATTGAATAACTCCACAATTAAAAAGCCAGAACTCCCCTAGGATTAAAAAAAAAAGAAGCTTTTGTCAACTACTGACACATGGATGTGATGAGTCACTAAGAACAATTCAGGGTTCACCTGGAGAAAAGTCAAAGAAATATGACACAAAAATATTCACTATTGAGTTGGAAGAGACAGGAAGTAAGGCTAAGAGAATTTTGGGAAGTCATTAGTCTTCCAAAATCACAGAAAACTTATTAAGGGTGCAAAATTAAGTGACAGTAGTCACTTATACTGACAGAAAAGGAGGAAAAAACAGGAAGTCATAAGATGCACTAGCTTAACATTCCATACAATGGTTCTGATGATCACTAAAAGTCATACAACTTCCAAAATCTAGACAAACACCTTCACTTTTACTTCTGTGCTTGACATGACTTACCTACAAAGTTATAATCACCTTCCAAGGTCTCTTTACTTCCTTTTCTATCCTTGTATATTCCTTTCTTTATACACCAATCAGTATTGTGTCACCAAGAGCCTTCAAGAACCTGAAAATAAAATCCTATTGGAGAAGACCATACACACTTCAGACAGAGTATTTGAAAAAATTGAGCTGGAACTGGAAGCTTCATCTTTGAGAACCCACTCTCATAATATCCAAAGGTGTTATGGAGGCTGCCAATGGAGAAAAGCAACCAATAGTCCTACCCAGCCTTGCAGACTACAAATCTAATGACCAGCCAAGTGAGATATTAACCAATGGCACAATAGTAGCACTTTTATCCAAGAGGTAACCAGCAGCTGTCTAAGTAGACACAGGCTTTCGATAGAATCCATACCTGGTACTGTAAACCTAGCCAACTATCCTAGGGTCATAGACCCAAGAGGAGAATCAACTAACATTTTCTTAAGCAAATATAATTTCTACATGTATTCTAACTATGTATTATTACACCCACAGGGAAGTATAGCTCTCACCATTCATCAAAGAAGGTTCTTTATGAAGCATATGGAAGCTATTCGAGATCTACAACTAGTCAAAATGCAGATTGTAAGTGACCATGGGGAACCCAACCCCAATTCCTACATCTACAATGCAATCTCTATATCTTGAGGCTCAAGGAACACTGCAGAAGGGGTGGAAAGAGTGTAAGAGTCGGAGGAAAGGATGCCTGCTGCTAAGCTGTATCTACTTGATATAGCAGGGAAGTCATTCCCATGAAATATCATCAATGTTGTTGCCTAAGACTAGTGAGCATGACAACATGGATTGGGAAAATTAACAGAAGGTTACACCTTTAGATGAAGAACTACAGCCAATCAATGGTTACTGGTTACTGAAAGAGGGACAAATTGTTTTCTTCAGGAATACGTCCTCTGATATATATTTAACCCAAGTAGTCAGCCCTAAACACATCTATGTACGTATACACATACATATACATGATACTTAATAAGATGTCATTAATTTAAGACAGAGTAGGGAATATAAGAGTCATAGCGGGGAAGAGATGCAAAACAATGTAAATAACTATATTTTTATGAAATTCTTCAAAAACAAAGTTTAAAACTTCAATTAAAACAAAACAAAATAAAACATGAGCTTCCTGTCTTCCTCAAAGTAAAAATTGGGGACTTCGGAGTAAGCCCCTCTTCCTCTAACATCTTCAGCATCTTCTTGCTCACCACATGCCCGAGCACCTGTTCCCTCTACCTGTCAATCAAGAACTCTTTAGCCTCAGGGGTTTTCTTCATCTCACACACCTCTTGCATGATATAGTTCTCAAACTTTCCAATGCTGTGACCCTTTAATACAGCTCCTCATGTTGTAGTGATCCCATAGCATTATGGTGACAACCATAAAATTATTTTTGTTGCTACTCCATCACTGTAATTTGCTGCTGTCATGAGTTATAATGCAAATATCTGTGGTTTTGTATGGTCTTAGGTGACCCCTGTGAAAGGGTCATTTAACTTCCCCAAAGTGGTCACAACTCGAAGGCTGAAAACCACTACAAAGTAAAGAGACTTGTTATCCATTGTATACAACTTACTTCTTATATATAACATAAATCCATTATATATAACAAATGAGACTTGCTATCCATTAATAAAGAGATAACTTCTCAAAGAAACATATTCCAGCAATCTGACACAGGTCTGAGACACAGCCCTTTTCTGTAGTGACTTTACTGGGCTATATTCTTCTCCATACTACTCTCCACTCTCTTAGAAGTTAATCGACATTAAATTTGGGAAATGAGTTCTCTTCCACCACAGAATGTAAGCTTTCTTTGCTTCTTCTTCTTCCTTTTTTTTTTTTTTTTAACTTTTCTTAGCAAAGTGTATAGAGAACGGCAGTAAGTACTTATTGAATGAGTGACCCAGATTAAATTTTTGGCTCATGTTTCTTATCACTCCTTTCTAAAGTTATATTTGACTCTCCAAAATAGGGAAGGAAGTTATACCCTGCCTGCCGCACCAAGTTTCCAGCATAACAAAATTGGAAATATTTTGATGCCTTAAAGGAATGAGAGTTTAAAAAATAGGAGCCAGGCTATAAAGCCTCGTGAAGCACTGAAAGCTCCAACTGATCCTGTAAACAAGCTGAGTCCAAATAGCTTTAAGCCAGACCATTGGAAGCACTCATTTGGAAGAAATTTGAAACTATTTTCGGTGAGAACTAGATTATATGGGATGTTGATATAATGCACTCTCCAATTCTATGTAAAATTTCATGGCAGCACACTAGGAGGGAAAATAATCAAACTATTTTAAAAATGATAATCAATTATATTTGGAGCCCAAACACAACCTTGGATGAATATTGTGTCCCCATTTCCCTAAGGGGAAAAGTGTCTCAAACAATACAGAAGTTGGCCAGAGAATACTCAGGGAGATGCCCATCCTATCCAGGGCCATGAACACAAACCAGAATATTTTAAAGCAACACCTGAAATTAGCATGTCAATTATGTCATATTAATGAAATACAAGTTGGACAATGACAAAGGAGCTTCAAACATGTTTTTTATCTGAATTTAGTTTAGCATACTGTAGCCATTCTAATCTATTTTAATATCAAAGGACAGTAGGCAGAACCCAGATTTTGACCTGATTTCTTTTAGGCATTTCTGTTTCAGTGTGTTAGTACCTGTGTTTGTGGAACCTCTATCTATTTGGTGTATAAAGCTTAAATAAATCTGAACATTTGTTTGTTTGTTTGCTTATTTACTTATTTTTGCTTCAAAAGAGCACATTGCTTGGATTACTTTGACCATTTTGCACCACCCTAGAAAGACTGAGGCAAGAAACAACTCATGAAAGCAAATAAATTCTTTGATATCTCAGAGCTTTTGTCTATTTCGTCTTTGCCTTCTGTGAAATAATTACACCAATTTAAACAGAACAGTCAGATACAAAAACAAAATTGGAATGCAGTTCATCTCTGATTGTGTCAATTTGAATGAATTTCTGTACTCAAGACATAACTCCCAAGAATGGTAGTTTGTAATAAAATGTGAGTTGGTTTTTCTAGTTTTAAACTATAGAAATACAATAATAAGAAGGAAATAAAAACTAAAGATGAAAAGATTATGTCTCAGAAACATCTTTTTGGCAGAAATGTTGAATTTATGTGCTAAAACATTTTGTAAAAAAAGGACTAGGGTAATATTTTGACTGATAGGCAAATAGTTATTGGTATTTTCATGGTCACCAATTTCAACAATCACATCCTATAAACTACAATTTCCTTAACTAGAAATCAGGAAAATTAAACAAAGAAAGCTAGTGCTGAAAATTCTTCAAAACTGAGAGCATGAAGAAAACCAAGGGAAAGTAGGTCTTTGACATACAGGCCTTTAATTTATCAAAAGCTTTTCAGGCTCATCCTCATCAAACACTGATATATCCATGATAGGATACAATGTGAACAAAGCACACTGGAGCACAAATAGAACTTCTTTGAACAAGCTTCTGTGGTGAAATAACTTTTCACAAAGGGTAATGAGTAACTTAAGGGGATGGCAAGAGGGCTGTCTAGTTTTTGTCAACTCAACACAAGCTCAGGCCATCTGTGAAGAGGAAATCTCAACAAGAAAATGCCTCCGTCACACTACCCAGTGGGCAGCTCTGTGGACATTTTATTGTATAATGGTTGATGTGGGAGGGCTCACCCACTCTGAGTGGCACCATCTCTGGAAAGGGGGTAATCTTAGAATGTATAAAACTCAAGCTGAGCAACCAAAGGGAGCAAGTCAATACGTAGCACTCCTCCTTGGTCTCTGTCCAAATGCTTACCCAACTTCCTGTCCCAATTCCCCTTCATGATGGACCAAAAACTGTAAGGTGAAATAACCCTGTCCTACCCATATTGCTTTTGGTCATAATGTTTCATCACCGTAGTTAAAAACCAAGCCAGAATATCAAGAAAGCATTAAAGAATGATTCTCCATAGCAGAACATGGGAGTGCGTGTCTGCACTGGGAAGCTAAAGCAGGGATTTCCAGTTCAAGGCCACCCTGGTCTACATGGGAAGAACCTATCTTAAATTGAACAAAAATCACAAGTCAGAAAATTAAGAAAATGATTAGATTGACAATTTTTAGTATATGACACACCAATTTCACAATCATGCATCTATGTTCAAATGTTAACAAGATTTTTTTCAAGATAAGTAAGTACTTCTTAGTTCTCTTTAAAATCATCACATCCACTCCTAAGAAAGCTAGTGCAGTGGCAGGCATGCTATATCTAATGCCTATTTTTTCAGTTGAAATGTGTTGCAATACCAATAACACCATGTGAGCTGCTTTGCTTCCTTAACCTTACACTTATCATCTGGTAATAACAGAACAAATCTCACTTTCTACGATACTGCAAAGCCTAGAAACTGTGTTATTTCCATATATTCAATTGAAAGTCCCATGGACTACTAACACTAGCACTTCCACAGTTTTATTTCATTCACTTAACAACTATCAAATTCTGAGGGCAACCGGAGCCGTTCCTGAGTATTTGAGAGTACATGGAAAGCTGCCATGCCCTAGAGTAGAACTGGCTGCTCTGGCAGGACTGAATTATGGAGTCTCTTCTCAAATGCTTCTGCTCTCTTAGTAAGTAAATGCTGTTTCATGCTATTGCTCAACAGAGCATTTAAAAGCCAGCATTACTTTTTCTTATTTCTGTTTCTTTACGCTGTTTGTTCATCCTTTCTGTGTTGAATGATGTTAAATATTTAGTGCTTATCATAAATTAAATATTTTTACACATAAAGAGAATTTCTATTCCATTTTGCCTTATGTATAGAGTAAAATACAATTTGATATAGCTTGCAGTCAGGGAGCAATGAAAAAAATCAGCCTTGCAGAAGGGAAAGAAAGGTGAATTATAAATAACAAAGACAAAAGAAATAGAAAATCTTCAAATTGGTGCCTAGACCTATGCTATATACATAATACTAATCCTGTCTATATGATCAGTACAATGTATTTTGATGGATAACGAGACCTTTCTTATTAAGTTATTATAAATGTAGCACACTGTAAAGCGCTGTTTTTAATTGGGACCAAAGCTGTAACCTATGCCTAGAAAAAAAGTTATGTGTGTATGTCCATATGTGTGTGTGTGTCCCTAAAGTCATAGTCATAGGATGGATATGATAATTATTGACTTTCCCCCTCTATTTCAAAATAAGCATGCAACAAGCAAAAAATACCTTGGGCTTCTTATTTTCAGGGCCTGTTGACATGGACATGGTACAAGGTGAGAGCAGCTCCTTCGTTCTTGTTACACAGACAGGAAGTGATGGAGTTGAAACACGTGAGCTGTGGTTGGATGCTGTACTTTCAGGCATCCCAGTTCTTGAAGGACATGTAGCACTCGTACAACTCGGGTGCAGTGCTGAAGGACTAGGCTGAAGTGCCTGGGTGAGTGGACTCTCGGGAGGGAGCATAGAGTACCCCGAGCGGGGATGAGAAGCTGAGCCAGCCCTGGAGACTGGAGGAGTAGGAAGAGCTAAAGGGATTGGCTGCTGAGCTGGGTGTTGTTGGGAGCATGCTCTTTTGGATCTGTCTATCAGGTCTGAGAGGGCTGGGAAGGGTGGAAACATTTCCCTGAAGAGGAAGGGGCCAAGCTCTCATCAACAGGTGGTGTAGAAGACAGTAAGGTAGAAGGGTGTATACAAATATTCCTGTTCTTTGCTGGCGCCCTGAGGTCACCATTCTTTCTGCCCTTGGAAGAAGAAAGAGGGGACAAGCCTGGTGTGACAGAAGGGACATCAGCAAGACTGAATGTATCAGTCTGTAATTGGGGTAGGGTTGTACTGCTCCTCAGTGTGCTTCTTGGTATTTTCTCTACATCGGTAGAAGCATAACTGCTACTAGCCAGTGCTGGTGGAGAGATGGGGTGTGCCTGAGAAAGTAGGGTAGTCTTAGAAAAGAAAGGGAGGTGGCTGGGTTGGTGGCTCTCTGCAGAAGGCTGGTGTTCTTGCTCTGTAGACCCAACTGTCAGTGAGCAACTTGAGAGAGATTTCTTAGGTGTGGGTGGAGTTTGCTTTACCTTTTGATCAAGTGTAAGAGTGGAAGAAGCCAGGGAATTGAGGGAGAAGGTTGGACAGGATGCAGGGGATAAAGGCCTTTGGTGAGAAGGGTTTGACTTGAGGATAGCAGTGAGCAGAGAAAGCCGAGAGGGTACTGGGGACTTCAGCCCTGACTTTGAAAGATTTCCACTGGATGACATTTGGCTACAGACAGTAGACAAAGAGCCATGGGAAGAGGAGGTAAGTGGCTTGGGACTTGGGGAGAGTGAGTGCATGACAATGCGAACTGGTATGTAGGAAGCTGAGGGTGAAGTCAGAGAAGCACCAGAGACAGGCGAAGCAGAGGTTCTCACATCTTCCCTGGGATTAAGGACATTCGAAGTCGACTTTTCCTTCTGTGCCTCCGGTGCCAGCCCACGTGTGTGATTAGCGATATTTGAGCCACATAAACTAGAACCTGGCAGTTGGGCGGAAGGAGAAAATACTAATGTCGAAGCGCCCTTCCATGCAGAAAGGGGGGAATCAGGAGCAGTAGTATGAAAATACGTAGTTGTTTCTTCCTCAGAGGCCCCAGTGACATCCAGCCTGCGAGTGTGAAACTCCTCTAGCACAGTGGTTCCGCTGACGTTAGCTGGGACAGGTGGCGTTTTCTGATTAGTTGGAGAAACAAATGAGAAAGCAGGTGGTTTATGAGCAAGCTGCTCAGAGGTAGTGGGAGAAGTTAGCTAGAGGAAAGAAAGATAGATTTAAATAGGACATTGCTTATGAAATTATCAAGGTGCTCTTTTCAGTGTGCTCATGCAAACAGTCCTTCTACTAGTTTTACATGAAATGCAACATCTAAGTCTCCATTAATAATGAAGGAGTTTATACTTACTAATGAGACATGGCTTTGAATTTTCAATAATACCTAAACTGTTAAGCATTACATTCTATAGCCCATTTATTCCCTGAAACAAAATCAATATAAAAGTTGTCTTCATAATTCTATTGCAAAAATAATTCATTCACAATATTTAGCCAATGATGTGGGTTCTTCTGTAATCAACGGGTTCCCTTTCCTAGGAAAAGTACAGAGGAGCCAGAACACCTTATAATCTATTTGAAACTAGGCAACTGCCAATCCCACATCAAAAGGAGGCATTTTTAAAAAATATAATTTTATTTGAGACTATTTGGGATAGCCTGTCTAAGGTAGAGATAGCTTGTACATGTATTCTTAGGCCACTTACGTAGTTCAGAATTTAAGGCAAATGCTGAAATAATGGCAAAGTCTTTAAACAGAGACTTTACAATTATTAGTTTGATTTTATCAGCCTATAAGATAAAAATATGCACAACTAGTAAATTTGAGAAATATGAGTCATCCAAAATATTTATATATATATATATATATATATATATATATATATATATATATACACACACACACACACACAAATATATATTAAGCAAATAGCCAGAAAATGTCTTTAAAGTTAAATCAGTAAAAGTTTATCAGTAGATAGAAACCTATTTTAGAATTTTGTTTCGGATCCATGTAGATAACATTTCTAAGAGACCCACTGTGATGAGCATCATGACATATAGTCTTGAGCCCTAAAAATATTTAAATTCAAACATTCCATCCTGAGCTTCTTAGCCTCTGTACAAACATGTCCCAAATATTTCTTTTATAAGTATGAAGATCAACAAGTAATTTTGCCACATAAATGATATTTGAAATCATTGATGGAGTCCAGAATATCAAAACCTCAGTAAAAATGGGAAATGAAACAGAACTGATTCAATCAACCTGAGAAAGCCCCTTCGTTCCCATACAGTTTATCTTGGAAGCAGCGCTGCTTAGCTGGTGTTTATGGAACTGATTCCCATGGTTGGGAGAAGGTTTAAATGCAAACATCACAGACTGGGAAACACAGGCTTCTGTTATAAAAGATATGTCACAACATTTCATTTGGAGTTTTGCAATAATTTGTAGTTGGACTCACATTTAATGTTAAAAAGTCATTCTTTCAGAGTTCCTAGTTTTCGTGTGTGTGTGTGTGTGTGTGTGTGTACATCCATACACACGCTGCATGCTAATGTACATATGTGTGTATTTTCACCATGAAATATTTTCTCTACTCTTCCCTATGACTGATTTCTGCTCACAAGAAGAATGGGGACATTTCAAGTGTCCAGGATATTTCTGCAAACTGTACCCTGTTAAGAAAACCTGTTAGAATTTGCTAGAGATATTTTGTAAATTAACATTGACTGTTACTAAAATCCAACTACCTTTCTAATAATACTGTTTTTAAGAGCTTCAGTATATGCAATGAACTATCAATTTATTTTGATTATTTACCAAATTTCCAGAGAGTGTTAAGAACATAGTTTCATAATTTTAGGTTAATAAAAAAAAAAAATGGCCTCCCTGAACTTCCTCAAGATGAGGGCTGCTATTTCCCTAATACCTACTCTACTACTATAGTCTTTCAAATAATAATTCAGAATTTTTGTCACACATTTTAAGAGCTATTTATTTGAAAAATTCTAAAACTAGTATCTAATAATATATTCTAGTTTATGTTGATCTACATATAACTTTATTTATATTTTCTAGTTGGCATATTATTATATTTAGAATGAATTCATTAGTAACTTCCAAATGCACTGTAATGGTATTCCAATTTACACAGCACCAATTAAGTGTAGCATCATAATTCACAGACTTTCAATATACAAGAGATTCATTTTTAATTTAAAAGAAAGAATACACATTCCTGAGTTCATATTATTTTTATTCTTTTTCTTTAAAAAGCCAAAGACATAAATTAATAATTTAATGGAGAAAGGAAGGGTATTCATAAAATATTCAGACAGTAGCCTAGAATGAGTCCTTCATTTTACCTCTGCCTGCACCACCAATGGAAAACTTACTGAAATACACTAAGTAATTCCCTCCCATCTTTCCCCATTAATACTACTCCATATTTTCAACCATTTCCTTCGTTCCCACACTGTTTGAACATTTGTTTTTGTAGTAGTGACTGGAATTATCCCTAGCAAGCTCATTTCCTTTGAGTCCCTGACCACAGGCTTCCTCCAAACTCATTCTTAAAACACTCTTCTCAAAAGACAGTCCTCAGCGCTGGGTTGCAGTGTCAGAGCTATTACTGAGAGGAAATGTTTGCAGAGTACTAATCACACAAGGTAGATGAACTCAACTACTGTATCCTCTATCATTGAGGCTCTAAGTTCTTTAAACAGCCATGCTTTTAGAGAGCTACCTAGCAAGTCATTTTAGTAAGTTTAAAGTTAGCTGTGGCTTAACACATTCACTTTTTCTAATATGTTAAAGAGATTTGAGAGTATCTAAGTCAACACTGAAGTGGCTGCTCTGTTTTCTGAGATATAGACATGGCCAGATGCTGGTCCTCCACAACTACACCCTCCCCCAACAGCCTTTGTAGAAAATGCCCCATTGTCCTAACACATTAATCATTATATCATAGAAATGTGGCCTTCTACCTATTGATTGGTCCTTTTCTCTCTAAAGCATGTACATAATGCTATCAGGATGATTCTCAGTCATTTTTATCTGAATCAATAAAATAATATTCTCTGGTATACCTAACTCTAACTTAATTCATATAACTCAACACTAAACTGAACTTTTATAATCTAATCAGTCTTTGCTCAAGACCTCATCTCTGCTACTGTGAACCAACGGTCTTCCCTGCATTACGCAGCCCTTCCCTTGCTATTCCATCTCATCTTCCTAGTTTCCTGCTTATTTTCCATTTTAGGTTTTGACAATACTTTCCTCATTTGTAACATTTTTGTAAATATTTGTTAACATTCTAGCAAGCTTTGTCTTTAATCGATGCTCTGGAAAAATCTTCATTCTTAATCCCACTAACTGGCTTACATTTCCTGGCCATTATCTATCCAAAGCTGCTCTGAAAGAAAAACTGTCACACCTGTAAAATAATAGGACTGCATTTGATTTACAACCATGACCTGTACAATAGCACCAGGTGAAAATGTAAACACTCTGCACCAGTGCCGAGTGGGCCCCTTTCTCAAGCAACATTTGGGGAAGACAGGGCACCAGGGATCTTTTTCGTCTCAGCTGGACTTTATATGCTTTGGCTGTGTTTGTTTGTACATTTGTTTTAGAACTTGGTTTCTCTCTATTTCCCCACTGTAACTGTTCCAATGTTAAAATTCTCCTCCAACCCTAACCCACCACTTTTTAAAAGCTGAATCCTCCATGCATACTTTAAGTCACAGGAGCACTTCCCTTCTCTATAAGTATTTCGCTTCATCAGCTATACTCCATGTTTTCTGTATTCATCCTTTTTATAGGTTAACTCTCTCATCCTAACTGAAATAAAAAGAGAGATGATCTCTTCAAATTTTAACAAGTATCATTGTGGTGGGTGGTGAAAAACTGCCAACAGTATTCTGTTTTTTACTGAGTCCCTTGTCTCAAACCTTATCTGGGCCAGTAGTTAAAACAGCAAATCTACAGCAGTAGTTCTCAACCTTCCTAATGCTGTGATCCTTTAATATACCTCAGGTTGTGGTGACCCCAACCGTAAAATAATTTTCATTACTACTTCATAACTATAATTTTGCTACTGTTAGGAATTGCAATGTAAATATTTTTTAGAGATAAACGTTTGCCAGAGGGGTCCTAACCCACAAGTTGAGAACTTCTGTTCTATAGACACAATCACTTGGAGAGTTATTGTGCTATGGCTCGCTTGTGTTCCTTCGTAGAGTCTCAGCTCATTTCAAACTGTGAGTATTCAGCTTATTCTTCCATAGACTCTGGGCACTGATATCTGATGTAGTCTTTGCATCCCAGACACAGGCAAAATTATGTCTGACAGCAGCGAGTCAGAAGACCATCCTCTAAAATGCCTACAGTATTTCCTGCTGGAATTTCCAATTCAAACTAACTTTCCCATAAGGAATCCCATTGAACACAACCACTAGTGCAGACTGAACCACAGAGAGGAAATAACCACTACTCGTGAATAATAGGGATTTTGCCAGCATTTGAAAGAGCCTGTGATCTCCCACTAACTCAAAAAAGTTCTCCGACATTGTATCTCTCTTGCCATGGAAGGAGGGAGAAAGAGAAAGAGAGGGGGGGAGAGAGAGAGAATGCTAAAGGAGTAAACACAAGCAGGAAGAGAACAGCAAGGTGGTGGAGGAAAAACAATCACTTGAGAAAGGTGGTTTAAATGAATTAAACTGTATTTTTCCTATCAACTATAAGGACAAACGTCTGTAAATGTTTAGCCCCCACCATGAAAGCCCACTTCCTGGGTTAAGACTTTCATCCCGTGACACCTACCGTGCAAGGTCAGACTACTTTTGTGGGTTCTGTTTTGCCCACAGTTGGAGTCTTCCAGGTGAAATCATGTATATATTGCTTCCTAGCTTTTTGATGTAACAATGCCATATTGCAAAATCTAATTGGTAGACCCCCAAGAGGGTCCTTCCAGAAGTTACCAGAATCCAAATACTCCAATTATTTCAAGATCTTTAACATCTAAATCTTCTGGCTATAAGCTGTGGATGATTTTAGGAAGCAAAATATCAGCAACATCACTAATTATGGCACATTGGTCCAGGGCTATCTTCCATGCCCTATAATAGTTCCCATTCAGCTTTGAATAGGGACCATTAGTTTAATCATTCATGTGATATTTTCTAAGCACTCTCACTAGTTCAGGTATTGTGTTAGTTGGTAGGGACTAGAAGGGAGGAAAAAACTTTGTCAACAAACTGTTCTAAGGGGATCAGACATACAAAAGCTACTGGGACATGATGTGCTAGTGTGAATAAGATTCCTTTATAAAAACTGAAGCTGGGGAATATTAAGATTTATGAAATGCAAGTGCCTACTGGCACTTTTGATTGAGAGACATTCTAAGAAATGCATCACTACCTGATTTCATCACTGTGCAAACATTATAGAAAGCACAGATAGAACCAAGACCTCCACAGCAGCACTATAAATTTGATTAGGACCACAACTTCATGGACTTCTATAATTGACCAAAGTACTATTATATTGCACATTATTGGATCTCACAGATACATGCAGCAATGTCTAAACTGACTAGAATTTTATAGAACAACCTCTTGTGTTTATTTTAGCCAGTTCTTTTGATCTTATCGCCCACATCATCTCCCCAGATCTCACATACAAGCTGTAACTGAACAAATGTATAAAGCCTCTTGTTCTTTATTCCTCTTTTTATGTGTCCCCAAACATGTTGCCATCCCAACCTTCTTAAATAGTCATGTAACAGTAGCTTATCATAGCAGACACAGTTCCATAGTTCTAACCCTGCTTGCTCTTCTCTCTCTCTCTCTCTCTCTCTCTCTCTCTCTCACACACACACACACACACACACACACACACACACACACACACACCTCATTTAACCGTCCTAAGAAAAGTTGATGTTCTCTCAGTTTTTGATCATGAGCCTGACCTTTTACAGTTGAACATTCTTTCCAGATCAAAAGTTGATATTTCATTTAACTTCATTTCATAAATGAAGAAAGGAACCATGACTTCAGGTGACTTCTCAGAACATCAGGAAGTAAGGTTCCGGCCTCATGCCTGTCATCCTATATCAGAGTCCCTGCCCTCGCTTCCCATCCATGTTCAGCAATATTCCTGTCCCTATCTTCCTACTCACACTCTTCCTTCTAAGGTCATTAAATAATATCCTAGTTTTCAGCTTAATGGGCTTGAAGTGGCCACTTTATTAATCTTGTTTTGTATTTTAATTACAAACTTCCTTATTTGGAAGTCTCTTATCAATAGACAAGAAACAATTTTTAGACTTTCCCATGAAAATTTAAGTGTCTTTTCCTAAATTTTATTTATGAAGACTTTTCACTCAATTATTTTATTTTCTATGGCATCTTTACTTTTTATTTACAAGTTTTTTTTTTCATAAAGTGCTTTCACTTAAACATTCTACTTCAACGGACATACTTGGGATATACAAAACCACAAAGCTTATATTAATATTTTCATTATATACTAAGTTAATAGGTAACAAAAATTTTAATAAAAATCAGATCAACATGAATATTTAAGAATTTTACAAACTGTTAAGGGAGATAAGACATGTACCAAACAGTAACAATGGATGATGGACTGTCGTCATTACACAATTGTATAAACTATAGGAACTGTACAGGGGGAGAGTTGGTATCAAACATGTTTATTTCAGGGCATTAGCTCCTGAACAAGGACTTCAGAGATAAACAGGATATGAACTTAACGATATTTGGATTTTTCCTATACCTTAGTGAAGCCCACTTACATACAAAGCAAAAAACTACTTAATAATCTTGTTAATTACAGTAGTCTTGCTAATTACTGTACTAAAGAAATTAACAAGAATAGACCTTTATTTCTATTACTTTCAACTAATCAAGAAAAAGAAACTTCGGTTGTTTACAGGTGGAAAGGTAGACGTCTTTCTTAACTCTCAAAGAAAGTCACAAAAACAGGAGCTCTGACTCATCACCACGAAGTGGTGCAGTAAAGAGTGGATGTGGGTTCTGGGAAGACAGTATTCAAGACATCAATCAAGAAATCAGCAAGGGATAAGTGGGCTGCTTCTACTGAGAGGGCCGTTCACAAGAGCTGAAGAAAAACAGTGCAAGATATGGCTAGGCTTCGGGAATGGCAAAGGCCAGGTGAAGAGTTGAAGCCATTTTTTAAGAATACAGTTTTTCTGACTAGACAGTAATGCTAACTTACAGGTAGTTCCACATTATGGATTCAATTTTCCTTATAAGAAAGACCAGAAATTCACTTCACTGACTACAGTTCTAACAAAATAAATGATTAGTATCTGGCAACCCAGGCTTAGGATTTGTTATCAAATTTTTACAAACTCCCACTACTAGCTGCTCTGGTCATTTGTCATTAGTTTACACTTGTGAGTAACAGTTACCGTAGATCTTGCCATGATCTACGTCATCACAGGAAATGAAACAGGAAACCAAATGTCAGATTCCTGACATGTCCGGATCCAGCAGCTCTCTATAGCTTGTAACCATAATCTTTAGCTGCTGGTGAACTAGATTAGTGTCTGCCTTTTTAGTTTGGAGCTTAGGTAACTTCATCTATCTTTTAGGAAAAACAAATTCCAAAGTATGAACACATTTTACACTTTGATGCCTCTATATTTGACCAACAAACGCAAAATAAATGGCTACTTCAGGGAAATAAATCTATTAACAGAAAAAGAAATAAAATCTCCAAATTTCTTCATACAAATGTTTCCATTAGCAGTTATTATTGTCATGCTGCATATCTTTATCTAAGTAGTATGAACAGTCTTCTCTGACATCAGAAATTTGTGCCTTGAATTTTGTTTGTCTATCATTTTTCTTGAGGCAAGAAAGCAATGTCTGAGGTGGTACAGCCTTTTGAGAACACCCTGAGTTGTGTTACTATCGCATTTTGTTCCAGTACCTCGCTGAGAATACATTTTGAAAAATCAATACTTGTAGGGGCTGGAGCGATGGCTCAGTGGTTAATAACACTGGATGCTCCTGTAGAGAACCTGAGTTCAACTCACAGCATCCACATTGCAGCTCACAAGCATCTATGACACCAGTTCCAGAGGATCAGAAGCTCTCTCTAGCTTCCATGGGCAACTGGCTTAGTACACAGACATGCGTTCAAAACAAACACCCGTACCCACAATTTCTTTTTAAAGAATGAAAAAGAGAGAGAAGAAAGAAATGTCTTAGACAAAGGTCCACAGTATGTTGTGCCCGAGTGAGTATCTTCCATTACTCAAAGGCAGTGGAGTATACTGGGTGCTTGAAAGTAATGAAAATTACAGCATTGTGAACCAGGGAAGACTATGAGAACAGACATGAGCAACAACAAATGTGGAAGACTTACTCTACCATCTTGCAAAATCCTAATATCACAAAACAACGATTCACTAACAGAAATGTCCTTCAAGCTACTTTATGATGCACATGGGAGCTTGGTTAGATAAGACCTAAACAGATTGTCCCAGAACCCACACCATGCCTTGCAGAGGCGCCTGGCATTTCAGTTACCAGTCAACCTCAGCATTTTCAAGCTCTCTCCCTAGCTCTCTTGCCATCACAGAGCGGGCTTCTCCTGCCACACTATCAGCTCTCCACCGTAGAGGATGCTACCTCACCAATAAATTTCAGAGTGGGCTAGTCTCCCCTTCCTCACTGAAGTCAGTTCTTTGACTGACAGTATTCGAGAACCACAATAGACAGATGTGTTCTCCAAGACAGACATAGGGAAACTGCATTCCTTACATGCTCTTATTTCCTGGTCTATTATACTATTACTCCTTTATTTGTTTAAAAGTACCATGTTTACTCCTCAGATACATAGAATGCTTCTTCTTGGATATTTTATGTTCAAAGTACGCTTCTCCATGCACCCATTGCTCCACACACCCTCGATAATGTCAACCTCCTCCAAGAACAGCTCACAGGGAAAGGACAATCTTTCCCCAAACCTACTCCAGTTAATTGTGTTACATTTTCTGACTCACAATTTACATTTTGGTCTCATCAACTTCCTGATGCTTATTTACACTGTGATTAGTTGTGATCTTGAGACTTAAGAGTTTTAATATGGTTTTATTTGAGAGTCATATATTCTTTAAAAAGGAATATGTTTGCAGATACCCAAAGCAAAAGATAATGCAAGCGACACTCAGATGAAACTCACCTGCCCATGCTTTTGCTGAGGGGCTATCCCATGAGGAATTTCAAGATGTGATGAGGCCTTCAGATCAGCCCCTCGTACTTTGGGACGCACCACATCAGAAGCCAGACTAGAAGAAATAGCCAGAGACTTGGGCCGAGTAGCTATGTTGCCTGTTCCCCCTGGGGGACCTTGTTCACCTTGTCTGCATGTAGCTTCATCTTCCCCATCAGAATCCACAATAAAAACATATTCTGCTTTGAAGAGATCACCTTTCTGCATTCCTTGAGGTTCCTTCGTATTGAATTCCTTTCGTTGTAAATTCTTCCCACTGACCTCTGAGGAACAATCCAGTATCCTCCGGTCCCTCTCCTGTTTGCTCTCACAGCTGAAGGTCATATGATCATTATATTCAAACTGCAACAAATGTAGAAAGGTAAATACTGTTGATACAGGGGTGACAAATGCATCTTTTTGTTAAAATATGCTAAAAAGTTTAACCTGCTCATTGGAAAGTTTTTAATAAATTAAACCCCAGGCTTACCTGAGAGAAATAGACTGAAACATACTGCTCCTGTTACTAGCTCACCTGTTTATATTGCCCTAAGCACAAAAGCCTTAGAGTTCAGACTTCACATTAACAAGTAACACTGCTTCCCAGTAAATCATGAGGAAGGGAGTGAGGAATGGAACTGGGATGGATGGGGCAAGAAAGGGGATCAGTGAAGATATTTACCAAACAATGGCCATGGGAATTGGAAAAAGCTTTACTTAATTGTCAAACAACCAGCATATCCTTTAGTAATGATGTTGGAGGTGAAAATCCTATTGAAAGATACCAAAATAAAATAAATTTCTAAAGGAAATTTATTTTGAAAGGAAAGGTAACATTGGCACAAAGTGCATCAATTGCCAGAATAAAGGATCTAAGCTAATTGGAAGGAGCACATGAATTGGACTTGTTTTTGTTTTGTTTTGTTTTTGTTTGTTTGTTTGTTTTCCTAAGATACACAGGCTGGAGAGATGTGTGAGTAGATAAAACAACTGCTTTAGGAGCACGAAGACTTGATCTCAGATCCATGGCACCCACAGAAGATAGAGCCTAACGGCTGATACATGCCTATAACCCCAACACTAGAGGGGCTCTTGAAGCAGCCAGTCAACCACTCCAGTCAAAATAGGGAGTTCCAAGTTCAGTGAGTTCGAGATCTTGTCTCAAAAGATGTAGTAAAGCAACTGGAGAAAACACCCAGGGTCCACCACTGGCCTCCACTCATGTCAACATGGACAAGACTACGTGCCCATGTATAAAAAAATAAACAAATTTAATGTAAAGTATTTTTTCCAATAACATTATTTCATTTTGGACTAGAAATTTTCAATTTTTCCACATAATTTTCTATAAATGTTTAGAACATGTACAAGACCAGGATTAATATAGTTTATATCAAGCTATCAAATACCTTTTTCTAAAATAGCAACCATAGGCAGATGTTGCTTGAAAATCTCAATGCCAATTTCTTTGTTTTAATCACTATTCAGTGATTGTTCTTTCTTTAAGGCAACTTTTTTTTATAATGTTCAAATTAGTTTAAAAAAAAAAAAAAACTAAGTCACTAAACACAAGTTCAACTATGGTGTTCTGTTTAACATGTGCTAGCATGTATGCATTATATGTATAAAGAAAGAAGTCAAAAGTTGATTAAATACAACTGAATTGAAGAGGCAATATTTATTGCCACCCACACTGTGCTCCCAAGAGTGATGCAGTCTCAATGACACAGGTGAACTTGTCTGGCATGGCTTCCCAGGTCGTTCTCTGTTCTTCTGACATGTTTCATAGCATTTATCACTACCTTGGGTTTCACCACACACTTTCTGTCTTTGCATTCAGGTCTTCTCGATAATTAGTAAGTCCTGTAATTGGTTATTATTCACTTGGAATATATGTCGTGAAGTTGTTGAATATATAAAGAATGACCTCTTTTAATATCAAATTGTTTAAAAACTAGGAAGAAAAATCTTAAGCGTTTAGATACTTGGTGGTGGTGGTGGTGGTGTGTGTGTGTGTGTGTGTGTGTGTGTGTGTGATTGACAACGTTATAATCATAATAAGTATATGATTCAATAGAAATCTTAACCCTTGAATATTAGGTATATAATGTATAATATATATATGCAGTCCACAGATGAATATCATCATCCTGGGAAGCTGTAGAGTCTGCAGCCAAGGCAGAATCATGTAGCTACGGTGTTTCACCCTGCTCACAACACTAATAACAAAGAACCTATTACTCCATTGCATGGAATGGGATACTATTGAGGAGAAACTTCCCAGAAGAACCTTACGTATTCAAGACTGCCCTGAAATGACTTGACTCCCTTTGTCTTTGAAATACATGATAATTCTGGCACCATGAAAATTTCGCTACATTTAGGTAATAATTTTCCATATATCCAAGGTAAGCAGGTAAGCAGTATTAGCCCAGCTCTTCCACGTAACTCAATAATAACACAACACCAAGTTCCTATTTCATACTTTTTATAATAATAAATAAAAACAGTATTAGAATACATTTTAAAGAGACAACTTTTGCTCCAAAATGAACTTTTTTCAATATTGATCGATGCGTATTAAATGTACAAAGCAATGTGTTTTACTGTGATGTTTTCATACATGCATATCTTGTTTTTGGCAGTATCCACCTCAGTGGAACAATGTCTTACCCCTTCCCTGACCCTCTACCCCCTCACTGCCCTAATGCTCCCCTTTTTCTTTCTTCCCTTTTCCCAAGACCCTTTACTTCACCCCCTTTCATTTCTATCACTGGCTTACTACACATACAGGTAGATATACAGCTTTATAGTGTACTTTGTTACCTAATATCCAAAGAGTAAGATTTCAACTGAATCATGTATTTAATAGAATTATAACTTTGTCAAGGACATATGCTACAATATTATTATCTTTTTCTTTGTCAGGTATCAGACTCTTTTTATTTTTTACCAATCATTTTTCTGTGTAATTTTTTTTTTAAATACTTTAAAATACTTTTGGAACAGTTGTATAATAAGGGTTTTCCATCAAACTTACAAAGAAATAAAAGTCCTAGAAGCAAACTGCAGCATGTCAATGTTCCCAGAACTGTCCCAATACGTATTATTTATTCACCACATATAGAAGCACCATCACGTCTTACTGGTTTCTCTTGGATTTCCTTTCAGGGTGAATTGAAGTATTTAATGTTTTGGGGGTTTTGTTTTGTTTTCAGATACTTTGGGGAAGATCCAGGAGGCAAAAATTGTCCTGTTGATAGTGGATAATAAAATAGCAACTCAGAAGAGTTGAGAATGATGAAATGCACGTTAAGAAACAGATGTCATTGAAGCTAACTTTATATATATTATACGTACATATGCATACAGATGGCAGCCCTGAAGATGGAGCCCACGGTGCTCAGGATAAGCTCAGTCTCCACTGCAGAGCTAAACCCTCAGTCCTCATAATCCTATTTTTAACCATTCTTAGATTTCACAATCATCTTATTTTACACAGAGGAAATACACATTGATACAAATTCCCAAGTCATTATTATGGACAATTTTAGAATGTCATTCGAAATTTTAAAAGAAAAAAAGTAATCCTACCCTATTTACAGTTTCTGGACTCTTATCAGTTGGTTCCTCGGGAATTTTAACAAGGAATTTAGAAGTGTCAGCCAACTGAATGTGGGTTGGTAGTCTTCTGAGAGTGGGGACAAATGTGAAGATCAGAGGTTTGGCTTCAGAATCTCCAGGAGAGACCTATGAGATATGTAATAAATTAGACTGTCAGCCTTGTCAAAGGTTTATCTTGACTTTATTCTCCATGTTCCATATTTATCTCATTCACTTTGATAAATTGCCTGCTGCCATGTGATGACCTGTACTGATGCAAATAAAATTCACATAAGAATATCCATAGCACATGAGAACCCCCTTCAAAACTACCATTGCTGGACAAGCAGTGGTGGTGCACACCTTCAGTTCCAGCACTCAGAGGCAGATGTAGGCAGATTACTGTGAGTTCAAGGTCAGCTTGGTCTACATAGGGAGCTCCAGTATAGCCAAGGCTATACAGAGATACTCTGTCTCAAGTAAAACAACCAACAAACAAGCAAAATGACCATAGCAAGAAAAGCAGTCTGTCCTAGAGGGATCTTGCTGTGTGTGTGTTGGAGGCAGAGGGTGAGCAGCACAAAGTAGCAGCCTGGAAAGCCATTCTGCTGAAGCTCACTGTGTCTCTTCGGTGTGGAGAGAGATCATTGTAACCACAGAACGTGGTCTGCTTCAAATGTAGTGTCTGTTCATTTAACCCTAAAGTGACAGGCTCAGAATATTGACTTAGGAACAACAAACAGGAAAGAAAACTCCAATATGTATCATATTCATGTTAAGGTGTGGATCTGAAAGTGAAAGATGCCTATCAGAATAGCAGCACTTGCTCTAAAGGATGCGTGGATTGGAAACTTCTAGTATTTTTGGAAAGTCAGTTATGTCAAATGATGGTTTGGTGGGGAACATAGGTGAAAGGATGTCTTGCAAAAGCAAACACATGAAAGAATGTTTTCCTGAAGCAGACACAGGTGAAAGGATGTTTTGATATAGCCAACACGTGAAATGACCTGGGATGAAGGAGTACAAATATGACCCCCAGGACAGTGGAAGACAAGTATTGAGCATTAGTTTGATTTGCTCTGCCTCGATATTCTTCTCTAACAATGTGCATGTATTGGTTCCCCTTACATAACTGAATTCAACTTATGATAACTTTGACAGTGAGAAAAACTCACCCAAGAATTGTTCGTGAGGTTCCTGTGGTAGCTTTCCATTTCCAAGGCCTCACTTTAGGCCTGTTGGTGTTTGCCCTGGTGTCTGCCTGCCTACAGGACTGGTCTACAGCTGCTGAGTCATATTTGGTGTTTGCTACAGGACTTAACTGCTGCCAAAGAAGATGAAGCTCACCCCCAATGAACTATTGCTGAACAGGTCCACTTCCCCACATCCTAATAACTTTTCTCTTCCACTACCTCTGTTGGGTAGTTGGATAAAGGAGAGGTTGAACCTTTATTAAAAGTAGGCTGCAACAAATTTATGTCTACAGATGTGCCTTCTCATTTATTAATACTTAATTCATTTATAAGTAGTTTCATTAAGTGTTTGCCTTTGTGGCCCCAGGAGGAAGGCTATAATAGTGAAGTGGAAAGAGTCAGCACATGACTCATAAATAGAAGAGAATATATATACAGAGCTGAAGAACCTGTGTTTCCAGAGCCCTAAGTCCCATCCCTTCCCCACCCTAACCCTCACCCCGGAACATCTGTCCTCCTCCATGCTCCTCAGCCCTGCAGTGATGCCTCTGCTACAGCTGGCACTCACTTGGGCACATTGCCTCATCCTTTGATTATTCAACAAATTCTAACCAACTTCAGGGACTGGTAATTTAACAATGGAAAAAAATTCTACTGTCATGAAATGTGTTAGCCAGTGGAGGGAGAGAGGTAGTAATAAATAAATATGAGAATATATAGTATTTTCATATGTACTATGAAGAGTTCCTATCAGGCTTTGTAGGAAAAAGTCCATGGACAAGAAAAATACAAACCTTTTAACTAAGTATAAAGCCTTTTAACTAAATAACTACATGAAATGAGAGATCATTCACTGAAATAAGAAACCCAATATTTTGAAGTGGTTTGAGAATAGAGTTCAAAACCAGAGGGGATGAGAGATGCCTCAGTGTCTAAGAACATACTGCTCTTGCAGAGATCTGAGTTAGGATCCCAGCTCACAACTTCCTGGTCCTCCAGAGGAACCAACACCCTCATCTAGACTCCAAGGTACCTCTGTTCACACATAACAGAGCACACAGGCACATAGACATATGCACATAATTTAATTTTTTTAAAAAAATGCAGGACTAAATGGAAAAATTGAAAGATGCTTGAGAATACCTATAAAGAGCCAGTCAATTGTAAATTGGAGAGACTAGAAATCTAGCTGGCCCAGAGGAAAACCAGGCCTACTTTGTCTTCTGTGAGATTATTGTGTGACATGGAAGTCATCATTTTCATTAAAAAAAAAAAAAAAGAAAAAAAACAACAACAATGTTCTATCTGAATTCATGCCATGCATCAATTTTGACACTTTTTAAAACGTATGTATGGGTTAAAAAGAAAACTACCTAAGCATCTGAATCTTCCATAGTGACTGCATGCACTCTGTTTTGATCATCTTCAGCATCATACATTGCTCTAGAAAAGTAAGAAGTGTTCCCACAAAAATGAAAGTATAGAAGTTTGAATGACTATGGAGTCTGGGCTTTGACTTTGAGAAGATGATCTAAGAGGAAGTCACTGAACATGTGAAGGCAAGTGACTATGAGGTGAAGGAGGAAGCTATGCAGTGTGGTGCAACAGCAGAGAGGACAGGACCAAAAGACAGCGAGGTAGCACAAACATGAAAAAGTCAGACAGTAAGGTCCAAAGAGCGTCTGGAACTGGCAACATGGACACTAGGTTATTGATTAGAGATATTCCTTGTGAGCATGAATCAACTGAAGAAAACTGGATATCCCTGTGTTAGATTTCACCCACGTTCTGGAAAGATCTAAACTACTTGGTACTACTTATCATGAGATATAATATTCTGGTAACTGATAGACCCATGTGAATACAATGTTTATTCTTTGGGGCATTTAAAGTATATGGACACACCCTTCTGATTCAGCTTTTACTTTTTAATAGGTTCTTCTTTGTCATTAGCCCTTCGCTCTTCCATGATTTTTACTATTTTTACTGCACCAATCTGGGACTAATTGGAGTCAGAGCCCAGAGTTCCATCCAGACTTCAGGTAGAGATTCCCAAGAATCATTCTCCCCATCTTACTCTCTCTGCTTTCAGCCAACTTGACAATCACAGTGTCCTGAGACCCTGAAACTCAGAGTGGCTTCAGAACTGAAAAGGAAGAATCATTCAGCTGATCCACAAGAAGATTAGGAAACCAGCAAACAATGATTCAAATACTCACACAACACAGATGTGACCAGATATCAATACCAAAAATACCATAGAATTTTTAACTTCGTGCAAAAACATAAATACAGACAATCAAGACAATATGCCTCTTCCAAAATCCCACACACCTATTTTACTATACATAAAAAGGGGAATTAAACTAAGAATAAGACAAGAACTTCAAAATAGCAATTGTGAATATGTTAAAGGACTTTAAAAGGATATGAAGGCTTGGAAATATAAACACAGTTGAATGAAATAATAAAAGTGATTAAGACATGAAAATAGTATTTAACAAAGAAATAGAATTACTAAAGAAAGGCAAAACTGAAATAAAACTTGAAAGAGAAAACTCAAGAAATCAAACAGTAAGTTCAGAGAAAAGTCTTATCAACAAATTAGATGAAATGTAAGAAAAATTTCATGTAAAAAATTTTCTTTATGAAAAGATCAAACCTACAAACAATAGGGATAGATAAAGAAGAAACTGAGGTCAAAGGAACAGAAAATGTTTTTAAATATCATAGAAGAAACTCCTAAATCTAAACAGATGTCAATCAAGGAGCAAGAGGCATACAAAACATCAGATAGACATGACCAGAAAAGAAAATCCCTGTGATACATAATAATCAAAGTATTAATTGTAAAGAACAAAAAAGAATATTAAAAGCTGCAGGAAAAAAATACCAAGTTATATATAAAGGCAGACCTGTTAGAATAACCACTGACATATCGATGGAGACCCTGAAAGCCAAAATGACCTAGAAGATGCTCTCCAAGCTCTGAAAAACCACAGATGCCAGCCAAACTACTACATCGAGCAAAACTATTGGTCACAATAAAAGGAGAGAAAAAATATTTCATGATAAAAAGAAAGTTAAGAAATTTCTTTTTGGAAATTTAGCTCTACAGAAGAAACTAGAAGGAAACTTCAGTCTAAAGAGAACGTAACTATACTCAAGGAATAAATAATTCAGAAAAGTTAACCAAATGAGTTAAAAACAAAAACATCCACAACTCCACAACAAAATAATAGGAATTTAATAAACACTGCTCAGAAATAACTCTCAGTATCAACAGTCTCAATTCCTCAATAAAATATCACGAAATATCAGATTATATTAGAAAGCAAAATCCATGCTTTTACTTCCTCCAAGAAACACATCTCACCTTTAAGAATAGACATCACTTTGGGTAAAAGGATGGAAAAGGTTATTCAGATATAGTTATTTTAATATTTGACAAAATTGATCAAATAAAACTGATCAGAAGAGCTAGGACAATGCATACTCATTAAAGAAAAAAATCAAACAGGAGATTAGGATAATTGAAAACAATTTTTGTACCAAATGCAAGGGCACCCAATTTCAAAAAGAAACACTACTAAAATCACATTGCCTAACACTCTGAGGGTGGATATCTTCAAAGACCTGATTCTCACCAGTAAATAGGTTTTTTATTTCTTCCTTTCTGGCCTTCCTTTTCCTTTCTTTTCTCTCCTTTTCTTTTTCTGAGAAAAGTTTATGAAGTTGTGTGGGTAGGGATGGGAAATGTCTTGAAAGAGTTGGAAAGGGTAATAATATAAACAAAATATAAAATGAAAATTAAAAATTATTTGTCATTATCTCTTTACGATAGCTGTGTCGGAGTTCACAAGTAGTAGCTCATCATCTGAAAGTAGTATTTTCACGATTTTTTCCTTAGTGGGAAGAAAGATTAGCCTCCTTACCAGGCTGGGAAGGGTAACTAGGCTGATCAACATGTAATACTCTGACTTTCCTAGGTTTTCCTAGGGAGGTTTTTTTACATAGTTAATCCTGTCAGTGTCCTGCTACGACGGAGAGTGGGATGGAGAGCCGTACCACTGAGTACACAGTAGGTCAGGATGTACATGCTGACAGGAGCCTGATGTAGCTGTCTCCTTAGAGGTCTGCAAGAGTCTGACATACTCAGAGGCAGATGCTCACAGCTAACCATTAAACTGAGCATGGGGTTCCCAATGGAGAAGATAGAGTGAAGGCAGAAGGAGTTGAGAGGATTCGAGACACCATGAGGAAAGCAACAATCCCAACCAACCAGAGCCCCCAGGGTCTAAACCACCAGCCTGGGAGCGCTTAGGGAGGGACCCATGGCTCCAGCTATATATGCAAGGGAGCTATATATAAGTGGGAGAAGAGATCCTTGGTCCCATGAAGGCTGGACGTCGTGGGGGGGATACTCGAGGGTGGGGAGGTGAGGTACAGGGGACGGTGGGTGGGGGTACACCAACGTGGAGGCAGGAGGAGGGGGGAAGGGATAGTGAGTTCCTGGGAGGGAGGGGGGGAAATGGGGTAAGGAGAGAACATCTGAAATGTAAAAAAAATTTCCAATAAAAAATTTCCAATAAAAAAAAAAAAGATTTATTATCAGTTTGATTGAACTTTGAAATCTCTTAGGAGACAAACTGCAGATGTGACTATGGGAGTGCCTCCAGAGAGGCTTAACTGATGAGGGAGGAGGACCCACCTGAATGTGGGCAGCAGTATCCAGTGGACTGAGGTTCCAAGCAGAACACAAGAGAAGCCAGATTGGTGACAGAATCCATCTTCTTTCTGCTTCCTGACTGACAGTACAGTTTAGCAGGCTGCCTCATACTCTAGTTGCCTTGCCTCCCTGAGCATGTTCAACTGCACACTCAAACCATGAGCCAGATAAACCCTTCCTCTCTTAAATTGCTTTTGATGTGTATCTGGCTATAACAAAAAATAAGTTTTCTATAGTAATTAAAATATTTATCCTATCTTCTCCTTTGGACAAAATAGTCGTTTGATAGTTATCAAGAAAGAAGGGATGATGTGTTGACCTCACCTCCAGATGCTCATTCTTGCTCTCTTTTTCCCATGAAATGACTTGGTCTCCCTGAAGTCTATCCAAAGGAAATTAAATAGTTTTATATGAAAGACTTCAGTATAGCCTACAGGTACAAAACCCATCAACCCTTAGTAAACTGTAAGTAATCATACCTTCTAAAGCATATATATAGTGATCAAAACTTACTTCCCCAAATGCCTTGCACAATTGTCCAGTTTAACTTATCTTAAATCTCTAAAGTACAAAGTTCTACACGGGATACTTTACTACCTATAGTCTTTTTAAAAGTTGGTAGCTATAATTTTACTGTACAAAAAAGAACAAGCATAAAAGACAGCCAGGACATGGATGAACAAGATGTGATCTTCTCACAGTATGATGGAGAAATTTCTAAACATGAGCACATGATGGGAAAAAAGAAGGCCACTGAACAGAAGCAAGATGGTTGCCTTTGACTTTATAGTTTACCTCTCCCCACGGGAACCTCAATGCCCTCCCTAAGTGAAATATCTTCATCAATGTAGAAAAGCAATTGTACTCCCTTATTTTAGTTGAACAAATACATAATACAATATATATATATATATGATATATGTGATATATGTGATATATGATATATATTATATATAATCTTAAAAGATTAAAGGTTTACCTCCCTGAGTTACTACTGAGTAGAAATAAATTCAGGATTAATTCCTGTTCATATATGCACACTGCCAGACCTCAGGAAAAGGGTAACCCTTTGATATTAACTTCCAAGAAAGTACTACAAAATTAGCAGCTAGTTCTTTCACTGTGTCTATCTGGCACCAGTATTGTTTCTTACCAGAAACTAAGGTTCACTTGAAAGGACCTTTTGATGGGATGGGATTGAAGCTACACTAGACACAGTATGAAATATTCTGAAGAACTATGGTAGCCAGTAGACTGATGAATCCCTTGTTCAGAAGGAAAAAGCCATTTACCATTTACTGCACACTATGTGGCAGATCTAACGGAGCCCCAAAATGAATCGCTATGGTGACAAAAAGAAATCATTTTCCAAAAGCAGAAGCAGATGCAAGTTAATGGCATTCACTTCTTAATTGGCAATTAACACTTTCAGCTGCCAATGCCATTTAAACATCTGATCTCTGGGAAACTATTTTAATAACAGAAATAAGAACTAAATGGATTAAAATAGTATCCTAAATTTGGCTTGAGATACCCCAAATTTGTAAGACTGACCCCTTCTCACTGCACAGGCTATAGAGTGAGAGATGTTTTCACAAATGCCTTACAGGCTGTATGCTCCTTTGCTCAGCTTCAGGCTCTGTGCTTTTGTTTCTCCTATTTCCCTAAAAGTGCCCCCACACACACCACCATGTTGACACCCGCAGCCCAGAAGACCACTAGCCTCTTACTAAGAAAAGGCATCACAGACATTCTAACATTAACTCTATGCCAGACACAATCCTTGGCATTTTCTTTGCTGAACGAGCATTTTGTCTTTATCTGTTGCCTGTTTCTCTAACTATAGATAACGTCTCATTTCAACAACACAGACAAATTTATCAGCACCCTGGGTAGATCGCCCTCACACCCTCCGGCATACTCCAGAACACGGTGCCTTTAAAAGTTACTGAAAACATTAAGCAAAGACTTCTTTTTACCTTGGGTGTGGTCTCAATGCTCCCCGCTAAGATGCAGGAGGTCATTTGGAAGTAATTGTTCCTGCAGTCACTCAGAAGTCCCTGTTCTGAAAGCAAACCAATGACTGAGGTGGGAAGAGAGCCTGTTACTAAATCAACACAGGCACAGGCATGCAAGCCCTACACACACACACACACACACACACAACCATGCACGCGCACGCAAGTACACGCACACACATACACCCACATGCATATGCACACACACACCACACAGACACAGACAACATACAGATTGGGGGGAGGAGGAATCTAAAAGAAGACAGAGCAGATGCTTCTACGAATTGAATATTTTTCAGCTCCAAAGGATTTGTTTTGACAATTTTTACTTTTGGAACTTCACGAGAGGTCACACTGACTGCTAAAATGGGATCAGTGGAAGTGAAAAATTGCTACCTCTGTGTGTTTGCCCTCTTTTCCTTTCAGACTTGCAGTCCAATTATGTATTCTGTGAAAGGAAGAGAGAAGCCAGATTGGACAGCAATGCGAAGCTGATTGAAGGGCCCTGGCATCTGCCAGTTTCAGTGATTAGTTGACCACGCTCACAGAGAACATTTAGAGGCACAAACACATGCAAACACAGCTCTAAATAAAGAACTGGAAAACACAGTGATCATTTTGGAAAGCCAATCATTTCAATGACAAGTCCTTGGCGTGTGAACGACAGTCAATGATATAGGAGCATCTGAGTGACTCAAGTTCTGCTGTTAAACAAAAGTAACTCTAAAAGAGAGCTTGCTACCAAATAGCTGTCAAAACAAAATTCCCTTCCACAGTTTCTGGAAGATAGTGACTGTCCTGCCTGTGTATAAACAAGTCACAAATATTTCTCTGGAGAGTGATTGTAGTCATCAGCTTTCAGTATTTCTGTTTTCTAAGCATTGATATGTTTTCTACAAACCTATACTACTATATTTGTCCATAAGCACTGGAAGATGTAATGTGGAGGGAACTGGCTATATACTGAACGCTATGCAAAAATGAAGGTTTTATTTCATATACAGTTACAGCATTTAATATTTTCAACATTGTCAAGAACCTGAACTTAGGACAATCCTGAGCGCAATAATGACTCAAAGTGATTCTATTAAGAAGCAGGGAAACTATTGCAAATAACACTAGTACATTTGACCTGGAAAGGGTCAAATTTCTAAATGTATGTGCGGTTACATCACTAAAACACATATCTATCTTCTGACAACTACACTTACAGATATGTTTATCTGATGTCAAAACCTTTCATCCTTGCAGAGAATATATATATATAAATCTGCCATATAAATAACAGACATAGAAACAGAAGAGAGTTCTAACAGAAATGCCCATCCTATAGTTGAATGTCACAGCACACTCCACCATTGGCAGCACATTTAGAACTGTAGTTTCTGCTTGAGAGGTCCAGCAGTGGATTTTCCACACCTGTGTCTTCAGTGAGCTTCCGGGTTGTATCCTGTTGCTGGTGTGCTGTTCTCCTGCTTCATTTCTCTGTTGCTCTGATAAGATGAGCATCATCACCAAAAGCAATTTGAAGATGAAAAAGATTCTTTGGCTTACACATCCCGATCCCAGTCCACCACTGAGGGAACTCAGGGCAGGCACCATGGAGGAACACTGCTTACTCACTTGCTTCCAGCCTCACATCCAACTAACTTTCTTTCTTTCTTTTTTTGTTTTTTGTTGTTGTTGTTGTTTGGTTGTTTTGTTTTGTTTGTTTGTTTGGTTAGTTGGGTTTTTGTTTGTTTGTTTTTTGGGGATTTTGTTTGTTTGGTTTTTGTTTTGTTTTTGTTTTTTTGGTTTGTTTGGTTTTTTTTTGTTTTGTTTGTTTGTTTTTGTTTTGTTTTGTTTTGTTTTGTTTTTTGAGACAGGGTTTCTCTGTGTAGCCCTGGCTGTCCTGGAACTCACTCTGTAGACCAGGCTGGCCTCGACCTCAGGAATCAGCCTGCCTCTGCCTCCCAAGTGCTGGGATTAAAGGTGTGCGCCAACCACTGCCTGACCTAACTAACTTCTTATACCTCTTAGGACTTGCCCAGGAATGTCACCCCTCATAGTGGGCTAGGCCCTCTCATATCAATACACTATCAAGAAAATGCCATAAAGACCTATCTATGGAACAATATAATGATATAATGGAAACATTTCTCCAATTGACATTTGTGTCTTCCCTGGTGATTCTAGTCTGTGTCAAGTTGACATAAACCAACAGGACAGTGGTATTCTCCTGACTGTTCATAAAGCCACAAGAGCACAAACACTTGGTATGAAATAATTGCAAGAATTTGGCTACTGGCAGAATGGGGATATGGTGCCCTGTTGGATCTAGAAGAACTTATCTAGTAGAAGAAGATTTAGGGGAGCCCCTGTTAGAGTGGTAAGAGAAATAAGTAGCAGGAATAGACAGAAAGCATGGGGCGCAAGTCAGAAGATCGGCTGGAGGAGCTCTGAGCTGTTCTGAATGTCTACCCTGTGAATGTGAATAAGTAAACCGCAGAATCTTACAGTTAGATTCAGCTTAGGTAGCCCATGCTTATGTGCCAGGCACAATCCCTGGTATGTTACTTCTCGTGGTACTGTGGGTTTTAACCCTACAAATAACACAAGAGAGAATAAAAGGTCATAAGACCAGAAAAGTAGGTCAAATCTAGATCATCAAAGACTTTGAATGTGTGTACTTCTATGCAATGAGTAAAACCTCAAAGAGTGCCTGCCATCAAGTCTTAGACATGCTCATCTCTGAAGTCTGTCTAGTCTAAGGATCCTGGGCCAGTGGTGTATAGTATTTTGTCAATGGCTCCATTTATTCTAAAAGAATATGACAACTCCAGTGCCCTTGTCCTGTATGTCACTCTGCCTTCTCCCCTAGAGTCTTGTTTTGTGCCCATTCTCTTCCCCAAACATAAAGCAAGGAGGGCAATTAAACACAAATTTGGAAAAGGAAACATTTTAGCCTCTGTCTTTAGCTGTATCCAAAGCTTCCATGAAGCACTTTATAGCATTAGAACAGTTAACCTGTCAATGTGCGATTTTTGTCTATCTCTTAGCAATTTTTCTCTCTCATAATTTTCATTTATTGTTTCATTAAAAATAATCACTGCTGTTACAACTATTTCAGTGGCAGAAGTCATAATTTTTACTTAAAATAAAAACTTAAAAGCCATGCATTTCAACAACGTTTGTCAGCCATCTGGTTAGCTACACATATAGCTACAAAGAGTGCATGAGTTTAGAATAATTTCTAAAGAACCCATTTTCACTTGGCCAGCAAATGATGATGGTCCCTGATTTAAAATAAAAAGTCTGTACCCATTTTTCTGTCATGGGACATCTGGGTTGTTTCTAGCTTCTGGCTGTCACAGATAAGGTCGCTAGGAACACAGTGGAACACATGCCCCAGTGGTATGCTCAGACATCTTTTGGGTATATGCCCAAGAGTGATAAAGCTAGGTCTTCAGGTAGATCTATTTCCAACTTTCTGGGGAACCTCCAGATTGATTTCCAGAGTGGTTGTACCAGTTTTCAATCCCACCAGCAATGGAGAAGTGTTCTTTCTCAAAATTCTTACCAACATGTGCTGTCACCTGAGTTTTTTATCTTAACCATTCTGATTGGTGTAACGTGGAATCTCAGTCTTGGGGTCATTTTGATTTGCATATTCCTGATCACTAAGGACTTTGAACATTTCTTTAAGTGCTTCTTGGCCATTCGAGATTCCTCTGTTGTGAACTTTCTGTTTAGCTCAATGGAATAATATTCAGCTATTAAGAACAAGGTCATCATGAGTTTTGCAGGCAAATGAATGGAACTAGAAAATATCATCCTGAGTGAGGTAACTCAGACACAAAAGAATATGCATGGTATGTACTCACTAGTAAGTGGATATTAGCCAAAATGTACAGAATACCTAGGATACAATCCACAGAACTCAAGAAGGTTAACAAGTCGAAGGGCCCAAGTGAGGATGTTTCCATTCCACTTGGGAGAGAGAAGAAAGAAACCATGAGAGAGAGAGGGAGGGAGGGACCTTGGTGGCCAAGGGGAAGGAGAGAGAAAAGGAGAACATGATCAGGTATTTCGGCACAAGAAAGAAGCTCTGAGGTCCAGCTGAATGAATGAAAATATGCAACCTAAGTGGGTGGCTCTAGAATGTACCAGAGATTTGGGAGGTGAAAGACTCTCAGGACTCAAAGGGAGGGGCCTTAGATGAAATTCTCAACAATGGGGGAGAGGGAACTTGTAGAGTCCACCTCAATTAGACAGGGCATCAAGTAGAGGAATAGGGTTGTCATCCCACAGTCAAAAACTCTGACCCAGAATTGTTCCTGTCTAAAAGAACTGCAGGGACAAAAATGGAGAAGAGACTGAGGGAAAGGTGGTTCAGTGACCATCCCAACTTGTGATCCATCTCAAGGGGAAGCTCCAAGGCCTGCCACTATTACTGATGCTATGGTGTGCTTACAGACAAGAGCCTAGCATGGTTGTCCTCCGAGATGCCCAACAAGCAGCCGACTGAGACAGACACAGACACTTACACCCAACCAATGGACTAAACTCAAGATCCCTGTGGTTGAATTAGGAAAGACTGGAAGAAGCTGAGGAGGAGGGCAACCCCACAGGAAGACCAACAGTCTCAACTAACCTGGACCCCTGAGATCCCTCAGACATTGAGCCACCAACCAGGCAGCATACACTAGATGGTCCGAGGCCCCTGACATGTATACAGCAGAGGACTACCTGGTCTGGCCTCAGCGAGAGAAGATGAGCCTGGTCAGCCTAACCATCGAGAGACTTGAGACCCCAAGGAGTGGGGAGGCCTGGTGGGGGGGATTGGAGGGGTGGGGACATCCTCTTGGAGGTGGGGAGGGGAGAGGAGAAATGGGATGAGGAACTGTGGGAGGGCAGGCAGGGAGAGTGAGTAATGACTGGACTGTAAAAATAAATAAAACTAATTAAAACACAAACAAACAAAACAAAAACAAAAAACACTCTAGTTCTTAATGTTATGATTTATGTGGGTAGAGGGTGGTAGAGTGTCCCCTATGGTTATAATTGTCTTTCCTCTGGTCAAGAAACACCATCTAGAATCTCTCCATGGACCCTAAGCATCTTATAAACATATGCTTCCATGATCTCTCTCCCACAAAGGAACATAAACTATTCTATTGGACAATCTTTCTCCGAAAGAAAGTATGGTGCATTAACATTCACAACAGGCACCTTCAATTCCAAGCTCTCTTTAGCATCTAGCACTGTTGATGACTGAAGCAGACATCACTTACCTTTCTTACTAAAGAAATTATTACTGCAATTCCTCTGATCTGAAAGGGTCTTAAGATACTGCTTTTAAAATAAATAATATAGAATTGATAATCTCTCTTCCTGATATGAGAATCAAGCTTGACAAAAATAGTAGATGAGCCCACTAAAAGTTTGGCAAGACACTTAATGACTTAACAGATTCACCTGCCAAGGACACTCTGTGCTTGGTCACATGCACACAGTAGCATTTCATTTACCTTCATAAACATCTGGTGAATGACCTGCACTGTTCTACACACTGGGAGACATAGGCCCTACTGTCAACCTGGCAAGTAGTCCCGGGAAGGAGATTCCTTCACAAAGTGAGGGAAGGAAAGGAGAGACAAGAGTGAGGAGCTGAATGGAGGCTGCTTGGGAAACTGCTCTCAGATTGTATCTGGTAAAGAATCACTCTTGGCTTTGCGCTCTCTGGTCCTGTTTCTAGAGACCAACATTAGGATGCAGTTATTGTTCTGTTTTCGTCTGGGATGACTTTGCCCCTCTGCTGATGAGAAATGCCAAGAGTATGGATTCTTCTCTCCTGGGGTGACATTTGTTTCTAAATAATCCAAGTCAAGATTATCCAAATCTACATATACACACAAGTTTTCCACACAAAGTCTAATGTCATCTCAACAGTCTGGGAGAGTCCACTAAGACACAAGCTTAACTTTGTACAGATTGAGCAATTAGGTTGCACCTGCATTTGCCATTACTACTATGGCTTCTCTTCCCCTTGTAGTGTCTGCTCATGGTTAAAAATATATTACTGCCCTTCCTTAATTAAAGTGTACCAGAAATTTCTATGAACTGATCGAAATATAAGGCCTGAGGTTTTTTTAATTAACTGGATATTCAGATGAAATAAATATGACCCATCCACAGAAGAATTTGAAAGAGGACCCCAGATAATGGTAAAAAAAAAAAAAAAAAAAAAAATCTACATCCAGAAGATGTTGTTAACCATTCCACATATAGAATATGTTGTCCTCTCTCTCTCCTCTCTCTCTCTCTCTCTCTCTCTCTCTCTCTCTCTCTTTCTCTCTTTCTCCCCTTCCTCCCCCCTCTCTCTTTTCCTCACCCCTCAGCTAAATCATCTATCAGTATGGTTTCTGACATCCAAGATTGTCCTCTGACCTCCACATTTATATCACATACCACAATATATGTGTGTGTACACAATCACACACAGGTACACAAACACACACACACACACAAGGAGAGCAAGAAAGGAAGAGAGGGAGAGATTTTACATAAAGTATGGTGGATACTTAAGATGCTACACTGTCTGCTTGGAATTCTTCCCATAAGCTTCTCCCTGGATACTTCTCTCTGCTTAGCTTTCCGCAACTCAGATTGTGTGGCAGATATTTTATGTTATGTCATGAGAGTAACAATTTTTGACACAGGTCACTCTTCACAAACTCACTACCTTCTGGCTTCCCTGACAGCACAGGTCATGAGAAGCCTCCTGCTGTGCATACATTCCCTTCTTACCTTGGGTTTCTATGTAGTACTTGTTGCCTTGAATTTATAGTAGACAGCAGATTCTTTAGCATCTGGCTCCCCAGTTGGCACATCATTACAGAGACAATGGAAGTTTCTCACTAATGTTCCACGAATACCTCTAGCACCTACAATAGAGCTTGTCACTCCCAAAGACCAGCACGTGTTTATTAAATAAAGGAGTGATGGTGCCGTGTAGGTTTCTGCTTCAACAATCTCAGTGTCTGCAGGTAACAGGAGTTAATCATTGTATTCTTTTTTTTCCTTCATATTAAAGATACATCACAAAAAGTAACTTAAGCCAAGTGCCAAAGCTTCGGATGTTTTAAGAACACAGGAGAGTAATCAGCATGAAAGTGGTGTGTGTGGGAGCCTGGGGGCATGAAGATAAATATAGAAATCTCTTCTGCTCAGAATCAGACCTCCTTGGCCGCTATGCTTTGACACGCTGGCCAACTCAAACACTCACCCAGAGACTAGATTTCATTCTACATGTAAAACACAGACATGCCACTTAGTAAGCTTTATGAGGCTGCTCCTGGCATTCAGTGTTTCATCTGTTGTGATTCTCTCAAAGAATCAAGAGAATTATGTTCATGAGACAAGAAAGAAAAATGAGCCTTGGGAAGATTAAAGGCCTCTCTGACCAGCACCCAGTGTGAGGATTTGCGTGTGCACTTGCCTGCCAGAAGCTGGGGTTAGGTTGCCTTTCTTTTGTTCCCCATTTCTAAAGTTTATCTTAGACATGCTCATTTACCGAACAGTGATAAGGAAGGTGGCAGAAGATGATAAATTACAGCACCGTAGCCAGCGAGGATTTTGTTTTGAACATGATTCCTGCCCAGGAGAATTGAGCACAAATTAATATTTATCTTAAGCCCTGGTAGTCAAGGTATAACTAACTATCTGCCCATAGGACTATATAGCTATTCATAGATGTTACACTTAGTGTCTGTGTGTTTAATCCTAGCTGTAAAAGAAATTCATATTGTTTTGAAGCACAGCTTTAAAGTAGAGAAGGGCTCACCCAAGGGAAAAAACTTCATGGGCTTTGATAAAAGTTCCAAAACTATTATATACAACTATCTATGGAAGAAGTGCAAAATGCACAATGAACAAAGTTCTTAGCAGATAATATTTATCTTAAAAGGTAGACGTTGATGTGGATGTCAGAAAGTACATGCTGACAGGAGCCTGATATAGCTGTCTCCTTAGAGGTCTGCAAGAGTCTGACATACTCAGAGGCAGATGCTCACAGCTAACCATTAGACTGATCATGGGGTTCCCAATGGAGAAGATAGAGTGAAGACTGAAGGAATTGAGAGGATTCGAGACACCATGAGGAAAGCAACATTACCAACCAACCAGAACCCCCAGGGTCTAAACCACCAGCCTGGGAGTGCTTAAGGAGGGACCCATGGCTCCAGCTATATATGCAAGGGAGCTATATATAAGTGGGAGAAGAGATCCTTTGACCCATGAAGGTTGGACGTCGTGGGGGGGGGATATTCGAGGGTGGGGAGGTGAGGTACGGGGGAGGGTGGGTGGGAGTACACCAACGTGGAGGCAGAGGAGGGGGGAAGGGATAGGGAGTTCCTGGGAGGGAGAGGGGAAAATGGGGTAAGGAGAAAACATCTGAAATGTAAATAAAATTTCCAATTAAAAAAAAAAAAAAAGGTATCTAATGTAGGGCTGGCGAGATGGCTCAGAAATTAGAAGCACTGGCTGATCTTCCAGAGGACACAGGCTCAATTCCCGGCACTCAGCTCACAACCATCTACAACATGACTTCCAATGACTCTGGCACCCTTTTCTGGACTCAGAAGGCTCCATACATGCACATGATATATAGACATACAAATGGGCAAAACACCCATGCACATAAGATAAAAATATAAGGTAAGATATGACCTCTATGTTTGATTTCGTTGATTTATTATCTGTGCTAATGGAAATAATGATGTATGGAATGAGACCCAAGTTCTAAATCAATCTATTATTAACTAATGTCTTCCAAGATTTTAATTAAAATGACATTTAAGCCCCTAGTAGATATTTTACACACGTAGAATAAACACATGAGGCTTAGCAAAAACCTCCAATTAATATAAACAGCACATTTCTATGTTTATTATTTATATCATTTCCCTTTTACTGCCCTTAGTGTTTTTATTCTGGAGTAAAAAAGCAAATTCGAAGGATCACCATTTACACCAAAGTCTTGTTTTGTATGAAGATATGTGCATTAGTAACAATTCGGCAAATGTGTGAGAACTTGCAGGTGAATCAAGTCACACTAGGATGGTCTTTGCTTTTGGTTTTACTAAACACAACAGTTGCTATGGATCTTATAGCCATGGTTAACCAGCATGTTCTCACAACCTGAGAAGCATTCTAGGGGGAAAAAGTCAGTCAGTCTTCCATAGAGACAGAGTTAATGATGACTCTTTGTTAATTTGCAACTGTTGCCTGTGCTTAGTAGGTGTTGTTTGCTGCTAGATGAGTACATTGTGTGTATTTACCAAAAAAAATAAATAAATAAAATAAAATAAAAATAAGAAAAGCACTAGTTAGATGTAATTTGACCCTCCTATGTCACTCTCTTTTCTCTCACCAAGTGATGTTAAGTGATAGAAAGTTGCCTAAGTATAATCAGAAACATTATATTTCAAAGGTGAGATAGCAAGACATAAAACAGAAGAGGACATGAGAAAATGTTTTTCTTATTCTTTCAAGGTACATAATGAAGTCATAATGCACCATATAAAAAGGAGTTCCGAGCTAATAGAATAACATTGTTTGAAGGCATTTTGTACAACATAAAAGGACTAAGAGAGTGGCCACCTCACCTGGGGCGGAGAAGTCAAAAAGGACCTCTACACATTAAACTGGCCCACAGGTTAAAACAAAGTTATTATTAAAAATTGATGAGAATGGCTCCTTTGTTTTCAAAAACAAACCAAGTTATCTGACTCATAGTGCTTCTATAGTAATTAAATAAAAACAGACATAGGGTATTCCCAACCTGAGCCTCATCCAGTAAGCACTCAGCTATGGATATCACCTGTTGCTGTTACTATCTGATGTAGTAGAGAGTTTTACAATCAACTAGTAATTTAACATTGAGAACCCAATAAAAGCTATTACATATCTATGACATAACCAAGACATTGGTATCATTTTCCAAAGTACTTTTCTTTAAAAATCACTATTTTGATACCTCTTTATTTCCCAATCAATCTCTATTTATTTTTCTTGCTTTGATATATTTGCCTTTATAGGTCTGTGTATAAACAGACTGTATTCCCACTTACATTTCTATTAATTGGTAAGACAACAAGGTAAATCAATTGTCTTCCACTCTTCTGATTTTAATTACTACCAAATTCTAAACACACAGTTTTTAAAGACACCTTAGCTTTTTAGCACTTTTAATTTAATCATTATTTTTATTGAAAAATATTTGCAAAGTTCATGACAGAAATATTTTTAAACTCTCTTACCAGTCCTTTGAAAGTATACTGTGGTGTTAATCTTGTTGTCTGAGAAGGGATAGGGACACAGAGCAGCAATCTGTAAGCCTCAGATTCCAATAGCTGCCCTTGCTGTATCATGCCTAGATATATATACATGGTGGGTTACTCTTATCAGCATGAATGTGTAGGAGATGGGTGAGCTTTCAAATATGCAAAAATAAGTTCTAAAGGTCCTAATGGCATTTGATTGAGCAATCTGTAGGCATAAAAAGAATTCAAAACACAAAGGAGCACTGTTGGAGTGCAGAGTTGGTAAAATGTTTTGTTCTAAAGATAAAATGCCTTCTTTATTTCCAGAGACATTTACTGTGATCCAGAATGCACCATTTGAGTTGTCTTAATATACTTACTTGTAAAATTATAATATTTTCCAAAAATATTTCAAATTTTACTTAAATTATTTTTAAAATAATGATTACGTATAGCCTTGAAAGATGATGTTGGAAAATAGATCAAAATTAATTTCTCCTTAGAACATTTTATTTAGGGAAAGAATAAGTTATTATTAAATACACTTAGTATTTCTTATGAAAATGTACTTAATATCATTGTGTGGAGCTTTTCCACTCCCTTACAAAAAATTAACCACTTTAGTTGACACCCAGCTCATTGACAGTCTATAAGCTTCATTAGACACTGAGATCAACAAGCTACACCAAATAAGGAAAAACAAGAAGAGAAATAGAGAAGCAAATGCATTCATTTTCTTAGAATCATAAGCAAGAACTCAGCAGCCAGCTCTGTCACTGAAGAGCAGTATGACCTTGGACAGGTTACACAAAGATGGTCACAGCTGTGATGTCACAGGTCTGCCTACAGATGCAACCAAGCTCATGGGGCATCACCTAGCCACAGTGTTCCCTTCTTAGCCTCTCTTCTGTCAGCTGCTATTAGCATCAGAGTTGCCATGCACATTTCAATGGATCATCTTATCCCACCATCTATACTGTAAAGATAATCAGTATAGGACCTCCTACTACTCTAAGCATTGGCTTTTCGTGCTTTTGAAAAATTCTATGCTGTGGATATTTCAACCCAGTTCTGCTGAAATCATCCTCCAGAACTTGTCTGATATTTCCTCCTTGGTTTTCTTCCAGTGACCCTTCTGAGTGCCTTCTTCCTACAGACAACACTGACATACCACCTACCTGCTTCTAGCTTTGAAGGTCTTTCCCACTTGACTTCATATGTTCTTCTCCTGAGGTTCCAATACTCATAAGAGCTGTGTGAGTCTCACAGTCTATCCTGACTTCCGTATCTGCCCTGCCCTGAGATCCAGCTTTTCCTCTGTGATATTTCAGCTGCAGACTTTCATATGGAGACCACAGTACAAGGGGAAGCCAGAAGAGCATGAGTTTTCCAGAAAAGCATGAGACTGGTGACCCTGATCAATTTTTTCCATTTCGAAACCCTCCATTTCTTAATCTGTTTTATTAGGTCATTCATTAAAATGACCTCAGAGGCTCTGTCAAATACAATGACAGTGACAATGGCAGACTGCCTGGTACATGGAAAACATGTCATACATGTTAGATGATTAGTAATGATCTCCCATGGGAGATAAATTTTGACATTTAACTTACAGATAATTTCTCTGTAGTTTCCAGGAAGAAGTTGTTGCAACCTTCTGGTCTAAAACACCAGATTTTAACTTTTATGTTCCCATCATATGAAACAATAGATTACATTTCAGGTGCAATTTTAAAACATTTTTTAAAAGATTGAATGTCACTGCCACATTTAAAGATTATGTCCTGCAGCCACCGTGATGAATAGGTAGGGTTGTGGTCAAGTTAAAACCATTGAGCCATAGTAGAAGTGAGCTTCTTTAAAATGGCATGGCATGCTCATCTTTATCTCACCATGCATCCTGGTATCTGAAACTTGGTTGCGATCCAACAGCTTTTGAGGAGCCTAAGGACAAGACTTCATTCTAGAGATAACAAGCTGGTAATGAATAAGATGTAAAGGAAGAAACTACAAAGAATCTCAGAACTGACCATGCCATGATGCTATCACCTATGTGAAGGAGAAGTCAATCACTTCCTGTTGTTTTCTCTCTTGCCTATAGCCATAGCTAATCGGAAGTTAGCTAACAGTCATTTGATCACTAACTCTTGCCTACCATGCAGCCTTGGATCCAGCCAAGATCATCTCATAATTTCACTGTGTTCTTTCTCTTTTTGCTCAGTCTGCTTCATTGTCTTGTCACTTCTAACACTTTCCTATCCTAGTCTACCAAAAAAGTATTCATATATTCATGTGGGGGGCACTCAAATTTTTTAACTGATTAAACATCTTCCTCTCATGTGAATACACTGTAATATGTATATTCTGCCAAATCTCACCAGTAATCCACAGAGGATCACCTCATCTCTTGAATTACTTCACTAACAGGGAGTGCAAGAAAAAAAAAAAAAAACCCAACATGTTTGCAATGCTTTTGATGTAAGATGATGCCCATGATGATAGAAACTTATGGCAGTTATCTACTTTATGGAAACAAGAAACACAAAATGAACCTGGGCAAGATCTAGTCCCTAGAGACTCCCTACTTTTCAGTAATGTCATCATAGTAAGAACCCATCAAAAGATGAATCTATTCATTAGTTAAGAGCCCTCGTGATCTAATCCTCTCTTTGAATTCCTTCATAGACTTATTCCCAGGACTCTAACATCCAATTTACTAATCTCTTAGGGGTCCTCAATCCAATCAAGTAGATAGTTAAGATTAACCATCACAGAAACAAAGTAGGACAAAGAAAAACATGAATTGGAATATAAATCCAGCAAAGCCTGGGCTAACTGAGAGGGAGTTCCCTAATGGATATATCTCTTAATATGTGCTGGTTTGAAGCATTGTCAAATAAAATCATATCATACACAGCCAAAGTATTTAATGCTTTACCTGATATGGGTTGCACAAGCATGCTGATAACAGAGGACAGTATCTTTCTGCAGCTGAGATATCCCGAAAAGAGGCACCAGGCAGAAACTTCCAACTATATACTGTGTTGCATTCACTCAACAGCTCTTTCTCAAAAGGAACTGTGTTCCCTATCTTTGTGATCACCATAGTATCTACACTCACATTCCAAAATACTAATTTTAATATTAAAAATACATATAATCTATTCTTGCTAAATATCTAGAACCCTGTAGCAGCATATTTTCCCTGAAAGTTGGGAGGAGCTAAGGTGGAAGGAGTAAAGAGAGGAAGAGGAGGGGTAAGGAGTGGAAGAGGAGAAGGAAGAGGAGGAGCTATGGGGACAGAGATTGAGGAGCAATGGAGAGCCACACTTATATCAGGAGCAGTCCTGGGTAACAACTTATATCTAGGTTAGTTAATTGGGAAACACCTCTGATTGTGTGGGCATCTTGTTATTGAGCATTACCAAACATATAAAGCCTTTGGATAATATAAGCATTAGAGTCTCATTTCTACCGGGCCCTCATGGATGACAGGGTGGTCTGGGCTCAGCACAGCCTTGTGGAGACAGCATGGAAGATTGACAGAGTCAGTGTCTCTGGCCATCTGAGCCAGCAGCATGAGCCAGTGACCTGAGCTGGGGCAGCAGCGAGAACACACTGCTGTGACCTCAGGCCTAGCCTAGTTGGGAAGATGGTGGCTGATTAAGAACAAGCAAGCAAGATTGGGAGCCACCATTTTAAATATTACCCTCAACAGAACCCTTCATTGTAGTTTCTTCTAGGGCTGACCTAAGAAACATGATCTTTATCGAGTTCAGGAAATTAATCCCCTTGCACCCCAACAAAGGTGTTCAACAGTTCCTTCATAAGGAGAAAAAAAAAACTCCTTTGTCAAATATTTATCTTCTTCTCTCAGCAATGGCACTCAGAACATAAGAATTAAGCCCCCTGCGTGTTTTGTTATGTTTTTGTCAGGTAAGCCTATATGATGCCTACCACTACGTTAGATGTTGCTAGGGCTTCCAGACACCCTCCATCTGAAGGCCAGCAAGCAGGACAACACAGCCCATTTACCTGTTAGACCAATACTGCAAAATCACTAGGAGAGAACTCTAACTGGGTTCCCATTTCTGTCATCTACTTTACTCTTCTGTCTTCTTTGACTTTATGCTCACTTGGGGGTCACTATAAATCTCAGTTTTCTGTATATTTCTCTCACTTTTTCAAAGGGTAAAAGAAAATTATATTTAAAAGCAGACAGATTCACATGCTCGTCTTTACATCCTCTCTAGCTATATTCCCTCCATTGTATTCTAGTTACAAGAGCTGGAATAGGATTACAGGAAAGAAGGAAAGTCGAATTGAATGAGGTTCTAACTGATCACCAGAAAATAACACATCAGTGTGGTGTTGAGGAAGCATCAGGGATGTATACTAAAAATTCTTGCCATGGTAAGGATAGTGAAACAAGTGGCAAGGCAGTCTGGGGACTCAATAGGACCCACATTGTTCTCATCCTGCCCTGTCTGCTTGTGGGTGGGACATGTGTCTGTATTCCCATGATTTGTATGTTTATTTTAGCCTGGAGATAAACAAGGCTGAGCAATCACAAGGTGAGTTCACTTCATGTGCCTTCTGCTGTCTTCCCTATCTCTGTCTACCCACTGCTGCCCAGAATATATCTTTATGGTAATAGATCCACTTTAAGAATCACTCCCATCTGTTCCCTGGTACAAAGATAGCTACTTCAAGAGATGTTTCCCTTTGCCAGTTGGTGGAGGAGGGTGATGCTGATGGGGTGACATGCAGTCTACAGAGGAGTCACCTCAGCATGCTTTCCATCTGTAATCCATCATTGGAATGTTTTGGAAATGTTTGTGTTTAGATGTTTTCTTCATCCTCCTAAGTCATGCAGCTTTGTCAGAAAGTCAAACTTCAAAAATGACAAACTGCTCTGATCATGCCAGGGTGGTTTGGTTGCCAGGGAAACCACTTTAAAGAGAGAGATAGATCTATTCGTGAATTTATAACTGAGAGAAGAAATGGATGCTAAGTTTCTGGGTCAAGCCAATTTACCTGAAGACACATTTGGGGTTCATGGGTGGCAGAAATGAGGGATACATTTTCAGGCCATAGACATAACAAAAATTATCTGTTAATAAAAACTTACTGGTGTTATTCTTTCTTTGTTTTGTCTTTGGAAATATCTTTATTTAAATTCCAAACACAAGGCAAATATATTTCCTGGAAGACTGTCAGGGTTGGAGAATGACCAGAGCTCACCACCAAGGCTCACATTGTTGAAGGCTCCAATGGACAGTGCTGGTGGGATCTGAAGGAACTGCAAAAGGGCAAATGATCCACAGGTGCTCTCAGGGGAGCTGTCCAGCATGAAAAAATGTAGAGGTGATAAGATTAGAGACTTCATTTTCCGCAAGAAGTAGGCCAGAGTGTCCTCCAAAGTAGTCACAAACACTCAAAGCAAACATCGAGAGCTATTTAACAGCAGGTTTCAGATTCTCAGAATGAATTTTGATAACAAGCCAAAGGAAACATATTAAGTGTGTATGATCTAAGCAATGTAAGAAGTTGCTTCTCCAAGAAGATGAAATAATCCAAAGTTTATAGTTCAAGAAATAAATTACTTATTTATATTTTGTTATTATTGTCAACACTATCATTATTATTAATTATTAATACTACAATACTATAATACTATGACCATCATCACCACTATTATCTTGTCAGCTAAGTCACCAATGCTCCTGTGTAAATAACAGCTTTTCTTTTTATGTTTCTATGTGCTAGGACTTGTAAATAAATACCTCATTAAATGAGCCTCTGGATTTGGCAAATGTTTGTGTGAAGGGTCAAATAGTGAACATTCTTTGAACCATACTCTCTCTCTCCCAGTGACCCATCTCATTGTAAGGAAAACACAACCTTAGAAAACATTCCAATAAACTGACTGCCCTGTTTCAAGGTAACTACGTGCCTGTTCACAGGCCAACAACAATGTGAACATACGTGTCACTGGGCATAGACAGCCATCATATGGCAGGCCCATATACTCACTTCCTCCAGGGCCACTGAAGTGACAGGAAGTCAACATATAATCATCAAATCCTAAAAAGCTTGAATTTGAAACTCCACAGGCATTTTCGAAAGACTGCTAGTTTGAACCATTTGTCCTTTGATAAGTGACTTCACATTGCCATGTCCCAGGTTTTCCATCTATGGAACAGCTGCTGGCCCAAAAGAGTGCTTTCCAACTGGGAATTTATGTCTGATAGTGATCCTTGCTCAACGTTTAAAACTTTAACCAGAAACTAGAATAGAACCAAATTCAGTAGAGATATTTGAGTAAGTTTTATTTTGGAGGCTATTCGAGTCTTCTGTTAAAACACACTCTCTTTGCTCTGGTTCATAAGTTTGAAAATTATTGGAGCAGATGACCCAAGAATTCCATGAAGCTTTTGAGATTCAGTAACTCTATACATCACCCTCACTGTGAGGAAATTACTCAGTCCACACGCTGACATGACAGAGGTCAAAGAAACTGCACAAACTACGAAGCTCCTCCATACATGTACAGCAGTTGCTGGAAAACCATATCCACTATTGTATATCAATTCTGTCACAATAGTGTTTGTATTACTGTTATTGTACTGTTATAACACTACTTTTGCTACATTGCAAATGTATGTAATTCCATGTGTATATATTTAAATATATTTGTGTGGTGTTGTAGCTTGAGTGTGGGCGTGGGTCCTATTGGCTGCTTGTAGATCCTGTGTGTCTGTCCCACAGGTGGTTGGAACCACGGCTCAGGGAGCAGAAGTGCAGGAATTTGACTGAGAACATTCCACGTGGTGCTGGGCAGGCAGGTGGATGTTGGGCTGTGAGAAATCACAAAACTCCACTCCGGGCATGGGGATATCTCAGTCTGAGGTCCCGAGGGGCAGAGTTCTTGGGTTGGGGGGTCTCTGGCCAAGGCTGCTGGCAGAAGACCAGAGGTCTCAGCCCTTGGGCTCCCAGGCACTGCTGAGAGACCACAGAAAGGCTGAGACAGGGGCATACAAGCTGGACTGGCCCACAGCTGAAAGGGGCAAGGGGGAGAAGCTCCAGTGTTGCCCTGTGGGGTGGATGAGACTCTTGGCTAAGGCTACTCGCTTGGTTGGGTCATAGCTGGCTCGGCTAGCTTGCTTGAGTTGACAGGCCTCTGTGACTGGAACTTAGAGAAGTCCTCCTGTGGGAGATTAGGCAGTGGCTCATTGGTTGAAGGCTCCCTCTATGGTGGACCCCAAAGACAAGAAGAAGTCCATGGTTTTAAAAGGTTTATTGTCATGGCAGAAAGTGGATGAAGCTATACCCCATGTCCTCAGGGAAGGCCTGAGGTTAAATACCTTTTACAAGGAGAAGGATCTGGCAAGGAATGCTTAATTGTCTATGCTCTCTGGCCTTTAGGTACCTCATTAATATGAAGATCTCTTGAGGCTCTGCAGCCTGTAGTCACGCTCTCTACCTGTACTACTGTGAACTAAGGCCACAAACCTTTCTTTGGGAGGGGCTGTGGATAAGTGAAAGGAACCAGGGCCAGGAGCAAGGCTGAACACCTACTATCCCATTAGGGTTTCTGGGATTTGAGGCTTGTGCTCAACCAGGTACCCAGCTGCCTCTCACAGCCCACAGCCTCACATATTTGGATTTGAAAAATATTGCAAAAAATAAGTTCTACAAAACTCACTTAACTTTTGTGGCATTACTTTCTTAACTACTAATACAATAGTAAGATTAAGGAAGATGTTTATAACATTGAATATTGGATTATTTTTAAATGATTCAATGTCAATCATCCTGGTGACTCATCTTGGTTGCCATCTAACCACATCAATAATCAACTAAAACCCAAGACACAGGGCATACTTGTGAAAGGTTTTCCTGATTGGATTATTTGAGGTGGGAAAACATAGCCTATATCTGGGCAATACATTCTGATGACAGCCCACATAAATGGATATGGAAAAGGAAACCTTTTGACTTTTGACTGCTTGTCCTTACTCTCACTGGCAAGTTTATCTACCCTGTTGTTGGAACATTCCTTCACTGGTACAAGAACCTGTATCTTAAGATTCAATGTAGATTGAAGACCAACAGCTCTCTAGGAATCTCCTGGACCCCAGCAGTATATTAGGGACTGCTGAGACATCATGTATATTAACTCTATTAGTTCTTTCCTTTAGAGAACCATAGTACATAAACTTACATAAAAAGTACAAAATGCACCATTCTTACTTCATCTAAAGAGCATAGTCTAGCTATTAGTAGGCTAATAATTACAATTTGCCTTAAAACTCCACATAACATAGCATGAAACACTATCCAGCCAAAAGAACTAGGTCCTTTCCTTTGATTCTGCTTCACTCTAGAAGCCCTAGAGGAAACATTGCCAATTCTGCAGAGACAACAGTGTCAGTGCAGGTAATAAATGGAATGCAAAGAACAGGAAAGACAACTGGAGAAGTCCCCTTTGGAAATTGGGTGCCACTTTACTCTTAGTTCTCTTTTAGGTATGTTGGTCTAGGTCCTCATAAAGCTGACAAACCATTAATGCTTCACTTAGTTGCAATTTCTCTTCTGAACAATAGCTTGGTGGATTAGCATTACAAAACACAAGCTCAGATGATGTCAATCCTGATGGAAAGAGAAAGAACTGGGAACTGAAGAATTAGAAATCATAAAAGTAAAAGTACAAAACAGTGAGAGAATTTAAAAACTTAAATGCGTTGAACTTTACATATTATGAAACAATAGACAAAAGCTATAATTAAGAGTTGTAACACGGACTTGAGGGCTAGACTATTGTAAGAATTACCCAAGGAGAAGAGGCTGAGCCCCTAGAGGCTCCCAAATCTGAAGATGAAGTCCACACTGGGTTCCCACTGCAGGAAGAGATGGTTGTTTTTATTGGATGAAATGTGTTCATTGTCTGGAACGCAATGACTTTTTTTTTTCTATGACTTCTTGAAAACATATATTTCCTCCTGTCTTATAAGCTCTTATAAGCAAGATTAATCTTAACAGTCTTCTATCCATATTTCCCAAAACATTCTTTCCCCCTCACCATTTCATCACACATCTAAATGTTTAGTAATTTCTCTTGATAAAGAATGTTTGCATTAAGCAAGTACATTTATATTCAACAGAAAAAGTTGATATTATTCAATTCAAAGGCCATCAGAAAGTTGAAGAGGCCTTACCTATCAGATGTTTTTCCTTAAAAGCAATAGAGATTTTATACTTCATTTTCTGTATCAATAAGTACTTTGTAAAAAATAAATAATGTAAATAAATTTTGTAATATTGTGAATGAATGGGTTCTTAGGAATAAGTCAAAAAGTATAACAGAATAGTTACAGAAAATATAGGTATGGATTATGATGCCTCAACTTTTCATCCAAAAGTCTTCTAATCATGACAGATTTTATCCCTATAGTACATTTAGCAATGTTCAGAGACATTTTGATTTGTCATCAGGGAGAGTTATCTAGTGGGTAGAAAATAATAATATTTTGAGATATCCAATGATACACAGGATAATCCCCCCAAAGCAAACATATGCACACGCATGCACACACACACACACACACACACACACACACACACACACATATGTCATTAACCTAAAATCTCAATAGTACGTGATTTTAAAACAGCATAGAATATTATTTCTGGAAAAAAGGAAACACATGAAAATTGGAACAATGTTGAAATTTGATTTGTACAACTATGTGAAATTCAAATTTATGCTGAGCAAAATTATACATCATTCCCTGAATACCTAACTTGGAATTTGAGGACTGCTTATGAATGTCGAAGGCATGCATGCAAGAAGTGCCTGCTTCAGCTGTGTGAGAGTATGTGTTGGGAATCTTTCTGCCTCAAACACATGTAAACACACATACATAGAGAGCACCCTGCACACAGCTGGTGCCTATTACCTCATAACTACTGTTTCCCATACAGTTGTGGTATCAGAATCATGATGGCTGTCTTGGGATGAGGGTGTAGCTCTGTGACAGATTGATTTTCTAGCAGCTTCAAAGCCTGGGGTTCAATCTCCAGCATTGTGGGGTAGCTGCAGGTAGAAGATTAACTTGATGTTGAAAAGACTGATATCTATAACTAGTTACTTTTGTATTGCTGCGACAAAATGCCTGACAAGCAACAGAAGAGAGAGCGTGTTGATTTTGCCTCATAGTTTCAGGACAGCAGCCTTGAACCAGGAACAAATGGAACCTTTAAAGCTGAGCCAGGCCTGCCATCTCCAATATACTGCCACCAGGAAGGGACCAAACTCTAAACAGTCGAGGAGCCAATAGAGGAAACTCAAATGGCAGAGAAGCACCTAAAGAAATGTCTAACATCCTTAGTCATCAGGGAAATTCAAATCAAAACAACCCTGAGATTCCACCTCACACCAGTCAGAATGGCTAAGATCAAAAATTCATGTGACAGCAGATGCTTGCGCGAATGTGGAGAAAGAGGAACACTCCTCCATTGTTGGTGGGATTGCAAGATGGTGCAACCACTCTGGAAATCAGTCTTGTCATTCCTCAGAAAATTGGACATAGCATTACCTGAGGACCCATGCCCAGGATACAGCTCCTGGGCATTCACCCAGAAAACGCTCCAACATATAACAAGGACATATGCTCCACTATGTTCATAGCAGCCTTATTTATAATAGCCAGAAGCTGGAAAGAACCCAGATGTCCTTCAACAGAGGAATGGATACAGAAAATACGGTACATTTACACAATGGAGTATTACTCAGCTATTACAAACAATGAGTTCATGAAATTCTTAGGCAAATGGATGGAACTACAAAATATCATCCTGAGTGAGGTAACACAATCACAAAAGAACACACATGGTATGCACTCACTGATAACTGAATATTAGCCCAAAAGCTGGTAAAACCCAAGATATAACTCACAGACCACATGAAGCTCAAGGAAGAACAATGTGTGGGTGCTTCTACACCTTCTTAGAAGGAGTAGCAAAATACTCATGGGAGCAAATATGGAGACGAAGTGTGGGACAGAAACTGAAGGAGGGGCCCTCCAGAGACTGTTCCACCTGGGTATCCATTCCATGTGCAGTCACCAAAGGTAGACACTGATGTGGATGTCAGGAAGTGCATGCTGACAGGAGCCTAATATAGCTGTCTCCTTAGAGGTGTGCCATAGCCTGACATATACAGAGGTGGATGCTCACAGCAAACCATTCAACAGATCAAGGAGTTCCCAATGGAAGAGTTAGAGAGAAGACTGAAGGATCTGAAAGGGTTTGCGGCCCCATGGGGAGAGCAACAATGCCAACCAACTAGAGCTCACAGGGTCTAAACCACCAGCCTGGGAGCACATAGGGAGGGACCCATGGCTCCAGCTGTATATGTAGGGAAGGATGGTCTTGTCAGGCATAGGTGGGAGAGGAAGTCCTTGGTTCTGTGAAGGCTAGATGCTGCAGTGTGAGGGAATTCGGGGGTGGGGAGGTGGGAGTGGGTGGGTGGGTGGGTGGGGGAACATCCTCATAGAAGCAGGAGGGGAAATGGGATAAGAGGTTTCGGGATGGGGGACAAGAAGGGATAATAACTGAAATGTAAATAAAATGTGCAATAAAAAATTAATTTCAAAAAAAGAAAACACTCCAGATCTAAACTGCATTATTTTAATTGACTAAGGAAGTTATTAGGGCTCAACTAAAAGTAAGCTATTTTAAACAGAAAAACAAGGGTAGGGTTGACAATCACCCTGTTGTGGAGGCAAAAGGACTGAGTATTTTGTTTTTTGGGTTTTGTTTTGTCTTGAGTTTTCTTTTATTAGAAAATTGGAAAGAGGTTGTATATGTGTATGGATGTGTGTGCATGTGTGCACACAATTTTTTTTTATTCTTGAGAATTTCATGTAAGTGTACAATGAAATATGACCTATCTGCCTTCCATTTTCCCCCTAACTTTCCCCATATCCCCCTAACATGTGTCCTGATAACCTCATGTCTTTTCGTTTTCTTATAAAGCAATCTTTTACCCCTAGACACACACTTCCTTAGTCCCCTATTGCCCCACACCTCTACCCCCACACACCCTTTCCCTTTGCCCCTACACCTTGCCAAGGTTCAAGGAGTATCAAAATTGAGGCAGAAGAAAATGTAGGAGCTGGAGGCTGGGAAGAAGTGTGAGATGCCATCTTCTGAGTCACTTTTAAATCTAGTCGATTCTAAGAGTCAGTGTCTATAATATAGCTGTTGTGTAGAACACAGCACATACATCTAATACATTCTCATGAGATGCAGATGCTCTGTATGGGGCTGTTGTGAGCACTTCTCCTTTAAGGACTGAGGGAGTTTATCATCAGTGGAAAAGGTGAAACAAACCCTGAATGCACACAAGAATCAGGCTTCCTCTGATGATCGATGAACTTTGACAACACTTGTTTATTATGCTTTTATAACTTCAAAACACAAGAACCAGTAAAGAAGAAAATAAATTAAAATTGATGGGTCATTCTGCTTGTCTTACCTTCTCTAAGATAAATGCTTCAAAGTTAGGAGCAAGGTTGTTTGAATGAAGGAAGATACTGTTAGCATGGATAAGTAGAAAAATTGTCTACGGTGGTGCACATGGACACTGAAGGATTTTATTGCTGTGAGCAGGTTCAGCTCAGGACTGAAGACAAGGCACTGGATTAAGGCCAGCTTCTTCTAGAGACTCTATTGACAGCCTAGTTTTGTTGCAGCATCATAATTTGGGAAATATTCAGGTTTCACAGCAGTTCACACAAGATAGTTTAAGAATACAATGAGGTATGCTCAGTACCAATTTTTGTTTAAGAAAATAAACTCAATATTAGGCTCAATTCAAACTTCATCAAATCCTTTAAGTATATTTGATATTATGGGAAATTACAGTTTATTTGGGGGATATGGTTTGAGAATCTTTTCCTGAGAGCCTCAAAAGATGAAGTAAAAGTATTATGTAGGAAAGACCACCTCACCATCAGAGCTATGCCATATGAGCCATCCACAGAAACAGGCCAGTCCTAAAACCCAGGCCATTCACTCTCTTGGCATTGATCAAAACAAATACTTGTTAATACACCTGCTCTTGAAAAATAAAAAGTGTGAACTTGAATCTTACCAAACAAAAATCTTATGGCCTTGGGACACAGGATCAATAAGATTAAATACAATAATGGGTAATTTCAAATTCAAACTCAGCCAGTGCAGGTCCTAATGGTCCTCAAATCCTGAACACAGGTATTTCAGCCCTGCTGACCTGTTACTATGATCAGGGGACCTTTTAGTTTTTAAAAATTAAGTTACTATCTTAGTATCAAATTTATGTGGATTTTATTAATAAATATGCTCTCATAAAAAAAAATTAAGTTACATGATTCAGCATACATCTATATGGAAAAAATCTCTATGAATTCATACATATCTTTAAATTTCTTGCTCCTCTATTCACTCAGTGCCCCATTGAAATAAAGGTGGCTGTCAATAAGACAAAACGGCAACCAACAGATTGGGAAAAGATCTTTACCAATCCCACATCCGATAGAGGACTAATATCCAATATATACAAAGAACTCAAGAAATTAGACTCTAGGCAACCAAATAACCCTATTAAAAAATGGAGTAAGGAGCTAAACAAAGAATTCTCAACTGAGGAAATGCGAATGGCCGAGAAGCACCTAAAGAAATGTTCAGCATCCTTGGTCATCAGGTAAATGCAAATCAAAACAACCCTGAGATTCCACTTCACACCAGTCAGAATGGCTAAAATAAAAAACTCAGGTGATAGCAGATGCTGGCGAGGATGTGGAGAAAGAGGAACACTCCTCCATTGTTGGTGGGATTGCAAGATGGTGCAACCACTATGGAAATCAGTCTGGCGGTTCCTCAGAAAATTGGACATATCACTACCTGAGGACCCAGCTATACCACTCCTGGGTATATATTCAGAAGATGCTCTAACACATAACAAGGACATATGCTCCACTATGTTTATAGCAGCTTTATTTATAATAGCCAGAAACTGGAAAGAACCCAGATGCCCTTCAACAGAGAAATGGATACAAAAAATGTGGTATATTTATACAATGGAATATTACTCAGCTATTAAAAACAATGAATTTGATAAATTCTTATATAAATGGATGGAACTAGAAAATATCATCCTGAGTGAAGTAACCCAATCACAAAAGAACATACATGGTATTCACTCACTGATTATTGGATTTTAGCCCAGAAGCCTGAAATACCCAAGATTCAACTCACAGACCACATAAAGCTCATGAAGAATGATGACCAAATAGGGGAGCCTTCAGTCCTTCTTAGAAGGAGTAACAAAATACTCAAGGGTGTAAATATGGAGACACAGTGCAGGACCGAAACTGAAGGAGGGACCGTCTACAGACCATTCCACCTGGATATCCATCCTATGTGCAGTCACCAAAGGTAGAGGTTGATGTGGATGTCAGGATGTACATGCTGACAGGAGCCTGATATAGCTGTCTCCTTAGAGGTCTGCAAGAGTCTGACATACTCAGAGGCAGATGCTCACAGCTAACCATTAAACTGATCATGGGGTTCCCAATGGAGAAGATAGAGTGAAGGCTGAAGGAGTTGAGAGGATTCACGACACCATGAGGAAAGCAACAATCCCAACCAACCAGAGCCCCCAGGGTCTAAACCACCAGCCTGGGAGCGCTTAGGGAGGGACCCATGGCTCCAGCTATATATGCAAGGGAGCTATATATAAGTGGGAGAAGAGATCCTTGGTCCCATGAAGGCTGGACATCGTGGGGGGGGGGATACTCGAGGGTGGGGAGGTGAGGTACAGGGGAGGGTGGGTTGGGGTACACCAACGTGGAGGCAGGAGGAGGGGGGAAGGGATAGTGAGTTCCTGGGAGGGAGAGGGGGAAATGGGGTAAGGAGAGAACATCTGAAATGTAAAAAAAAAAAAAATTCCAATAAAAAAAAAATAAATAAATAAAGGTGGCTTCTTGGAAAATAAAGATGTCAGTGTTATACTTTTGCTATGGCAATACAATTTACTTCTTTTAAATTCACGGTAATTTAACTCTAAAATTTTTAATTTCCTGTTTTTGCAAGTTGCCCCCATGTAGTTCAATTTTTTCATATAGCTATTAATTACAAAAGAATACATCAAATTACTAAGTTATAATCTATAAGAATGGAGTGTGCTTATTTAGAAAGATGAAGAGAATCCCTTCAATAGTGGGTCAATAGTGTCCTCTGCCATGCTGAGGACTTACAACGAACCTGAATGATTAAACACTGAAAGGTGAGTTTCTGCCTGAGTCTGAACACAGAGGATGCTCAAGTTTCAATCTATGTGTTCAATGGCAAACAGAATCATCTCCCAGCTCTATGTACACATCAATAAAAAAAAATATGATCTCATTTTCCCACGGTATGAATGTTTTACTTAAATATGCACATATATTCTTCTTTATGAATGTATCATGTAAATGTGTGTATAATTGAAGAATTTCAAGGAAGGACTAAAAGTGTGTATGTACGTACAGGTTATAAGAACACTACAATCCATGTAACTTCAAGAGTAGTAGAGTAGTAGCTAATTTTTCTGGCATAAATGTTTTGGAGTTGATAGGAACTGGAAAACAATGCCCACTAAAGCTCAGAGCCAACCTGTCCCAACACCTGGGAGCAGTACGCTTTGGGAGACTCAATCTCTGATGTTCCCATAACCAAAACAAAGAGCTAGAAGAAAGGCAATGAATGATATCTGTTTTCAGGGTCCATCACATTCTGATTTCTGTCCACTGAGGCAGCAAGACTGTCTCATCTACTACAGAATTTCGTCTTAGTCTGTTTCCTGCTAGTTTAACAGAATACCACAGACTTAGGTAAGTTATAAACAACAAATGCTTATCTGACTCAGATTGAAAGGCTGGAAAGTACAAGACTTAAAGGGCCAGATCTGGTGAGCACCTTCTTATAGCACCATAACACACAAGAAGGAAGGAGGAGGAGGAGGAGGAGGAGGAGGAGGAGGAGGAGGAGGAGGAGGAGGAGGAGGAAGAGTAGTTTGCAGGTCAACCCTATCCAGTCTTACTTCTACTAAGAGTAAGTGGATGGTACAGTCCTGACAATCCAACCACCTCCTAAAGGTTCTACCTGTCAACACTGTTAAGAAATCAATTAAATTTCAATGGTAGTTGTGGGATATTCAAATCATAGCATCTAGAGAAAATATACACACATGTACACACACACACACAGACACACACACACACCTTTCCCTCCCTTGTATTTTCTTCAGAGGAAAGAAATCATTGCACCTAAATTCTCAAACCATCTTGCTTAAACTAAATATGTAAAGTGCACAAGATACATTATCCCTTAAAATGTTGTTTTCTCTTGAAACTAAAGCAAAGTAAACATGAGAGTGTGGCCTTTGCCGAAAGTTCCCAGTGCCAAAGGTGCTCCTGGACAGAGGTGACCAGCAAGCTCAGCCCATCCAGGTGTTCTGCTTTGTACACATTCCCCCAAGGAGACTTCAGAAAATGCAGAAGTCCACATCCCACTAGGAACAAGTTTCCAGACACAGGGTCAGTATCTCACACCATAGAAAAATTTTAACAATAAATTAATGAATGAAAATGTATTTTTCCCAAAATCATCTGAAAGTATCTTTTCTTATAATTTTTTCTCTTATTGGACCACTAATTGGAAGCATCAGCCGGTTGAAATTCAACATATTTTCACTTAGACTAAGTAATTTCAATATCCCCACAACGGATGTAAGCATGGGGACCCTAAACTTGGATTCTCTTCCTCCTCTCTGCCTTCATAAACAGCTGCCCTCCCCCTCTGCTGTGAAGAATCAGGAGAACTCAACAGCTTTTAAAAGTGGTCATCAGAGTTCTGGATACATTACGTTACCCTCTATCTTCATCTGTTCCTCACACTTTCCCTTTTTATCAAATGTCATTTCTATTGTTAAACATCTTCCTTCTACAAAAGCACTCGCCTCTTCTGAGTCACTGAGTCATCAGAATGAACTCATCAATAGATACTCTAAACCCAAATCTAGCTTCAGTAAGTTCAAAAGTTTTACCTCCTCTTCAGTTTAAACACTTGGGGTAATTCTTTAACTTCTTTTCATGCTCTTCCCTCACAGACTCAGAAGCAATAAAGTTCAAGGCTGTTTGGAGGTTGGGCATATTAGTAAGGTGCTTCCAGAAACCATTCTTCCTCTCTTCAGTTGCATTCATTGCTTGCAGTTTGTTATTGACTGAGCACTCGCCCAATTACAGACATGGTGCTACATCTGGGGAAATAGTAATGGGTCACAGTGGGGACTTTCTATATGAAATTAATTGATATGGAATGACAGACCCAAAACGTGAGCAGTGCCACCAACCTATGGGTTGAGGTCCTGGAGTGAGTAAAAATGAAAGGGGAGTTGAGCATCAGCATCCGTTTCTCCCTGCTTCCTGACTACAGATGCAGTGTGATCACCTGCCTCAAGCTCTTGCCGCCATGCTTTCCCCACAATGATGGACTGTAGCCTCATATAATGAGGAAAAAAAAGCATGCCTCCCGTAAGTTCTTTAGTCAAATGTTTTATCCCACCAATGCAAAAAGTTACTTAGACAAAAGTGAACTAAAATTTTCTGCACACACTCATAGTAAGTGAATTAAGGGAAGAAAGTATTAGAGTTCAATTTTAGATCTATTGGATTAGAAAGACCTTTCAGATGTCTACAGGAAAGGGCTGAATAAGGAGTTGAACGTAAGTCTGGTATTCAAATACAAGGTGTGGAGATATAAATGGTGTGGACAAGATACAAGGAGTGTTTCTAGCCTTGAGATTGAGTTACATTGTATAACCGAGTAATAAAAGTACTTAGAAACCAATCCTATGGGAGGATGCAGGTGGAAACCACAGTGTGTCTCCAGCACACCTTCAGTAGCTCAGCTTCTAGGATGCAGGATGGGAAGCTGAGCTGTGGAACCTCACGCTGCAGTGAGACATCTCGGAGAGAACACAGAGAGCCTGGAATGCAGCCTAAAAGTATCTTCTTTAGAATTCCAAAGCAAGAACAGAAGATATAAACTTCTAGACATCTACACAAAGCAAGGTAAAGCTTGATTCATTTGTGCAGTGTCTCTTGGAGGTGGAGGAGGAAACTGAAGGCTTTGAGCAGAGGCTAGCACACTGGAAGCATGAATATGAAAATGGACATGAATAGATGCCTGTGTGAGGGTAAGTGCTGGTAGGCAGTTCCTTACACAATGACCTTTTCAAAGGGAAAGGATCAACACTTGGCACGTTGAAGACTTCTCAGAGAATACTGCAGCTGTGCTTTCAAAACTGTGCAGACTCACCCTGCTGGCTTTCCCTGCTTAATCTCATGGATTGCTTTTGTTTACCTGTATCCTAGCTATAAATGAAAACCTGTCATTTCCAAATATTCCCCACTGAATTCTGATTTCACCAGAAATAGCAATGATGATCACAATAAAATAATGAACATGAAACTCAAGCTGGCATGCATCTACTGCTTACTATATGCAAAATGTTTCCAAGTGCCTTCTCATTCTGTCTTTATAGAAACCATAAACTAAACACTACCATTATCCACATTATAAAGGGGAGAATTCTAATGCTGGACAATAATAAATTCACCTTCACCAAAGTTATACACTAGGCAAATTATAGGCTTGGCACAGTCTTTTGGACTTCATATCGCTGTGATATTAACCACTGTGGTGCACTGTTTCTTAGGGATACTCCTCTCACAGGTGACACTGTGCTGACATGAGGAAGACTGAGATATGACTGTCACTCATCTGGCTCTGAGCCTCAGTTGTTTAAGGGGCCCCCATTTGGAGCCATGATTCACTAGAAACAAACAGCATGCCATGAGTCTAGTTTCTAATGAGAAGCTGTCTGAAGCCCAGATACTGTGCATTTGAAATCACGTCTAAGTTATTGGGCCTTCTAAGAAGCATGCATTTGTGACAAATGTGAAGTCATTCAAACGAAGTCTTTGAAGATTCCTCTCAAGGAGCCTTCAAGTCTTGACATGCATAACTTTGAGACAGAAAATAAACGAGGCAGAGAAAAATTTACAAAAATTCGGCTAAGTATTTGGAGCTTTTGTTCACTAGTCAAATGTCCCCTTGATGCTGAGATTAAAACAGCTTTTATAATAAGCAGGTTATACTGCACACAGTTAAAGCAGCCACACTTGGGGAACAAGCTAAGAATCTCTAAAAATATACTGATTCTTCTTATCCTCTGAAGAACTCAAGGAAGAAAAAATGCCTAAATTTGCAAAGCAAAGAGTACTTTTCTCTTCTTACTTACACAAATATAAAGAGATTCCCAGCTATTCATACATGCCCATGTCCCACCCACCCACCCTGCTCAAAGACACTGAGAACAGGCAGATCACTCTGGGATGCACTCACAGGGCATTAGATAAATCTTCCTCTGCCCATCTCATTTTGCTTCCAGCTAGGTAATGCGACCCTGATGACTGAGCAATGCCTCCCATAAAAGCTGCAGGAACATTCAGTACCATTTATTATTCCAACAGCCAATGCTGCTCTGCCGCACAATCAACACAGCTGATGATCTTCTCAGTACTGTGCAGAATTCTTAGTCTTAAAGAGAAGCAGCCAGAGCAAAACAGATGATGAAACCTCCTAAGTCAAATCCTAAGCTTCACCTGAAGAATAGAAGACTATTTTGAATATCAAGTACCCTCTACCAAGATAGGAAAAGGAGAGGGAAGGGGAGGAGGAGTGGAGGGAGGGAAAAAACTTAGTTTAAGGAAAGACAAAGCAGGGAAAAGCAGAAACTTTCGCCTCTCTATTTTATAATCTAGTTTCACAACTAAGACTACATTAAGAAGTTAGGTTTATATTTACATTTTGAAACCTATTTTAAGACCTTTTGATTAAAATCATGCTACACTTAAAGACCCAAGCTATTCCTTAAAATATAGAAAAAATTTAGATGTACAATCTTTTAATTTAATCTTACCTTTTTAAGTCTTTGCAGTTGCAAAAAATGTATATAAATATAATACAAATTTGAAATCTAGAAAAAAGTTACAGCTTAATGCAAAATAACGTTTCTAATTCTTCATGCTCATTTCTACCCATACCTTACATAAATTCTTTTCCATTTCTCATTAGATATAAATATATTAAGTTATAGTGAAGGGAAGCAACTCCCAATGAAGCCATGCTATCCACAACTACTCTAGCATCTGTTCTGTGCTGTCGTTCATTACAAACAGGAACTGTTACCTAAAATATAACTAATATGACATGCAACAAGACACAGAAATACACAGCTATCACTGAGTGACAGTTTAAAGGAATTATACCTATATCAGGGAACTCACAGTCCAACTTACCACCTATACAGAGTCTGGCACGTGTCAAATCATCAGACATTAAGAAAGCAGCAGTTACGATGACAAGGTCAGTGTCAGCCAATAGTGCTTATTGACAGACACCTGCCTGTGTCAGCTGCTGACGCTGATGAGCTGCAGAGATGACAAAGCAATTTATGAATTACACCTCCTTCACCTTGCTCAGCCACAACTCTGAACAATGAATCTGCTATTTCAATCCCACCTGAGCCTGTCATCCTGCTCAGCCCCAGCATCGTCTTGAGAGGAACTCTGCCTAGGACTAAAGAGTTCCATTGTGAAAGTTAGTAAGGGCCTGGCAAGATTGCTCAGTGGGCAGAAACATTTGCCATGCCAAGCTGGTGACTTGAGAGCAGCCCATGAAGCCCACAAGAGGCTGGACGTGGTAGCATACATGTAATCCTGCAATCCCATGGCATGATGGGAAGTAGAGATGGAGCTGCTGAGAAGTTCACTGGCTGGCTGATCCAGAGCACATTGGAGGGCAAGAACATAGGAGAGACCCCTCCTCAGTAATCTGAACGGGCAGAACAACAGTCTTATAAAAGCTGTTCTAATCACTATGTGAGTGTCACGGTATACCTATACTCCAAAGTCATACACTGTTAATAATAATAATAAATAATTATAAATGAAAATATTTTCAGTTGAAAGTGAATAAAGAGCCTATTCTGACTTGGAACAACAGTATGGCTCTTTATATGTGTACCAGTATATGTTCATGTGCACAAAAATTGTTATATGCTTATGTCCTGTGAATGGATATATGTCCTATGAAAATGATCATAGAAATAGTCTTTATCATGAAAACAATAAAGTTTAAATTTATATCAGCTCCTATAGTATATTACCTTAATCGTTTTCCTAGAGATATGTTAAAAGTACTGCAACTAATTCATGGATGGGAAGAATATATTTGCCATATATAAGAATCAAAAAAGTATTTAAGAGTCAAAGATATGTTTAAGTTAGCAAAGATTTTCCTCTTCGGTGTGTTGTCTCTTCATTCTGGTTTCCTTTGCTGGACAGAGAGTGTTTCCTGTGGAATGTGTGATAAGAAGCAGAAGAAGGTGTGTCCGGGATGATTGAAGGAAACCAGTCAGCGAGAATAGAGTGCATGGGAGAGGACAACAGGACCTCTTCCATGGGTTTAATGTAATAAAAACCAATAAAAAATATACTTAAGTTCTCTGTAATTTATCTTTCTTAAGAATAATAAAATAATTTGAAGTTTATATCAGGAAGAAAATTCACATGAAAGAAAAATGAATGACAAAAATACATGAAAGCTCTTGCTAAGAATCACAAAAATTTCGAATTAACAACATAATGAAATCTCATTTCTCACCACCAAATGGGCAAAGCCTAATGCTGTCACAAATGTGGAGCAACAGATAATCACACATAAAGCTAAGGTGTTGGAGGACAGATTGGCAGGTCTACTTTTAGAAACAATCTGGTTGCTTGACAGAATATGCACTGTGATCAGCAGTCTTAACCCCAGGCTCAACCCTAGACAAATCCCTGCTCCAAGAAGCCTTGGGCCTGAACATCTTATTGATGTTTTATGGAGGAGAACAAGAAGTGACAATCTAAATGCTCACTGCACATACACATAAAACAGCCACTGAATGAAGAAATACAGAGCAATGAATTATACAAACTTGTATGTAATCAATTCACCTACAACTCAGAAACATAAGATTATTATAATACATGAATGTCTCAAAAATGCAAAAGCAAACATACATAATTTTATAGTTGCTTAAGTACAAACCACTAATATAAATTACTTATGAAAATTATAAACAGTATATCATAAACTGGTTGAGAAGGTGCCATAGGGATGGGTACTCATGAAGCTTCAGTCAACACTGAAAGTTTATTATTTCACCTCCACCTACATGTAAATTATTTTTAGATACTAAAAATATTAGTTAAAAATAACTGAAACACAATTAATGAAACATTTGATCCTACTTGAAACACAACTAAAATGGAAACAAAGACAATGGATGGCTATGGGCATTAAAACCATTCAAGAGAAAGGTCAGAGTATCTTCGAATATCCTTATGAGTATCTAGGCTCATTCACTGTGTCTGCTGTATTCTCACTCATTTGCTTGCCTTAATACAGCCACTAATATCCAAAGGTCCATACAAGTTTCAAAAGCATGAGAGACCCTGGTTTTTCACTGCCACAAATGGAGATCTGAAAATGTCTTCTCAAAATTAAAATGCTTATAGATCTTTGCTTGTATATGCTGACCCCCACAGCCTTGGGCCTAGCTCAGGGTGAGTAGCTGGTGCATGTGCCTATCCTGATGAGTCCCTCAGACCCCTACTCCCCTAATCCTACCCTCCCTAAAGATCTACCTGGGATTGGACATCCTGTTTACCAGCCCATCCTAGTGAGTGCCCTGGACCTCCAACTCTGAGATGAGCCTGTACTCCTAGAAGCCTAGCCAATGTAGAATAGCTTGCACATGAAACCAGCCAAACATAGCTAGAAGTCACCCTTGCACACTTACTCAATTACCATTTAATTGGAATCACTCCTAATTCTCTCAATTCAAAATTAACATCGAGTGATGATCTTCCTCTTCTTCGTATCTGATCCTAAATCAACCAATCTTGGGCAACTACAAAACAGAATCAAACTTCCCCTCAACATAATCAGACTGCAATCTCACATCATGACAACAACAAGCAAAATAAGTACACATGCACAAGTTCCATCCCCAAACATAAATAATATGAAAGGCCAAGAAAGTGTGATCCCTCTGAAACCCACTAGTCTTATAGAAATGGTGTCTCAAATGAGAAATACATAGATTGAGTTCTGAATGCAGAATTTAAACCAGAAATCATAAACATGATCGAAGAAGAATTTAGACTTTAAAGAAGACATGAACAAACACCTCAATGAACTTAATGAGGATAAGAAAAACTTGTAAGTAAGGTCTCAGAAGATATGAGTTACAGATGAATAGAAGCACAAAGAAAATTTGAAAACTGAATTAAGTAATGAGATAAAAAACACTGAAGAAAGTGCAAGCTAAAGAGCAAATGGAATTGAAACCTCAATAATCCAATTAGAAAACTCAGGCTTACCAGTAGAACAGATCATGTTGAAATAGAGTATCAGGATTTAAAGTAGAGAAATTGGACTGCTCAAGCAAAGGGTATAAGTTATTTTTCAAACTCACGAAAGTGCTATGCAGAAAGTTTGGGACACTAGGAAAGCTTTAGTCTACGACGGGCTTACATTGGAAAAAAAATATCATGATGGTGGTATAGGCCAAATATTCATAGAATAGAACCATAAAAGGAAATTATTTTCAGATTAAGACATAACCATACAAATTCAAAATGCACACAGAACAGCAAACAGAACCAGAAAAGAAACTCCCCACATTATGTTATCATATTTATATTAATATATTAATACTCTTAATATAAGGAATAAAGAGAGGGTACTGAAAGCTATAAGAGAAAAATTACAAGTCACTTATAAAACAAAACTTATGAGAATAATAGTTGATGTCTGAATAGAAATTTAGGTCAGAAGAGCTTCAAGCAATGCACTTCAATCTCTAAAAGGTGACAGATGACAAGTTAAACTATTTTACCCATTAAAAACTAACAACTGTTGTTGAAGGAGAAAAAAATGTCCATGATATAAACAGGCTAAAAGAATTGATGCCTACCAAGCCAGCCCAACAGCCCAATACTAGAAGCAATACTCCAGACTATAAAGAGTTATAGTCACAGCCATGAGATCACAGAAATAAAACAAAAGCAGTTATAATTACTGAAACACAAAATAGGGTTAATGACAAAAACAGAAAATAAGTAAAAGACAGCAATCAACACAAACTTTTCAATAATAACTTTAGTTAATGGCCTCAGCCAGCCTACAAGCTGCAGCCAAAAGAAAGACACCCAAGCACCTGCCCCAGGTGCCACTACAATAGATGGAGAGATGAGAAAAATGGAGTACATGGTAGAGAGATGGAAAAGAACGTAAAGTCAAGGAGTTTGCACACTGTAGAGAAAGGTGGGACTGGAGACTCAATGGTAGTGAAGAATAGGCAGATATGAAGAAGTCATGGTGAAGTCTTGTCCTAGGCTGCTGTTAATGACCATGTCTAGGTCTCAGGTACTGCTGCATGTGGAATCTGTGTTGGTGTCTTTGGCCAGAATCACCACCAAAGGCTAAGCAGATGCCCATGGTATGGGATGCCACCAAAAACCATGTAGATATCTGAGGACCATGCTGCTACAAAGGTGGGGGAGGGGAATATACTGATCTAAGTGGCCTGCACTGCTATCTAAAGTCATGGGGACATCCAGGTCCATGCTGCTGCCAGAGGTCATGTCTGGGTCCATAGTCCTATGGCAGTTGAGGGATGTATTGATGTCCCAGACCCATGTTACCACCAAAGGCCATATAGATGTCCCTGGTCTGAACTGAGGCACTGTGCTGAGATGGGCCCGCCCCTCACCTGGGCAGCGCAGTAGACCATGATGGCAGGGGAGTACATAAGCTGGTCCAGAGGAAATGAGTGTAGGAAAGCTGGCCCAGCCCCTCACTGTCTGTAACACTTGGGAGAGCAGGCACTGTTCCTTGCTTGGACAGCACAGTAGAGCTGGCCCTGGTGACAAAGGCATGGGTGAGCCTGTCCCAAGGACATGAGAGCAGAAGAGCTGACTTTGCTCTTTGATAGCTGTAGCATCGGGTGAGCTAAGAGGACAGTACTAAAGAGCTCATCTCGGTGGCCCAGGAGCAAGAAAATTGCTGGACTGACCAACTCAGGTACCTCTCATGCCCAGATATTGGGCTTTGAGTTGGCCCACCACTATATCTACTCATCTGTGATTGCCTGAATTGTGGGAAAGTGTCCACTCTGCAGATCCAAAGTTGCAGGATCTTTATGACACAGGGCAACAAGATGTCTGAAAGGAAGATCCATTATTGAAAGTATGGCAGAAGTGAGAAGCCTCTAATCAGGCCAATGACTCATTGCAATGAACATTTGCAAGAAAATCTGTTTGGGCAAAAGGCTATACTGTGGGACATACAGTGGCACACGGTAGCCTCTATGACAAGATTTTTTATTTGGTTGTTGGTTGTTGGTTGGTTGGTTGGTTGGTTGGTGGTTTTCTTTTGTGTGGGAGGTTGCAAAGGTGGAGAGCTTATATGGAGAGATAGGGAAATGAGTGGGATTGGTATTGAGATTCAAGATGCAAGATGTGAAATTCACAAAGAATCAATAAAAAGCTTTTTATAAAGTGGTCTCATTAAATTAGGAGGAACAGTGGTGGAGTGTGGCTGTGCATGCAATGGAGCCCAGCCACAGCAGACAAAGGAACACGGCCTTAATGAGCAGGGCCAGTCCTAAGCCCTCTGGGAGGCAAGGGCCAGTGGCCAGGCATGAAGCATGAAGCCTGCTTCAGTCAATGCTGTTTGCTCTGCTGCTGGACAGAGAGCACAAGCTGCAGCACTGCCCATGGGTTGCAGGTGAAATGGTCATACCTGAGGAGCTGAGAGGCAGCCAGCACCAAGGGCAGGAGGTATGCAGTAGTCTGGAGCTCTTGAGGATCCTGCCCCCAGATGCCTTGCCTATCTGCAAGAACACTCTGACTCTAAGTAACAACAGAATATCCAAGATGGGTCTCAATGATTGATAGTCCCATATTTATGGTGCTTGAGAAATCAGAAACCTTGAAAGAGATCAATGACTTATTTCAATAAGTATTTGCATGTAAAGCTTTGGGGGCAAAAGAAAATACACATAGTGTGTGACACACTGCAGTTTGCAATGCCACTTTGATGAATGAATGTGTGATGGGGAGGTGGAAAAGATGACAGAGGCTGAACTAGAGATGCCACGGTGGCAACAGAAAAAAGAACGTGACTGTGGTAGACAGGGGAGCATGATGTTGCTGGGTAGGGCATTCAGGGAGATGCACAGCAGACTGGAGCTTGAGCAGATTCTTCCCTAAAAGCACAGCTGCACCAATGACCACCTTGGCACTGAGCCACAGCAGGACGTCCATGCCCCATGCTGCCATTGGAGACCATGTTGATGTACATGCTCCATGCTGCCAACTGTTATGCCACTCGCTATTATGGGCAAGTAAGCTTCTTTTGCAGTGGCATCAATGACCACAGACTCATAACTAAGAATGAGGGACATTGAAGGATTCTGTGACAACCCACCCCCAAAAACCAGTCTAAACAGGAAGCCATTGAAGAAATCCCTTTAAAATTGCGGTAAAAATGCTGAACTGTGGCTCTTCACAGTTTATGGCTTCTATGGGGGAGTGGAGGAGAAGATTCAACTATCTTTAAGGGGTTGGCCACTAGGAGTTTGGCCATGCTCAAATTAGTATATAAACAATACAAATTGGATGTGATGTATTTTTTTTTCCTTTGGAAGAAGGGCACAAGGGTGGGAGAGTGGACCTGGGAGGTATGTGAAGTGAGTGTGATTGGGATACATTGTGTGAAATTCCCAAATAATCAATAAAAAATATCATGTTGGAAAAATAAAATAAAGTTAGAGAAGAAACAAATAAAAAACAAGCAGAATTTATAGATCTAAAAACGGGCTCCTTGAAAAGGCAAACAAGATTGACTCAAATTAATAGATCCGAGATAAAAACTACATCAGACACCAAAGAGATTCAGATCATTATAGGAGAATGCTCAAACAAAAAAGCAAAACTATACTCAGTTGAGTTAGAACACCCAAAAGAAATGGATCAATTTCTAGGGTCATCTGAATCACCAAGTTTAATCCAGAGAAAAAAAACAACTCAAACAGACCCATAACAAACAAGGAGACTGAACAGTAATAAAAAAGCATTCCAACTACAAAAAGCCCAAGCACTAACGGATTCACAACAGAATTCTACAAGACTCCAAAAGAACTACAATCAATAATTTTAAATTATCAAAATAAAAGAGAAAAAGAAATAGAAGAAGTCTTCCAAACTCCTACAAAGCCAGAACAACTCTAATATCAAAACCAGGTAAAGACACAACAAAAGGGAGGAAATTACAAGCCAATATCCTTGCTAAACATAGTTGCGAAAAATCTTCAAAAATGCTTGGAAATTGAACACACACACACACACACACACACACAAATATAAATTATTCTCCAACACAATCAAGTTAGCTTTATCCCAGAGATACAAGGATGGCTCATCACACGAAGTGAATCAATGTAATAATAAATCATACAAATGGACTTAAAAACAAAAATCAATGATTATCTCAATATATAGGAAAAAAGAGCCTTGGGAAAATCCAGCATGCTTCATGATAAATGTTCTGAAGTGAGTAGAACTAGAAGGAACACACCTCAACACAGGACACAGGCTACATATGACAAACCCACAGCTAACACCATCCTTCATCGAAGAAAAACCTGACACAACCACACTAAATCAGAAATGAGACATGGCTACCCACCATACCCACCCTTTTTTTCTATAGTATCTGAAGATCTAGCTACAATAATAATATAAGAGGAGAAAACTAAAAGATACAAATAGGAGAAGTCAAGTTATCCCTATTTGCAAATTATATGATATTATACAGAGGAAATCCCAAAGTTGTACCAGAAAACTTGTAGAAATGGTTGACACTTTTAGCAAAGTGGCAGGTACAAAATCACCTTACAAAGATCAATAGCCTCTTTGTGTACCAATAACAGGAATGCTAAGAATGAGATCATGGAACCACCCTTATTCAAAATAGCCTCAAAAATATCAATGAGAAAAACAAACCAGAGATGAAAAAAAAATGAAATGGAAAATTTTAATCTCTGAAGGAATCTGAGGAAGACACTGGAAGATGAAAACTTCCATACTCACGGACTGATAGAATTAATATTGTAATAATGACCATTCTATCAAAAACATTTTACAGAGTTAATGCAATTCTACTTAGTTATTCATAGAAATAGGAAAAAAAAAATCCTATGATTCACAAATGACACCAGATAATCAGCGAGATCATGAACAAAAAGAGCAACGCTGGAGAGAACACCATCAGATTTAACACTATATCACAAAGCTATAATAATAAATAAAATAATAAATTAATAATACAAATTAAAATATCAGGGTACTCACAGCAAAATAGACATGTAGGTCAATGGAACAAAACAGAAGACGCAAACATGAGTGAACATAATTATAGACAGATGATATTTATCAAGATGCCAAAAATACAAACCAGTAGAATGACAGCATCTTCCACGATTGGTGCTTGGAAAACTGGATGTCCACACATGGGAGGCTGCAATTGGAGCACAGAAATAAACTCCAGACAGATCAAAGATTCCAGTGTGAAACTGAAATGCTGAGGTGTCTAGAGAGGACTTTCTGAACAAGATTCCAATAGCTAGGGAAAGAAAGACCAGCAACTGACAACTGAACCATAAAAACTAAAACCATCATCGATTAAGTCAAGAGGAAGCCCGCGGAGTGGGAGAGAAACTTTGACAACTGTGTGTGCCATGCAAGAACGTTCAAACCACCAGAACCAAGAAAACCAATGATCCAATTTTTTTTAAATAGGTGATGAATTTGAAAACTCAAAATGAAAGAATTTTAAATGACTACAAAACTTCTCAGAAACTGCTAGACATCCTTAGCAATCAGAGAAGTGCAAATGCAAATTCTGATTTTAATCTTACCCCAGCCAAAAGACTAAGATCTAAAAAAAAACAATTGTCAACAAATGGTAGCAGGATTATAAGAAAGGAGAACCCCTTGTTCACTGCTGGTGAGTTTGCAAATCGGGGCGGCCACTGTGGAAATCAGTGTGGAGAAGTCTCAGAAAGGTAAAACTAGATGTACATGTGACACAGCTGTATTGCTCCCTGATACATTCCCGAAGGACCCAACATCCTACTCCAGAGATAATTGCTTAGCCACGTTTATTGATGCTCTATTCAGAGACGCTAGGAAATGCAAACAACCTAAATGCTCTACAACCAGTGAGTGGATAATGAATTACACAGAGCGAGAATTTGACATGACCTGCACTTGCAGGAAGCTCCCAGAGAGATGAGCAAACCAACAAAGTGTGCAGAGTATCTGTGTGCTCCAGAGGGTTTGGGGAGAGATGAGGAGGCAGCTGTTTGACAGGAGAACCTAGCAACAAGATGGAAAGGCCATTGGATTGGCATATCTCTTAGAGTACTTTGGACAGAGTCATACAGTGTTGAAGCAGAGCTGGGACAGTCTTAAGAAAAAAATATCTAAGAGGTCAAGGTAAGGAAGGTTGAAGGGAAATGTGGGAAAAACTGGCGGGTCGCAGCAACAGGCCCCAGGCCTACGCGGCAGCAGCCTGGAACCTGCGAGGTGGAGGCTGCCTGGAGGCTTCCAGGCAGCCTGTCTCACATACCGGAGGAAGGTCCCAGGTCCCAGGTTCCAGTGGCTGGAGGATTCGGTTGGCGGCAAGGACCAGCAGTCCCCATGATCGAGAAGTCCTTGGTTTCCAAAAGGGTTAATTGTCAGGCAGATGGTAGATGGATCTAGATGTACCCCATGAACTCAAGGGCAGCACTGGGTTAAGTGGGAGGGAGAAAGGGGGAGGTTCTGGAAGGATGGTTAATTGGCTCCGCCCCGACCTTCATTAGTATGTAAATCTCTAGGGCCTGAGGCTGTAGACACACCCCTCTACCTGTGCACTTTGGGAGGAGATATAATGGCCTACGTGACAGAACTATGTAGGTCATGGAAACTAGGAACTGCTTTTCCCGGATCCTGGGTTCTGGGGATGTGGCCAAACTCCTGCCGTTTCTCCTTGGAGTCTCGGGTTCTAGGCCCATGCCAGCCAAGAACCAGAGTACCCTTACGCAAGTCCACAGGGAAAGAGGCAGAAAGGTAGCACCTGACCTTTCACCCACAGGAACGACTTTAGAAAGAATTGGTCTACCTCACAGTTTCAAAAGCTACTTTCGGGGTAGGGATTTAGCTCAGTGGTAGAGCGTTGCTTAGCAAGCACAAGGCCCTTGGTTCAGTCCTCAGCTCTGAAAAAAAAAAAAAAACAAAAGCTACTCTCAAAGGTTCTCCTGGTCCTTCTGTCAATTCATTTCTGAGAGAGAGAAAAAAATCGGTGTATTTTATTGTGTAGCTGTATGTACATGTGAATACAAAATTGCATCTTTGTGGTATGAATACAACCACTTACAAATTTTAGTCAGTTTTCATTTCATTAAGTAAAATGATTAGAAAAATAGGAATTTACACATGAAGTGCCTAATCAACTAACATGCCAACTGCCAGGATGCCCGTGAAAGTGTAGAGATGTCTCTACAAACATCACCTAAGGAGCAAAGTTGAGAAAACTAAAAGTAAGGATCTGGCTATTTGGATCTTCATCATTTTTGCTGGGGAAGGGGTCAGAAGGGCTCAACTAAGGAAAAGAGGTGGGAGGGGCTTAACAAATTCACAACTCTGAATAAGAAATGTCGGTGTCAGGCTGAGACAGGAGAAGAAAGCAAACAGCTGTCAGGGGCTGGGAAATAAGAATAAGACAGAGCTTGAAGGAATGTCTGGGCTTGAAATTACAAGGCAGATGCAAAGGCTGTCTCGGAAGCTTCCAGAAGCAGAGTGACTGGCTACTCAGGACTCTGTTACCTTGCAAGTGAGCTACTGAGCCCACCCACGCTGCCTCCTGGAACTTTCTAACCTTTGAAACAGTCAGATGCAAGGACCGTGAGTCAGTGTCTGGAGGAACAATGAGGAGCAAAGTGACAGTTAAACCCTGTGAGAGGGAACTGGCTGAGGAACAGGGGAAAAGAGAACAGAGAGCGACAGTTCACAGTCTGACTCCCTCCGGGAATATTTTGAAATATTCTTCTGGAGTCCTAGGGTCTTCCACTGGATGGAGAAAGAAGTCAAATCAATTATCTGGAAATTAAGGATAAAGATGCCCTATGAGAGTGTCGTACTTTATACTACACAGTGCCTGGGATCAGCTCTACTTCGGGACATGTCCCTTGCTGCAGGCCTTGAGAAGCAGGCAAGTCATTCAGTAAGAAGGGAAGGTAATGTGTGTCTTCTCCACTTGTGGTTCTATCATGAGCCATTTACTTTTGCTCGTTTGGTTTTCTTTTGATTTTCTGCATTGGAGAGGAAAGGCGAAGCTTGTCATTCTGTGTCCAGCTTGTTTCAGTTAACACAGTGATCTCCAGATTCATCAATCTGTCTTTGCATGATGACTACATTTCCTTTGGTAAACACTCAGTGATAGAGCTGCATCATGGTAATTGTATTTTTAGATTTTGAAGGAAATTCCATACTGTTGTGTTTAATGGCTGTGTTGTGTGTCACTATCAAGATGTATGGAACACATATTTCCTCCCAGCTGCTGTTGGCTCTTTGCTTGTATAGCAGCCTTTCTGGCCAAGGAAATCTCAATTTAGTCTTGATTCGCACTCCTGATGGAAAAAGATCCTGAACACTTTCTCATCAATTTATTAGCCATCTGTCTTTTTAGGAAGTGTGTTCAGATCATTTTGATTGGACTACTTGTTCTTGGATGTTAGGGTTATTTTTAAGCTTGATCTCTCTCTCTCTCTCTCTCTCTCTCTCTCTCTCTCTCTCTCTCCTCTGTGTGGTGTGTGTGTGTGTGTGTGTGTGTGTGTGTGTGTGTGTATTTGAATATGTGTGGGTGCATGCCCAGCACATGTATAGAAGTCAGAAGACAGCTGGTGGGAATTGGATCTTTCCTTCCGTGTGAGTTTCAGGGATTGAATTCAGGTTGTCGGGCTTGTCAGCATGCATGCACCCTCACCCAGGAAACTCTCTCACCAGCCCTCGTACTCTATCTTTACACGTTGATCCCTCTCACTGGCCTACATTCTTTACATACTCTAGAAAGTAAACCTAACACATGAGTAGCGGATAGAGATTTTCTTCCATTCCATACTTTATCTGAACAATCTGTTGTCTGTTTTGCTCTGGAGAAATTTTGTATTTTAATGCAATTATATTTACAAATTCTTGATTTTGTTTCCCATGTATAAATGGGGTTGAGAATTCAGGATATCCATTCAACTAGATACTAATATCTTAAAGAGTTTCCTTTTATGTTTTGTTTTCTAGTTAGATTCAAAATTTAGAGTTCTTACATTTAAGGTCTTCAACATTCTAATTTTGAAATTGTGTTTTTTTTAAATAAGCTGTAGATCTAGATTCAGTTTTCTGTGTGTGAGTATTTAGTTTTCCCAATACCATTTGCTGATCTGTATCTTTTCTCCAATCCATCACTTTGGTGGTTTGTCAAAAATCAGACATTGTAGATACATGGGTCCTTTATTCTTTTCCATTGGTTTACGTGCCTGTTTTTATCCCAGTAGTACATTTTCTATTCCTATGGTTTGTGGTATATTTTGAAATCAGTTGTTGTGATATTTACAGTATTATTTGTCTGGCTCAGGATTTTTTTTAGTCTTTTATATGCCCAGGTGAATTTTAGGCCTTTTTGTTGTGCTTCATTGAGAAGTGTCATTGAATTCTTGATACTGTTCCACCAAATCTGCAGTTTGTTTGGGGCAGAAAGGACGTTTTCATAGTATTAATTATGTGGGCTCTGCTAGGAGATTGGTCCATTTTTGTTGTCTTCTTCAGTGTCTTCCTTCATTGTTTTATAATGTTCACAGTAGATAAGATACAATTTCATTTTCTTTCTTCAGTTGAGTTTATTTCTGGGAGGCTCAGGAAGTATGGTTGTTCTCATGCATCGTGAGTGGGATTGTTTTCCTAATTTCATTTAGGTACCAATTGTGAACAAAGAAAATAAAATCCACACAGAAATCAGCATCCTCTATAGCTGCACCATAAGTCCTACTAGCTAGCAGGGTGAGCAGAAGCATGCAGGGGATTTGCCAAGGAGAACTGCCCATCAAAAGTATGTGCCATCTAGATGGCTGTGGCAACTTGGATAGAGTATCATCTAGTAAATTTTTCTTACCAAAGCACACTTACATGTTTTAATGTGCCTAATTAAATTTGAATTTTAGACTACACCTAAATAAGTTTTTATCATAATTACATCACCTAAAATATTTAGAATAAGTATGAGCATGTCCCAAATATTTTGGTTTTCATATAGTAAAGCAGTATTTGCCATTTATCTAACATTTGATTGGACCTCAAGGGTTTTCATTCATTCAGTTTTGATAAGTCACTTCTATATCTTCTGCTATTGCAGTTTGATTCTAAAATAGCCCTTACATGCTCATGTGTTTGACCACTTGCTCTCCAGTTAATGGTGGCATTTTTGAGATGTTGTAGAAACATGAAGACATAGGACCCAGACATTAAGAACACTCTTTTGGGGTCATGGGCCTTGCTCCTGGCCTAGCTCTTTGTTTCCTGATCCCCACAAATGTCAACAAGCTGTAGACCAGACTTTTATCAACATGTACCCAACCATGTCATCAGCTAAAGTTGCTATAGTCCCTCAATCATGAGTCACAGTAAGCCCCTCTTCCCCTATGTGCTTCAGTTGGATGTTTTGTCCCAGTGATGAGAAAGAGAGCTGAAACATGTGATAAGAAAGGAACAGAAAATATTAAGGCCATTTACAGGCTCTGTGGTGTTTTTCTGAGCATCAGTCTTTAAGAGAAAATGATTGATTACAAACCCATTTCCAGACACTGTTAACCTGGTGACAGGAAGAATCATTGGCTGTCCCAAAGATGGCTACTTTAATATCACAAAGAACCCACTACCTGTCAGGAGCAGTAAATAGGGACCCATTTAAACATCTCTGCCAAAATAACAGCGGTTGGGGACTTACGGCTATACAAAGCACCATTACTTCCTTTCTGTTCAATTGCTATGTGAAAATGAGAATAGCCTAGACCACAAAAAGTGGATTCTGAATAGCGGAGACTGCTAATTTTGACCCACTAAAAGCTATTTTCTCATCAATGGAAAAAAAAAATGTTCCCTAAGTCTCCATAGAGGTTTAAACAAATCAACAGGACATCTGATAAGAAAACATGTGCTGAGTCACATATATCTGAGGACAAATGCTCTTAATTGAACTTCATATTCTGCTTTTCAAAGTAAGTTTGTGCTTATAGACGCTATAAATGGCATGTCAACATTAGTCTATGTTCTAAGTTCACATATTTGTTGCTAACAGGAAATTATATTCGGTGTGTTTTTCAAGCATGATCTGATCATTATCTTTAATACTTGACACTTATAACTCAGTCTATTATGTATAGACTTGTCAGTATAGTATGAATCAGGGCTCAGCACCTAAAAGTCCATGTTGTAATCTTGACCAGTGACCTATTTTTGAAACAAGTTTAGTGTGACCAGAGCTTCACCCTTTCATTTATATCTGTCCTTTGCTCAGAAGCAAAATGAATAGTTGTAGTCAACAAAGTCTAAAATATTGACTATTGGGACTTATACACTAACTGTCCAGCAACCTGTGATTCTAAATGCCCATTTGCAACAGCCACATGTACTGATCGCTCCCCTGGAATTGGTTTGAATATATTTAGAATCATCAACAACGTGGCCTTGGCAATTTAGACTTTGCATAGGCGAGTGACATCTGACACACTATTGATGTAAAGTATCTGGCAAAGCAGCATAGAGAGCAAATCTTATTCTCACTTAAGGTTTTCCCAGAAGATCTTTCACCTCTGAACTTTGCCTCTGATAGGAATAAGAGCCAAGGTACAGTTTGCCTGTTGCTATAAAATTCAAATAAATTAATCATTTTTCTTTGTTTCTGCCCCCCCACACACAACACACACACACACACACAACACACGGGCTGTAGCTCACGCGTGGGCGTGGGTCCTTTGGGCTGAGTTGTAGATCCTGCTTGTCTGTTCCCTAGACGGCTAGGAACAGCACTCAGAGAGCAGAAGCACAGGAATTTGACTGAGTTTACTCCACCCAGTGCCAGGCAGATGCTGGGCTATGAGAAACCACAGAGCTCCACTCAGGGCAGGGGAGATCTCAGTCTGAAGTCCCGCAGGGGCAGAGCTCTTGGGTTGGGGGTCTCTGGGCTGAGGCGGCTGGCCGGAGACCAGATGGTCTCAGCCCTTGGGCTCCCAGGCACAGCTGAGAGGCCGCAGAAGGACTGAGATGGGGGAGGCATACAGGCTGGACCCACCCACAACCAAAAGGGACATTCTGGTGGCACCTCTTGGGGTAGATGAGACTCTTGGTCGAGGCGACTTGCTGTGGATGGCTGATACTAAGTGAAAAGAACCAGGGCCCAGGAGCAAGGCTGGAACCTACTGTCCCTTAGGGTCTCCAGGGTTCGAGGCATGAGCTCAACCAAGTGCCCAGCTGCCTCTCACAGCCCCCCCCCCCACACACACCTTTTATATGATGAAATTACAAATCCTTCAAAATTCTTTCTTCAAGCAACTCCTATCTTCACCCAGAAAACACTAATTTAAATCAAGACCAGAGACAATAGCAACATGTTGCAATGGTCTTTCATATGCTTTCATTAGGATAGTGTAAGGCACACATACTTTTTCATAGCAGGCTATTTAGATATAATTGTATACAGACTTCAATTAGACACTACGTGTTTAGTTTCTCTTCTCTTACCATAATAAAATTTTCTAACAAAAGTAACTTAGGAGAGAAATGGTTTCTTTTAGCTCACAATTCCAGGTTATGGTCCATTTACTGCCAGGGAGTCAAGGGGCAGGAGTTTGATATCATGTGTTACATCATGCTCACAGTCAATAGCAAAGATAGAGTAAATAATTGTTCACTTGCTTGCTTGTGCTCAGCTTCATTTATCTACTCTTACACAGTTCAAGACCATGTGCCTAGGCCCAGGGGATAGTGCTGCCCAAGGTATCTGTTCACATCAAGTAACTAAAACCGTCGCAGGCAGACACACAGGCCAACCCAAGGTACACGATCTCTCATTGAAGAACTCTTTCCTGATGATAGTAGGTTGTATCACGTTGACAATTTAAAGCTAACTATCATACTGTGCACCATGTATTCTCTGAGGCCTGGGAAAGTCATTTATTGACTACTTAGAGTTTCCTCAGTAAGTCCCATGAGCATGAACTACAACCATGCCTTATAACAGAAAGCATTTTCAATCCATCTTTGTTGGTTTACAGGTATTTGTCATGCACCAGATGCATCTCCTCAAGAGCGTTCAGCAACCATTCCAAATGATAGCCCAGACTCTTTCATTACTGCATCAAGGACTGCTCTGCTTACACATAGCCAAGGTGCATCAGCCTGAACTGCACACCGTCTTCATATTCTCTACATACTGTCAATATTTGAACAATCAGCACATTAAATTTTAGATAAAGTTTTGCTTCCTTTGGATAGACTTGCAGTAAATAAAAGTTAAGCAACTTAGCTTTTCTCATGCCAACCCGCCCATTGCCAAGCTAACTGATCCCAAACTCATGGGCATAGGAGAGGATGGGCAGCTACAGACAGAGGTGAATCCTTCTCCAAAAAGGTAAGAAATGAATCATTCTTATTTTTACCAATACAATCAGCTGTGTAGTTTAAAAATCAGTAAAATAACCTTAATATTAAATATCATTCTTAATCAAAGATCTTTCGGCTTTTTGTAACCATTTACCAACTGCAAGAAGGAAATAAATGACTCCACATTGATGAAATATATATATTCAGAGCTCTTCTTTTAAGTGTAGAGGAATGAGTCAGAGTTGTCAAGACTTCAGATGAGTTCTTGGATTGTCCCCTGAGATGTTAATGCGGAGTGGAAAAGCTCCTTGATAAAGCATCTTCAGTGCAGTGAAAACCTCTATGGTGACCTTGAAGACCAGAAGGCAGATATATGCATAAAAAGGGTAACAACTCTTATCTCAACCTATATCTGAAATACACCTACTTAAGTGGTGGTCAGGACAGGAATCATATACTATAGAATGTAATTACTAAAAGAACCATTAATATTTTAAGAGGCAATATTGGGCAAGATTTTCAAAATTTATCAGATGATTATAGAGTTCTATTTATAGCAAGGCATACTTAAAAGTTACCTTGAAGAATTTGATCAAATAGGTAAAGGTTCTGATGCAGCTATTAACATTCAACAAGCCAGTTGCAAATCTCCCTCCACAGTAGTAGACAAAAGCTAAGACAAATTATCAGAAGTCCCCTTGAAATAAAAACTCAGTGAGAAATACATAAGCATCTGCTGTTATCACCAAGGGCCTTGTGAGTTCCCCAAATGGTAGCTAATCTTTTCTGAATGGCAACAATTTGAGGCTTTAAATCAGTAAGCAAATCCCTGAATCTCTGTCTACAATAACCTCCACTTATTGGCTCCTCTCAGTTCCAAGCCTTCTACAGCTGTTGTGTGTGATCCCCTCTCCAGGGCTGTAAACTTCCTACAAGTGTCTCACAGTTTTAAAACAAGGAAGTTGATTATTTTTCCAAGGTGAAGGGCACACTTTACCTAAAGTAACAGATGTGGGTTTTGAACACAAGACTGCTATCTTGTGGCATCATTCTTCAGTACCATGTGTTTTCCTTGGTGGCATCAATGCCTCACAGTACACAGAATGTTTCAGTGTGCCCATGGGAACAAGGAAAGCCCTCACTAATTTTCACAAAAAAACCAACAAATTCTGTCTTTTCTTGCCTATAGGTAAACCTCTTGAATCAACATTATAAAAAAATGTTCAAATTTCAGAGTGACATTTGAACTAAGATATCTGTATTTTAATCAAAAGGTACATGTCTTTTAAGTGTGAACATGAGAACAAACTATGTCTGGCTTTGATTTCATTTCCCCCCAAAAGGAAAAGCAATTTAATGCTTATTTGCCTCTCACGCCCAGTCCCCAGCATCTTGCAGTGATTAGCAACAGAACTCTCCAATTCTGATTCTGTACACGCATCTGTCAAGTGTAGACAGTTCTGGGAGCAGAGCCCTGGCAACATAATAAAGTCAGTTACATTGTTTCACCTATTGTAGGAGGAATATACAGCAAGCCATTTGTCAATAGTGGAGACCGGGAACCATATTGACTTCAGGTTTGTAAAAGTGTTGAAAGGCAATTCCCAAGAAAGCATGGCTCAAAAGCAAAAGACCAGAAGAAAATTGATCACAAGTAAATAAAAGTGGATTGATCCAATAGATTAAATCACAAGATGAGGAATGACGGTAAGACTCTTGCTATGAACTGAGGGCTTAATATCTGATCACAAACTTGAAAATAAACAAATAAGTAAATATATATCATGTCCACTGAGAATTGTGTTCATTTGTATAATTTAAAACTCAAATTCCTTTTTTATAATTTCACACATGTATAAACAATATATCTGATTATATTTGTTCCATTCCATTCTCTCTTCTCTCTCTCTCTCTCTCTCTCTCTCTCTCTCTCTCTCTCTCTCCTCTCCCTCTCTCTGCCATTTCCTTCCTAACTAGTCACTTGCTTACTCTCACTTTCTTTTAATCCACTTAAGGTTGCTTGCAGAAGCGCGGATGGGGGCTATTTGCTGAAACATGGGCCCCACTGAAGAAATGATCACTCTCCAAACCCTGTAGACCTCAGCTTCCAGTCTCTCCTCAGCAGCAATCTGGACTTTATTGGCCCCTCCTTCGATGCATGATGGGATGCTAAAGGCCCAGTGTCACACAGACTTCATACAGTTTCAAGACTTAACACCTGTGTATTCATGACTGCAATGAACCTTTCACATTCCAATGGAAATAATAAAACTCATTCTAATGCAGAAGAAATTAAAACTGAATAAGTTAACAGTCATTTTTGATCCATTACAATGCAAACGTTCAGACCCATACTTTGAAAATCAGGAACTGTGGAGTCTGGTGGGAAATCCGTTCTAGGGTGCACAAACTATGTCATCTAGTTTAAGAGAACTGGTTAAAACACAAACAAACAGGAATAATCAAAGGAGAAGACAACGCTGCGATTCTCAACCTACAGAAGTTAAAACTTATCAGTGCGCGTTGCTTTCCCTACCAATATTCTAAATGCCATACAAAAATTCTGCCACATCTACAAATCATATTTAACTCCTACAGTTATAAATCTCGTACTAAAAATGCTATTGGCATTTCATAATCATGGATAAATGCAACGTAAGAATTGTTAGATCATCAATCACTTAATATATTTACAGAAAGTATTTCCGGGGGAAGGAGGCAAACTGACTTCTTCTATCAGATACAGAAGAGACTTCATGCTTTGACCCTGCTTAGTCCTTCTCTCAGATCATGGCTGTATCTCAATGCAAATCACAGTGGGCTCTGAGTGGTGGAGTACAGGGTACTCCAGGACACTGATGCTAACAATGACAGACACCAGTGTAAGCAATTCCTCAGTTCATTCAGCCTGCAGTGGAGTCTAAAAGAAGCAAAGCAGGACAATACAGATGCCTGAATCAGAAGATTGAGTACGCAATCGAATGACCTCTCTATACCCAAACTGGGAAGTCTGACTCACAAACTCATTTTATTAATCTTTTAATCATTTAAATTTCATTTATTTATTCTTATTTGCGCTGTGTGTGTGCCTCTGTCTATGTGTGTCTGTCTCTGTGTGTGTCTCTCTCTTCTTGTCTGTCTCTCTGTCTCTCTCTGTCTGTGTGTGTGTGTCTGTGTGTGTGTGTGTATTTGCACATGCACATGCCACACACACACACACGCCACAGTGCTCAAGTGGCAGTCAGACAATGTCTTGAGTCAGTTCTCCAATTGTACTATGAGTCCAGGAAATCAAAATCAGATTGCCATGCTTGGTGACAAACATCCTTTTGCACTCATCTATCTTACTTGCCTCAAGTAAAACATACGTGATGGAATCTATTACATGATCTTCTTGAGAGTTGGGTATGGGTCATGAGACTGAGTTTCCTCACAGTGTCAGAGCATCAGTGGGGATGGTCTGTCTTCTGGAAGATGTGTTGCTCAATGAGCTCTAATGTTTACGTTCAAGATAGTGCTGTCTTCGAATCCACGGTGCTTGCCCACGGTGACTCGTAGTTTGCTCTTCATCAGTGATCGAGCTATACCAGCATTGGGGAGGCTCTACTGTGAAACATCGTATCTTCTGAAAATATTTAGAATTTTTCTCAAAATTAATTTAATTTTTCTAGTTCTAAAAGAATAGATGCCATTGTCTTAAAATAGCCCCTGTTTTCCTCTTATAGTCCCAAACAAGCTGACTCACAATATTGGCTCTTTCTGAAGATAAATCAGCTATTAAACAACGGTAGCCTCTAGCTGTGAAGAAAACTGAAACAAGATTAGAAGGCACACTTACATGTCATAAGCTCGGCACGTGCTACCTTTTCCACATAGAAACCAGCGACGTGGTTAGAGAAGTACTACCAGCTTGGAAATAGTTAGCTGCATTTACCTCATAAATCTCTGTGGCGGAGCAGAGGATCTCGACAGAGCACAGCCTAGTTCAGCAATCTATTATTACCAGGATATCAATTGTGGGTAGGAGGGAAAGAAAGGAGTAGAGTATGAAACACCATGTCAAACTGTGCAAGACCCAGCATGATACCGAGTCATTGAGAAAATTCCAAGGAGAACAAAAAAACGCATGAATGACATGGAGAGACTGACTTGCAGGTACTCTGGTTAGCTGTATGATAAACAGCAAGGTAGCCTGGCGTAAGCAATGTTCCCCCTTCAAGCTCTACACTAAAGAGGTCATGCTGTAAGTTTACTCTCACAAGTAAGAAAATGAGGAACTAAAATAAGGAGATGGTTTGCAATGGACACAGCATGAAAATGGATCTATTTTTGTAAATGCCTGTCTGTAATTCTTAGGCTGCTGAATCTCACTCCCCTGCTGGGTATTCTGGACGAGTCTTGATGAAAGGTGTGGCCACACCCTTCTTCCTCCAGAACGATATCCTGGTAAAAGAGATGTGGTTTGTTTTGTTTTAATTCTTAGCAAAACAGATTTTTTTTCACCTGAATGTATTTTTATTTAGGATGCAACACTAACTAGAGTGGCAACAGACTACCACTCATAAATCTGTCCCGAGAATCACAGAAACTTAACATGTTTCCTGCTTATATCCTGCCTGCAAGCATTTACAGTATCTAGTACTAGAATCAGAGAGGACATTTAAATTGCCCAGCTTTGAGTTATTTGTTCGTATCGAAATAATGACCTTGTCATTTAAAGGGAGGAAATCCACAAGTAGGATATTCCCACTCCCAGTTTCTTTGCAACAACATACTTCTCAACAAACTTCCAGGCCTTACTCCTGATGACCTTCGGAGTGGGAGAGCAGATGGCCAGGAATTCCACTGGGGTTCCATCAGAGGTGACACCCTAGGGTAAAGCTCTCCTTCTGTGTTCTGATCCAGATCTCTCTGTGGTGGTCAGAGATGGGCTCTCACAGCAGACAACACTGGGTGTTCTGAGTCTGATGACAGCATAGCCTTGCTGCTGCCCAATCATGGGAATTCTGTGAGCCAGCCTCTGTCTTTTAGAGCTTCATAACCACTAACTTCTGTTTCATTTCACCAGAGCATGGGTGACATAATCAGACAAGGGCTGGTCTCCTGAGAAAATGATATTCTTTAATCATTAGCAGTCACTCGGTATTGGCTAGGTTTTCCACAACAAAGATCTGAGCTGATACAGCTTAGAATGTTCTCCAAGGAGCACCCACCTTTGAAGATTTTTTTCATTTGCTTTCAGTAACTCATTCCTCACTATAATGCCCCTTTTTGTCAGAGTCTTCTGAGCCCATCTCTGTCTCTTTTACCAGGATATCGTTCAGGAGGAAGAAGGGTGTGGCCACACCTTTCATCAGGACCCCGTCCAGAATCTCCAGCAGGGGAGTGAGATTGAACAGCCCAAGAATTACAGATTGGCATTTACCAAAAATAGATCCATGTTCAGAGCTCTACAACAGTGAACGTGAATTCTGACCAGCTTTTCCAGGTCCAAGGATTCTGGAGGTTTCAGATAGAACTGGGAACTGTTCAGACAAAGCTGGGGCATCTCTGCAGGAATAGCAAAGCAGTCCTGAGAAAGTCAAAAGAATCACGCTAGGGCTTACTCTACATTTTTCCTTTCTGTTTTCAAAGAATTACATTTACAAAACATTATAGTTCAAAAGAGAAATAATATATAATTTAAGCTTGTTTTGTGGTTCTGTTTATCATGCTTGGTATAAAAATACAACTTTCGTACATCCATTGAAAGGACCTATCTGCTGATTTTCAAGCAATTTAATTTTGAAATGAGCTTATCTTCCTCATTCAGCAACTATGCGCTCCAGCTGAACATGTACAAATGAATACCCTTGTACTGTTTGTTATCTGAAAGCACCCAAATGAGAAAGATAAATCTAATTAATTGGGGGGAAAATAACCTCCTTTGAAATTTTTAAAATTATCTCCAAAGGGAACAAATACATCACAGTCCTAAAGGGAAGTAAAATAAAATAAAAATAATAAAATAATAAACGTGATTGAAGTAGGAGGAAAACCCGCAAGGCCTCAACCCTACACAAAGAATTACAGGAAAGTTAAAAGTATGAGAAGGAGCCTTCCCTGGGGATGAGCACACAATTGGTTACTCAATACCTAATGTTCAGCCCTGAAAATATACATACAAGTAACATGATATAGACTGAGCAGGTTATATTTATGAACGTGTGTGTCTGTGGGGGGGGGGGGGTGTGTGTTAACAACTTTAAAAAGGAGCCCATGAATTTGAAAGAGAGCCAGAAGGAGTATATGGGAGAGTTTGGGGAAGAAAAGGGAAGAGGGAAATGTTGACATTATACTATAAATCTCAAAACTAAAAGAAACAAAACAGGATTAAAGTTGCAAGCTTGGCTTGCAGACCTGAAAACCTCACAGAAGGCCTCTCAGAGCGCTTGACACTCGACATGCTACCAAACAGGAAGCAACTTTTGAGATCTGACTCTGTGCCAGCTAGCACACGTGTTGTGTATAGGACCCACAAGATCCCTGTGCTGCTGGGGTAGAGAGTGTGTGGTGATGGTGTCAATGATGCGGATGTCTGCTATGCTCTTCTCTCTTCAGGACGTATGCCACGGTACTTCAGAGCCTTTCTACCTGGAAATGCACCAAAAGGAGCTCACCTTGCACAGAATAAAGTTAATGATAGAGAACAGTGGATGATGATAAAGGGTGCTATGAAAAAAGACTGAAGATCCTGACAGATCCTGACCAGATCCTGACCAGATCCTGACGTGCATATGACAGAATCCTATCCTGGGTCTATGTCCTTAGCTCTGAGATGTCTAACTGGTAAACCTATGCAATTTACCTAACTTTTTAAATTAATGATTATATCATCTGTCAAGTAAAAATTGTGAGTAACAAAATTTAAAAGACCATGCTTGGTATTAAAGATCTCATCTGAGAGTGCTCCATTAAATATTCCTTACATCAGGTTCACTATTAACATCTGTTCTGATGTTTTAAATTGGTACTGAGTTGTTGAAACTCCTTGGACAGCAAAGTGGTACCTCATACATGCAGGGCAATTGGTGCCCTGAATCCAACTGTGTAGCAGACCTCGTGTTCACTGAGAAATAACCAGGGCTGGGCACCCAGGAAAGAGCATGTATGCTATACAACATGGGTCCTAACAGTCAGGGCCTATGCATCTCTGTTTCTGCTGAGACTTGCATTTGCAGGATTGGCTTGAATTTGCCCATCAGGAAACACTGTTTAGGGGTGACCTCTATCCTGTCTGATTCCTGCCATACCCTATCTTAATCACAAAGGTGCACATTCCCAGTTTTGTAGCTTCTTGAATTTCTTCATGCTTGTAGATAGGTACAAGATAAGCAGAGGAAAGCTTTTAACTTTCCTAGGTTTGTGCCTTGAATATCAAAATACAAAATTTACTTCAGATGAGCCCTCAACATGCTGATTGACTGTTTAGAAGAGAGAAGTAAAATTTAGCCTCAACTCTAAGAAAATGATCAGTCCTAATTCCAGAAAATGAACTGGAATGAGCTTCTGATTCCAAATGAATTAAAATTTTGTCTTATCTCTAAAGAATCCTCTACTTTAAGGACTTACTGGAACCCATTAAAAGGTAATTAAAACAACTTTTAAGAAAAAGATAAATCAAATTTTATTTCAACATTGACTGTGCACTTTATTAATTATAATTTATTAATGCTTTAGGGCATTTAATTAATGGAAACTCTCAAACAGCATGTCAAAATCTATTTCTTCTTTTATTAATTTTAATAAATTTGATTAATTTGGCTACAAGTATATATAATATACTGAATCAATCTAATGCTATGCTAAGGATCAAATGCCAACTCATGAATTTTAAACTTCATTTTGACCTTCATATCAATCACAGCCTCCTTCTTCCCTCAAAGAGATCAGTGCTTGATAGAATAAAAATAAAATAAATTAAAAAAAAAACCTCTGGGAAGTTACAGTGTTAACACTTTCCACAGGGGTGACAGAAATCCATCAGGTTTCTGAACTGTTTCTAGGTCTGAACTTTTCTTTACAATTTACAGTAACAAGCACAGAACATGCATTTATTAGGCACCATTCTGGGTGCTTAGAGTGGTTGATTCATCTTACATACATAATACTTATATGTGTTTGCGTTTCTATTTATTCCACTCTTCATATAAGGAAACAAAAGGCATTGTTTTTTCACAAGATTTGACAACTTGATTGCAAGAGAACTAGGATTAATAATGACCATCTAAATGAAGAGCCACTCAGTCACATTCAATATTGCCTATCTTAGCCCTTAAGTCAGAAGAAAAAGGAGGAGGAGGAGGAGGAGGAGGAGGAGAGAGGAGGGAGGAGGAGGAGGAGGAGGAGGAGAAGAGAGAAGAAGAAGAAGAAGAAGAAGAAGAGAAGAAGAAGAAGAAGAAGAGAGAAGAAGAAGAAGAAGAAGAAAAAGAAGAAGAAACATGAATATCACATGGAAGCATCTATCTTAAAAGAATACCAGTTTGTGTTTTCTTTAGTTGTTGTATGTTGGTTCATTCTTTTTAAGTCAAGTCCCTAGAATGGAAACTTTAATGCTTGTCTTTTAAGGATATCCCTTTCCTTAGAATCAGTTTGTAAATCCAGATCTTTTCAAACCTACATTGAGAAATGAGCATGCACAGTGAATACATATACACTATATTTATAGTTAAACAGCTAATGTTTTAGAAGTTGCCATTTGCTGAACATGAGTTGCCTGGGAGATTTGTTTAGTTTACAGTTAATAAATTTGAGGGGGCTCTAAAAGTATAATACAGAATGAGGTAGCCCAGACCTACAAAGATAAACATTCAGTTCTTATTCACATCTTTGTCTTAGTATATAATCTTTATACCTGTGTTTAAATCAATACCTATAGGATCCATAAAGCTAAAATGGACAATTGCTGGGAAGGTGGAAAAATTGTGTTAAAGGAAAGAGATATTAGAACACAGGTGATAAAAAGGGGAGAGGTGATGGGGAGGGAGGATTGAAAGGGGAAAGGATGGATGGGAGGGTAAGACAAAACAGAGCTGTGGAGGGAGAGAGAACTAACACTAAAGATAGTCAAGAAAGCTATATAAAAACCTACTATTTTGTAAACTAGGTTAAACATCACAACATCAGGTATTGATGGTGATGGGGAGCAGGAAGGAAAGGAACAAATCTCCAGGGGAGCTACAGCTTAGCCATCCACAGTGATGGAACTATGAAGGCCTCCAAACCCTATTACTCTTTTCTAAAGTCAAATTACTTTCCTTAGACAACAAAAATGTGGTCTTAGTCTAGACTTAAGCCAAGAACTAATCGGGAAGTAAATGCATAAAAGAAGACTAATTGTGTAACAGTGGTGTAACTGGTTTGGAAGTAATCAACTGCTTTCTGATTGGATTAAAGGCCTTCTCCAAAGAAGAAATTTTATGCTTGCTACTGTAAATTTTTTCAAAATCTCAGAGCACTAGGTCATATACACCAAAGCAGAACCTACTGTTATAACTTTGCTAAATAATGTTTATATGAATGTTTGTACATAGACCTGGGCTACTCTCCAGCTTGATCAGAGAAGCAATCAACGCAGAGATTCATAACTGACCCAAGTCCTGAATATAAGCTATAGTGAATTATCAGACCTAAATGGGACGTTTTATTAAACCCTCCAAGGTGGGTGGAAAAGGAAGCAGAGAAAAATATAAGAGCCAGAGAATCGGGATAAATGCTAGGAAATGCTGTCATTTGGATATGACATGATTATTAAGCTCACGAACTGACAGCAGCTATTACTACCTATGCATGACGTGCATAACATTAAGCCAGCCAAGACTCCACCATGAATTCAAGAAGAGCCCTCACAAGACTACTGCTCTAGCGGAGGAATGATTGGCAGTTGAGGACTGGTGGAGAAGGACAAATCATGCTTACAGAGATGTGGCCACTAGCACGTTGCTCATGCTCCAGTGCGTGGCTCTACACTCATGTACATATGAGCAGCAGCAATTGGAATGAGCAGGACATCTTACTTTTTATAAAAAAACACATGAGGTTAGGAGGGGATATGTCAGGAGGATCCAGGAAGTTAGACAGGGAAATATTTTATAATATTTTTTATATATAAATACATACATATTTACATATATGTTTCTCAAATAATACACTCTTAAAAGGAAAGAAGAAAATAAAAGTTAATTAACTAAAACAGTGACAATTAACCACGATCCACTATCATTTCTTAGTATTTTATTTTTATTATTTTCTCCATTTTTAAGCAAAATTACTCTCAAATTATTTCTAATATAAAGGCAGCAGTTTTTCGTGGTCGGAAATTCAGAGCTCATTAGTATCATGACCTGAAGCAAAAAGTCCAAATGAGAACAATTCCTCAAGCAGAGCTAACTTGGCTGCAATGGAACATTAATTGGAATTTCTAGATGAAACAAAATATCTAATTTAAAGCCATAAGCGTCTTGTTTAAGTCGTTGATTAGAGCAATTACACTGAGCATGGAATCCCAAGAGCACACAAGGGACACTTAAAGCACACATGTTTGCCTTGAACAATAAGATCTAGAGCCACATTTCACTACATGTACTTACAAAGCCACCATACACACACACGTACATGCACATACACACACATAAGCACATACACACAGGCACATACACATACGTACATACACACACATATACACACACAAGCACATACACACACATGCACATATACTCACATGCACATACACACATACACACACACACCACACACACACGAACATACATATACATATAAGCACATGACACACAAAACAAACAGTTACATGCACATGCACACACTTTTAGAAAGCCTGTGTCAGGAGTTGGCTATGAAAAATAAAGGCAGAAAGAAAAAAAAATTAAAAAGTTACTGGGTAAGAGGGGAATCATAGGCTATCAGAACTTTGTGGAGAATAATGCAGATGTCAAAGGCAATACAGAAAAATAAGACAGTTCGCATACCAAAAATAATGGTTATCTTCCGTGGCTCATTTGGCCCTCACACCCTGGGGAAGAGTAGGGATTTACCTGTCTGTATGCAGTTGCCTCTCTGATAACCAAGGTGACTAATATAAAATCAGGTCAACCAGAAAAGATTTCAAACGTTTCTTAAAAAATAAAATGTTTAAAGGGTGTAGAGTGAAAATAAGAACATTTCAAAGCAAAGACTTTTAAAAGGCAGTGATTTGGAAAATATATATATAACCAATTTAAGGGAGTATGGGATTGACACAAATCCCCAGGCAATCCTTGCACTCCAACCAATTTGACTTCTAAACTAACCTTGGCTCTGTCGTCTCTCTCATAGTTTTCTGTTTAACCCTGCAATAGTCTGGTAGCTTCTTTGGCCATTCACATCTGCACTGTTAGCATCATTTTAGTACAATTTGCCTAAGTTTTTATGTTAACTGTTCAGTGTAAACTTCCCAAGGGAATAAGCAAAGCTATCATTTGTATAATGGTTAACACACAATGTTCTCCATTTACTCAGAAATGTTTAAAATCAGCATACATCTTCTACCCTGGAATTATTGAAATTTTTCAAAGATGGGACCTGGGTCATTGTGGTGGTTGAATAAAAATGCCCCCCTATGTTCACATATTTAAATGCTTAATTATCAGAGAGCAGCATAACTTGAAAAGGATTAGGAGATGTGGTCTTTTTTTAATGGCTGTTTCTTTATTGAAGGAAGTGTGCTACTGGAGATGAGCGTTGAATAGACCCTGTGTCAGTCTCTCTCTTTCTCTCTCACTGTTTCTCTGTTACCTGCAGATTAAAATGTAGAACTCTCAGCTGCTTCCCCAGCATCATGTCTGCCTACATACCACCATGCTCCCCACCATGACGTAATAGATAAGCCTCTGAAACTGTAAAGCAGCCCCAGTTAAATGCTTTTTTTTTGTAAGAGTTGCTATGGTCATGGTATCTCTTCACCACACTAGAACAGTGACTAAGGCAGTCATTAACAGTGTCAGGGTTAACTTGCTTACGTTATCCATCTTGTAGTTAGGGAGAAATATGCACTACTGCATTCGATCTCCAAAAAATTCAGCAGACCAGCATTTGGTTCACATCAGTGGGTAAGAAACAAGTCCCCATGTTAGGCAGCTGATGAACTACCAGGCAAGTAGCAGCATCTCCCATTGATCCTTCTCTGCTTTTCAGGGTTTTGTCCATAAGACATGTCACTCTGTTAGCTCCATTTTCTCATTTGTTTCCTTTCTGAGCCAACTGTGTTTCTAATAATATGGTGAAATATTTGCAAAGCCGAAGCAATTCAGGAAACTATTCAAAAGGGTGAAATAGGCAAATGTTGGCAGCAAAGTCTCATCTCCTGGCAGCTCTCCCAGGTAGCTTAGCCCCTTTCAGCTTTTGTAAAACGACAACTGTGGCTAGAGTTTGTAAATTTCAAATGTTTTAATACTTTTACAAAAAAAAAAAAGTCAATAAAAGTTGAAATGCCTGTGGTGTCCTTAACCAGGGTCCCTAGATCCAGCTTCCCTGAGTACCTCTTACTGATTCCCTCCCTAAGCTGCTGTTTCAACGTAAACACTGCTTTCTTCAAATGAAGGGAAAATCCCTTCTTTTTTGCCTGTATTCTTTGTTCATGTTACAATTAATTCTCCATCTGTCTTTCTAATACTTCCTGTGAATTTATTGTTCTTATCTTAAACATATTTTGTCTTTCATCCTGTTTTTTAGCTAATCCCAGAACTGATAAATGAGAACACTTGTTACTTCTGATAGATTCGTTGCCCTTGACAGTAAAGATGTTTCCCACCCTGCTTCAGAGATTTTCATTTCTCTGTAATGATATTAAAATCTCATTGATATATCTATTAACTAAATGACAAAGAGCAATCTATGGGACAGTGTGACCCAGATCAGAGTGTCCAGTGGGTTCACACCTTACAGCCTTCAAGGCACATATCGCGTTTACACAGACTACAGACACCTCCACTGAGGCAGGCCTCCTGTTTTCTCCAGCCATGTGGGAACATTTAAGAACATTGGATAAACAGGAAGTACTGCCAAACCACTGCACAAATAAATAAGTTCTCTAATGAGATTTTCTCCCTCTCAGTTGAAAAGCATTTCTAAATATCTGTGATCCAGGAAAATGACTCCTAAGCGTGAAACACTCTAGAATTCTGATGAGAAAACTGTATATTTACAACATGATATTGCCATTAAATGTAATCGGTAACTATGGCTCCCAGAAGCTGCAAGAGCACCCAGATGTTGCTAGGGACAGGGATGCCTGGAACTTCCAGGGCACAGCAATTTCCATGGCAGGCATTTGCATGCTCTTGCTCTAGTCACAATGCAGCATTAAAAAGGGACCACAAGGAAGAAGCAAATTTACTATATTTAAATTTTTAAATCTCATTGATTTATCTATATATGTGCATGTGTGTGCTGTGCTCTCCTATAGTACGTCCAGTGTGAGGAGGTCAAAGGACAGCTTGCTAGAAACATTTCTCTCCCTCCACTATGTAGAGGCTGGAGAGCTCAGGTCATCAGAATGGCCCAAACTTACTATCCTAGAAATGGTCTTTAAACAAAAATGTACTTCTGTGGATCTCTGAGGGCAGCAATGCATGTCTATAATACATGTATACATGTCAATACATGTCTGTAATGAATTAATCAGATCTCAAATATTTATGAGAGCTAGAAAATAAGGGTAACTATTGTTGAAGTAAATCAAAGTACATTTGGCTGGCTAGAGGAGTGTCCCATTAAAACTGGGAGACACAGCAAAGATAGACACACTCCATCGTTCATTCTCCCTCTAAAGGTCATTTACTTCTAATCCATGTCCTATTTGCCCCACGAGTTTCCATTCCCTCTGTGGTCAGGAGAGTTGAAGTGGAAGCATTACCTGAAATCTGGAGCAGTCTAGGAAAGCACATGACAGCACAGGGTCATGCCTGAGTTGAATGTCACTCTCAACTCTCAGAGTCCTAAGACAGCTGTACTCAAAGACCAAAGCAACTCTAGTAGCTGCCCAACACTGCAGTCCCCACTGGAAGGCACTTAGATTTGATTTGGCTAATTCATGTGGGGCATAAAGCAGGTTGGTTTGGGTTTTGTTGTTGTTTGTTTGTCTGTTTGGGTATTTTAATTTTTTAAAGGTAAAACTAGTATATTTCTCATATAGAAAGGTTTTAGATAGATAGATGATGATAGATAGATAGATAGTATAGATAGATAGGTTATTATATTATAAATATATAAATAGAAGAGAGAAGAGAGAGGGAGATAGAGAAGTATATATATACATCCTCTCTATGCTTTCTCCTTTCTCTTCTGTCTCCTCTTTCCATTGAAAATACACCAGTATCTATACTATGACACTCTCCAAAATGCATGCTGAAATTTAATTTCCATTGTTAATGGTCTTAAGAGCGGGATATTTGACCTGGTGTGATGACACACACATTTCATTCCAGACTTAGAAGTTAGTTTCTGAGTTCCAGATCTCCAGCATATCTCTGAGTTCAAGAGCAGCTTGGTTCTAGGCCAACCAAGGCTACATAGAGACCATGTTTTAAAAAAACAAAGAAAACAAGGGGAAAAAAGGCGATACCTTTAAGGCACAAGGACCGTATCTACTCTCATGAATAAACTAATGTTGCTAATTTTGGAGTCAGGTAGTTACATTCAGACCCCTATCCCTTGCCTTGCTACAGAACAAAGATAGTCACAGATTATGTTGGTTAGTTTTTTTCAACTTGACAGAAACCTCGACATGTCTAGTAAGAGGGAATTTAATTAAGGAATTGCTTACATTGGATTTGCCTGTAGGTAACTCTGTGGAGACAGGTTTTATTATTATTATTATTATTATTATTATTATTATTATTATTAAGCTAATGTGGGAGGGCCAAGTCCACTGTGGGCGGCGCCTATCCCTAAGCAGATGATCCTGAGTTATATAAGAAAGCAAACTAATCAAGCCATGGGGAGCAAAACAGAAAGCAATGTTCTCCAAGGTCTGTGCTTCAATTTCTGCCTTCAGGTTCCTGCATGGAGCTCTTGCCCTGACTTTCCCCCATGAATGAATGATAAGCTATCACATGAAATATACATGTGATCCTCCTCTCAGAGTTGCTTTTGGTCATGATTTTATCAGAGCAACAGAAAGAAAATTAAGACACAGATGCAGTCTAGTAGAGACTTCCAAGCCTCTGGAATAGTGATCAAAATAAATGTCTATCAATTAAATGTCTGTAGTAATTGCAGCAGGAAGCACTTGTGGTTTTATAGTCTTCTACACTTAAATATCTGCAGTGTATTGATTATTTGTTATTAGTGCTGAAACCATTCCATTTCAAATGTGGAGCTTTAAGCTTCAATTTGCAGAAGTAGAAGATGAGTCAACAACCTTATCCTTTTCTTTAAATTTCCTCCTTCCTTCCCATTTATCTAGCTAACCTCAGATCACAGCTGTCTCTGAAATGACATTAGGATTTGTTTCACTGGTCATTTCAATAACGATTTTCTCTACAAGGCAGAGACTAGCTCTTAAATATGGCTGCAACCCCTAGTCATGTTCTTTGATACTCTTTCTAAATGTCAATTACTCAAGAGGGATTTTTCTCACATTTTGACTCAAATAAAATGTCTTAAAATTCTCATTTGTAACACTAACTGTTCATGTGTTCAAAGACTGTCTTTCTCATTAGAATGTGGGTCTTTTAAAGCAGGACTGAGCTCACATGGTATACCTTGTTGGATCCATAAGGGTTCCCTTCCTTCAGCACATAAGTCTATGCCATGATGAGGGATCATCCAGTGAAATGGTTTATCCAGGGCTGGCCCCACTCATGATAATGGGCAAGTCAAGTCAAGGTCTAACCATAAGCATTAAGTTTTCCAACTAATGCTCAGATGGAAGGGGATGGATGAAAGACACTAGTCATCATGACTGACAACCTGAGTCAAATTGAGAAGACAAAGGTGGGAGAGAGCTGCCAGTAGCAAGGTGTCCTCTGACCTCTACACACTCACCAACACAAGCACACACACACAAATAAGTAAAATGTAATTTTAAAATTGAAAATCAATCAATTTAATCAGTTAATGTGCCCCTTAACACACACACACACACACACACACACACACACACACATATACACACAAAACTTGCCATGACTGAGGCCCTGAAAAAAAAACAGAAGTGGGCTAGTGGCTATTGTAAAAAGACTCCAGAAGAAAAAGCATATAAAGAAATGTGTATGTGTGTTCTCTCAGCATTTCCATGAATACAGATCCTTTTACCATCAAAGCAAGAACTAACTATTCCCCTGCATTTAAATCTACAGCATTGTGTCATTTTGTTATCCATTGTGGGAAAACGCACCATAGGATTACCAGGGCCGTTTTGGGTGTGTGCTCAATGTGTTGGCTATGCAAGCCACGAGACTAATTTCTGTAGTCATAGAAGTGTGGTTGTAGCCACTAAACTTGGAAATCCCTGAAAGCACACTCCTCACTACAGTCTCTACCTTCCACCCTCACCAAACTTCTACATAGACAGTACTCAGTGCTCTCAGGCAGGATCAGGGGTTGGGTTGTAAGCACCTTCTCCATCACTAACTAGATTTTTCATGTCCTTAGGCAAATAATTGGATTTTTCAGTGCCTCGTTCCCTGTTCTGAAAAACTGGGATAGATATAATATCAAAGTGACCTGATCTACTTTAAAGAGCATGAAAATATCAAATCCTTATCAAGCACAGCCATGCCCGACAAGTGTAGGTACTCAAAAACTGTTAACCCTAGTTTCTGACCTTTTCTGTGTCTTTGTTTTCTCACTGAAAAAGAATGCACAGACAGAACCACCCCCAACACGAAGCAAATAACAATCACAGGACAGATGTGGAAATGCTCCAAGTGCATGACTTCTATACAACACCAAAAAAAAAAAAAAAAAAAAAAACCAGTATCATAACTAAGAAAACTATCTCCTTCCTTCAGTGAAGTGCTTATCTCATCCTTTATTCCTCCTTCTCTAAGAGAAATGATCCACTAAGAGCTAGTGCAGCTAGCATAGCAGTGCAGATGACTGCTGTAGAGGTGAAGGCATTCTTGATGGTGAGCTTGCAGAGCCAGCTTTTAGCATTTATCTACATCTAGAAGCATGAGGCTTTTACAGTAGCACAGAGTGAACTAAAACACACTACACAAAAATGTGAGGGCATCCTCTGAGGATCAGAAGAGGTCTCTCAGTCCTGAGTCTCCCACTGTTTAGTTCTATGAATATTCCCTAGTCTCTCAATTCACAGAGCAAGCTATCAACTGAGCAAGGGAGGGTAAAATGACCTCCGACCAAAGCAGCATCCTCCCAAAGTGGAGGGAAGATGGCAGAGATGAGCAGCAGCCTCTGAATTACTCCCAAAGGTCAACCTGACCTTTCACATTCAAGCTACTGTACAGCATGTCCAGTTTCAGATTTTCAGCAAAATCATGCAATTTTCCAATTCTGGTGAACTAAGAGCCAAATGAAATATACATATAACAAATATTACTCTTAACCCAAAGTGAAGATTGCATCCATACGTAGGTAAATACACCTTAGTTCAATCTGCAGCATTAGAGAGAGAGGGAGAAGGAGGGGAAGAAGATGAGGAAGGAGAAGAAAGGAAAAAGCAGAGGGAGAGGGAGAAAGAGGAGTGGAAGATGGGGAAGGGAGGAGAGGGAAAGAGAATATCAATTGTTTCTATTTCAAAAATAACATACGGTTATTGTATAGGAGCATGAAAATTATCTGTATACATAAATACAACTATCTATGTCTCAGTACAGGAAACAACCAAAATTACCATATCTCCTTGAGTGCATGAATTCCCACATACATGTGACAAAACAGCTGAGGTCTCTGCCCCAGAACAGGACAGCAGGAGCCTTTCTTCCGGTTCTTTAATTAATGTCACCTTCTCAGGCTCAGTCCCAGAGAACCGTATTCCAAATCTCCCTCCAGTACTTTCCATTTAAGTTTTTCTATACTAACAATCACATGTAAACTCGGTATAACTCAAAAATTACATTATTCCTATGTTATACAGAAAAACAACAGATCATAAGTGACTATATTGAATCTTTAACATACATTTTCTTGTTTTATTTTTATCCTCTCCCTACAATAACTATATGTATAAAAAAGATAATGTTTTTTTAAAACTGTGTTAAAGTATGCATCTTTTTTTTAGCAAATACATTTTAAAAGATTTATTTATTTTATTTATATGAGTACACTGTCACTTCAGACACACCAGAAGAGGACATTGGATCCCATTGCAAATGGATGTGAGCCACCATGTGGTTGCTAGGAGTTGAACTCAGGACCTCTGGAAGTACATCAATGCTTTTAACCACTGAGCCATCTCTCCAGTCCCTTGCGTCTCTATATCTTGATGCTAAACAGATCTACATTTCCACAAGCATAGCAGAATTCGAAAGTCAGGTGACAAAGATAAATAATATATAATCCTATTTTCCTGTACATATGTATGCATGTTCATATTGATACACAATCTCTGCTATATAACTAGGATATGGTCATGTACTTGGGAAATATAGAAGGGAAAGCACACATGGGAGCTAAACATATAAACAATGAAATACACCTAAAGGAATCAAAGTAAGCATACTACAGAGATATTATTGCAGTTTGCTACAGAACATTACAAATAGCCAAGATATGGAACTTGCCTGGATACTCATCAACAGATGAGCGCAGAACTGTGCTCTATATACACAACGGAACTGCAGAGCATCCTCTTCAGCAGAACATCAGCCAGGCTGAGATTTAGAAAGGCAAATTTCACATGCTTTGGTTCATTTGAAGTCCAAATTGAAAAAGCATCTATAATATGCACACACAAGTGGTAAAGGTAGTAGAACTACTGGAGAAGAACACTAAATAGTGAGTAGAACAGGTGAGTGCCATAAGTAGAGCAAGGCACAATGACACACACAAGTGAGGAAGCCAGGAAAGCAGACTGTTTGAATGTCACTATAATTTTTTAATAAAAAACAAATGACAGTGACTGTGCAATTTGTTAGTCAGAGTTCCAAGTTGTCTGGGCCCCTGTGATGGAGACTTCACTGTGCATGTTGCCAGTCAGGGATGATACAAGTTGCCATTCTGAACACCATTTTACAAGCAAAACTGCAACTGCTATAGAATCACCAGATCATAATGCTATAGTGCTGGTGAAACATGAAATCTTACTGCTTTGACACATTGTATCTAACCCAGAACCTAGAAATACAGAAAACAGAAAAGAGTGAGTCTACTTTCCCCATGTCCCGCCCAGGCTCTCATGCTTGCTAAAGTGTTGAAATCACAAGGAGGGGCATCTGTGTGTTGTTGTTGTTGTTGTTGTTGTTGTTTATTCTTCCTCCTCTCCTACATCAATACACCAAAGAAAGGAGAGACTTAGAAACCCAATATGACACACGCCCTGTTTGCCACCAGTACAGTATGTCATTTGCAAGCTCATCCAGTATCTTCCGTCCATTACAGGGTGTGGAGCAGCTAAGAATAGCTGTGGAACTTGAGGCTAAGCTGCTTGCCGGGAAGCACTAAACTTACAATGTGACTCACTGCGGGCTGTAAATTCTTGCAGTGTGCTGATGAAGGAGCCTTTCAGAAGAAGGGGGAAGGTTTCTCATAGTTGCTGCGACCCATGACGCTAAGAAATTTTAACACTCAGTCCTTATGTGACAAAATAACCAAGTTGTACATAGGAAGCTTTCCTGGGTATCAGTAAGTTTCTCCCAAGCAGTTCAAAGTACAAAGCTGGAAGGCTTCCACGCCAAGAAAATTTAAACTCTGAATTAAGTTTTGCTCATAAACATCACCACAGGATTATATCGTAGAACAGAGATTTAAGTATTCTGAGAGTGCTTTGAGCATTCTCCACTTCAAGTAATTGCTGTATTGTCTGCTGTATCAGCTATCAGGATACTTGTGTCAGCCAAATATCTCAAAATATCCAAATAGATACAATTCTCAAATACACACTTAAAAATCTGGAAGTATGATGAATATAATAACAGAAAATATTAAGCTCAGCAGTATCCTCAGTCTTTTCTGTGTAGTTTCTATTTTTATTTTTTCAGTAGTATCCCAATGGTTCATTACACTATGAATGCATTTACATTATATTCAGTAACCCACCCTGAGTCACAAACATCACGATCAGTGGCAGCATGCTGCCACTGACATTATTTTGTCCATTGTAATTTCACAATCGCCTGCTATAATGAGTCAAAAACTTAGCATCATGTCACTTTATAATGAGATTTTATGTACATATTTGATTATATTAAGCAAGGCTGCTAGTTATAGCTTTTTGACCATATTTTCCTGGAATGAGAATCAGGAGAAAAGAAAGACAATCTGTTCTAAACTATGACAGAAGAAACAGGATGAATTCTTATTATCTCCCAGGAGGTTTGAAAGGCAGAGAAATATAGTTATTTTCTGATACACATTCAAAGATTATGGTCCTTTCTGACTCTGTTACCCTAGGAAATAACTGTTATCTGATTGTTTTAAACCACAGAAATAAACTTCCATATAGTAGAACCAATTGGAAGGCTTAAGACATAAGCGTGAGACCCAGCAGGTCAAGCTTCAAGTCACACTGCTGCAGATTCTAGCTCTTTGTCCCTGTCATGTAAGGTCAACACAGAAAAGCCAGGGGATAAAACACCAAAACATCATGACAGCAGTAAGTCCCAGTCAAACACTTGATTGGGTCACTGTAGCTGGAATTTAACAATATAGTCCGTATCCCCCTCTCTTTCCAGTTAGACCAGCCAATAAGTTCCTTTTGAATGAAACTATTTCGATTAGATTTCTGCTACCAACAAATCAATATGGGAGATACTCAACCCAGTATCGGTCCATAGCATATGTTCTCAGTCTGGAAAATATATAAGATGCTCAGCATACTGCTAGTCATTGGCAAGCATCCTAAACTTAAACATAGAGTTATCATGTTTTAATACTATGGGATGTTTTAATTGGATGAGAACAGAGATCTCCATTCCCAGAGGAACTGACGCTCAGGAAGGTTAGAATTCTTCATACTCAAACTGCTCTTATTTGAACACCTAGAATCTTAACCCAAACTTTCTTATACCTGTGTATTACATTTAAGACTGTGTTATATTGTATTATAATAAAAATAATAATATTACATTATCATGAGAAGTAAATGCTCTCAGAATTAACTAAGGCTTAAGAGACATAAGAAGTCATCTAGCTCAGATAAAGAAGTAAAAAGAACATCCTACCTTTAAGCTGAGTGAAAAAGTATTTTTCATGTTTAAAACTGTGTTCATTTTCAAATAAGAATGGGTAATAATCAGTAAATTATAATTTTCCATTTATCCTTTATTCCTCATTCTCTGCCTCTGTTACAGTGTAAAGGACAAGCAGAAAACTCAATATTGATGTGTCTTTTTTAAGATTGAATTATTAAGCAATTCCAAGAATTTAAGTTAATCTCAGGTACACAAAAATCACAGTATAGCATACTGCAGAAAGTGGTTAATATTTACAGCAGAGATAGTTTCTCAGATATTATTCAATGGGTAAACTGTCCTGGTCCAATGAGGAGACAGGACATGTGGGTATGGAGGACAGGGGTGGATCCAGAGGTACAGAAAATGAGTAGAATCTTCCTGAAAGACCAGGGGAGACATTCTTGACAAAATGACCTTTAAGCTGGCTTTAGTGAAGACTTGAGTTCCATGGGCCTGCACTGGAGACGCGGCAGCACAAAGGCGCCCCCTACTTGGTAAAACGGTTGAGTGCAGACAGGACACTGTGCTTCTAAAGCTAGGGTCACGGATCCAGAGAGATCATAAGAAATGTAAGTTGATAAAAATAATACTGGGTGCTGCCTACTGAGGGGGCTTAATGACGTCACAAGCTGGTATTCTCAGAGCCAGAGAGCTAACACAGTGACATGCTTTACATTTGCTGACCTACAAAACATGCACCCTACTGTCTATTTCAACCAAGACAAAACTGTACTCTCTTCCAGAATTTTGTGTTTTTGCATTTAAAAATTTGAATTTTTCTGTTTCTAAATTAGAACAATCTAATGCCTAGCAGAAGTTTGTTAAATGAATTACAATATTTAAATCATGAAAACAGTATCTAGAAAGGTTGTGTTGTATGGGAAGACTGAGAATAACGCTGTTCAAATGCAGTAAACAGGAGGATTCTAAGAACTAGCTACCGAATTAAACCATGTGTGGATGTATGTAAAGAGAGCATATTATATCCTATGTTTTTTGTATGTTTAAAATCTGGTTTTTGCCGGATGGTGGTGGCGCACGCCTTTAATCCCAGCACTTGGGAGGCAGAGGCAGGCGGATTTCTGAGTTCGAGGCCAGCCTGGTCTACAGAGTGAGTTCCAGGACAGGCCGGGCTACACAGAAACCCTGTCTCGAAAAACCAAAAAAAAAAAAAATCTGTTTTTATGACAATCAAGACTCAGTACTATTTAGTACTCAGGATTGCTACAGAGTTGAAGACACAGATAGCAGGGATGGGCAGATGCCTATGGAAACTTTCCTTGAAAATCTATATAATGCAATACCTTCTAAAAAGAATACGTCATTAATATCTTAAGTGTGAGCATTCTCTTCAGCCCCAGTGTTCATAGTATTTATACCTACCAGTCTTCTTAATCTTGGCTGTGCATTAGGACCTAGGGCTCACCAAAGACCAAAGGCACTCTTACTAGTGGCCACTCTTAGATAGAAAGGTGGAAAAATAACACGTTTTCATTTTCTTCTGTTTACCTATTTATGTGCATATGTGCATGTGTGTGTATATGCACATGTGTGCATATATGCAGGCATGTGTGCATGCGTACATGCATGTCAGAGGGGGGTGAAGGATATATAAACTTAAGTCCTTACCTGTGCGAAAATAAACTTAAAATAGACATAGACTCTAGGCTTCTGCTGTTCGGTCAAAACGAAAAATGGTAAATCAATGCATGAATATTCTTTTTCCTGAAATAAAAACTCCCAGACCAACTGTCCAATTTCATCAAATCTTTAAGTCAAACTTAAATTAATTTACTTGATTCCAGAATAATTTTTAAGCTTCCTTCAACATTTCAGTCAGAACACCTGCATGTTGAACTTTAGCATAAAAAACATTTACATAGCTTATTTTTTTAAGTTAACTGAAAGAAACGAATAAAACTTTTATTTCTTTTGAGCATTACCTCACAAGAACACTCCAAAACTACATGATGATAATGCAGAGGATTTGTATTAGATTAGTAATTTTATGGCAGAAGAGTTCAACTCGTGTAATTTTTAAATAACTCGTTAGATATGGATACTTACGAGTCGGAATATTTATCAAAGAACTACAGAACCTGCCCTGTGGGATAAAAAATAGAATAAAAACCATAGTAAAAATAAAACATCTCTACAAGATAAGCTGTATCTTCGTCATGCTAGTCCTTCACACTGCAGGCAGTAGACTGGTTCTTTATTCATTGACCTGTATCTAACTCTTAACTCTTATTGTGGAACTGAAATATACTGTAAGACTAACACCTTCAACACTACCCAGCATGTGTGCAAATATGGCTATGATTCAAAAAAGAATCAGCCATAAGTAATATCAACGCCAAGACTAATCAATGGCATAAGAACACTGACTGACCCAGCAGGAGCATGGACACATTCATGAGTGTTTTGCTTAGTGGGTCCTGGTTTCCAGCTCTTCATATAAAGCAGATGTGTTTAGCCTCTGCTGAGCACAGAAGCACAAAGGAGTATTGTTCAATTACCAACATCAGGACTTCTAAGGAGAGATGAACTGCCTTTGGTCTTTGGTGAGCCCTAGGTCCTAATTCACAGACAAGATTAAGAAGACTGATAGGTGTAAATAGTATGAACACTGGGGCTGAAGAGAATGCCCACACATAAGATATTAATGACGTATTCTTTTTAGAAAGTATTGCATCATATAGATTTTCAAGGAAAGTTTCCATAGGCATTTGCCTGTCCTCGCTATCTGTGTCTTCAACTCTGGAGCAATTCTGAGTACTAAATAGTACTGAGTCTTGATTGTCATAAAAACAGATTTTAAACATACAAAAAATATCCAATTCCATCAACATTACAATCAGAGGCACCAGTAGAGAGGAGATGATCTAAGACTCAGCCAAAATAAGGCCGCTTCCCAGTCCTCTCTCCTCCCATAAGGGCAGGTGTCATCAATCTGATCATCTCCTACTAACCACAAGTGGTGGTGGTTAATAATCATAAAATGTGGTAGTTAATAACCAGAACCCCACCAGGGGCTCATCACCAAACCTTCTTCTGCACCCTGGGAACTAGTCTCTCTTAGAAGAGAAACCAATCTAGCCCCATTTTCATCATTCTGTCTACCTCCCTCTTAGTAGGTAAGGTCTGCACTTCCCTTGGGTTTTGCTATTAGGACACATGAGCTAGGAACACTTACACAGCTTGACATGCTCGTATCCACATGCCCCCCTCAGTTCCCAGTATCCTTCTCATCATTGCCCTCTTCCATCTTAATGAACTCTTACCTCAAAATCCCCATCAGCCTAAGAATGGCTTCTTTCCAACATTGCGTATCACTCCCTGGATGCTGGACAGTTGTCCATCCTTGTTGCCAATTAGATCTTACCTCTTAATCCACTCCCTTCTCTGCTTGTTTGGTATTGATACTGATATTCAGAAACCCAAGTTCAAAGTAAAACCTGACCTTTTCCTCAAAAAAAAAAAAAAAAAAATAGGGCTCTGGCTTTAAGTTCCACTGTACTTCATCCACCACTGACAGACATCACCACACTTCGCTTAGCCATTGCTATGAGGAATAAATTATATAACAAATTATGTGCTTGGTACTGTAGGTACCACATGGAAAACTCCACACATTGGATTTTCTTAAGGTTACTGTTAATTTTGTTATTGTCTGGCTTCTAAATCACCTTCATTTGGGAATTCTTAATTGACATTCAACAAAAAAAAAAAAAAATCGAGTGAGTGTGTCAGCAGGGTTCCTTCTTTATCTGTCTCCAAAGCTGTCTTCTTCCTGTGTCCTCCCAATTAAACACTCTTGTCCTCCCTCCATGGATTGCTCACTCTCTGCCGTTATATCATTCCCTTCATTTTCATATGTAAATACCCTTCTTCTTGTGCTGTTGAGCATAGCCTTGTGTGCCAGTACTTAGAAATTATATATTAGAATAAAATTTAGCTAAGGGGCACCCACATGTAGATGAAAACAATAGTAAATGGTTATGCTGAATATGCTAGCGCGTAGCTCAGATTTATTCTAATATATTATTTCTAAGTAGTGGCATTTATAGACAACACCATTACATAACACTGATCGTGACTTACAAGCATGGAAGCTACAAACAATACCATTAGAGACACTAATCATGACTTACAGGTATGAAGGTTATAGACACCACCGTCACAAAACATTGAATATGGAGAATCCCTGCAAGCTTTCCAGCTGGCAGGGGAACTATCCAGGTGAGAGTAAAATGAAACTCGAATCAGCCTGACTTAGGTAGCTAGTGCTAGGCAAAACTCCTTGGGGTCTAAAACCAGTTGTTTTACTCTCACCATGTGTGAGCACAAGGACTTCTTGCCCTCTACATCTGAATATGACATGTAATCATAAATCTTATAGATATCACCACAGGTCAAGAGAAAAGGTGGGTGTGACTTCACATGATGATGTCACTTTATTGTGAGACGCACATGGCAAGGTTAACCTAGGTACACAGAGTTCATAGTGAATTTGCTTTCTTTGTTAACTGTATTTTATATGTTCTATAACAAAATGTGTTAAATTATTCAATGAAGAAGAAATGTCCTTAACTTCAGTATTACCAGTCTCCTTTCCCAAAAGCAATAACTATGCCAAGAGGATAGAAAGGCTTCATCCATCAAAGTTTAAGTTAGTGTTAACCACATAGAACTTTATGCAAAAATAACTTCATGAAATCTTGGGAGAAAGGAGATGTCAGTTTCGAACTCTCAGGGAATACAACTCCTGGTGACTAGGCTGGTCAAAGTAAAGGGAGGAAAAAATTACAGCTTCTCCACTTAATAACCTTGCCTAGAGGGAGCCTGACACTAAAAACAACTGACCTTAAAGAAATGCAGAATTAGAGTCCCTGCCAAGTGTCCTGGTCCTCTTTCCACATCCATGGCAACTCTATTAATAACAAAATAGGTCACGATGATTCATGGGGAAATCAAATTCAGATTTTTGCCACTAGCACATTCCCTAAGAAGTTTAAAAATCTTAAAAATTGGTCTTGGTGTATTGTACCACCATGCCTCATAAATTTCTAATGATGAAAATATTATTTGACAATTTGAAGCCAAGTTTAAAATAACCATGTTGAAATATATTAATTTTAAATAAAACTCTAAAATTTCCTACATGTCAAATACTGTGCTCACCCCCCCTTACGGCATTCCCTGTGACACAAATTCAGCCCCAGTCTGCTCTTCCCTGTCAGGGATTGGAAGCAAGGTGACACACCTCAGCAGTACCAAACAAAGAGCATTGTTCGGGTCACTGTTCAAGTAGGAACTTATTAATTTCACTGAAAAATATTCCCTACAGGTTCCACAGTAGAAGTACAATTAAGCAATGCTTTTAGAATGAACTAGGAGGTCTGATGGAGTAATAGGATACTGTGGGGAAGAAAGAGAGAGAGAGAGAGAGAGAGAGAGAGAGAGAGAGAGAGAGAGAGAGAGGGAGGGAGGGAGGGAGGGAGGGAGGGAGGGAGGGAGGGAGGGGGGAGGAGGAAGGAAGGAAGGAAGGAAGGAAGGAAGGAAGAATACCTAGGCATATTCTTACAGTAGCATCTAGTGAGCCTATCCCCATCTGGAGCAGAACAATCTGATTTATGTGGGAAAGGACACCACACAAAGTGTTTAGCCCAGCATACTTCATACAGACCCAGCTTAAGCCCCACCCATGGACAACATCTGCTCGACATTCTGTAGCCATTCACTCTGAAAGAAAAATGACAGCTCTTAAAATTGATTGTGGCTTTTAATTCTTGAATCAGGAACCAGAGAGCAATATAATTAACACAGTTTTCAAATTAAGGACCAAATATCTGAAGTAACCAAGCTGCTTACTGCCTTTGCTTTGCATACCTACCTTTGGACTAGTAAGAGAAAGATGACAGAAGTCATCTCTTTATAAGTCTGAGAATTTTCACCTAAAGGGATCAGAACTATTGGTATGTATTTTACAGAACATATAATTTATCTATTGAAAGTATACAACTCAAAGATTGTTATAATCTTCAGTGAATGACAACCATCACCTTAAGTCAAATTTAGGGCATTATTTTATTTATTTTTTTATTGGAAATTTTATTTACATTTCAGATGTTCTCTCCTTACCCCATTCCCCCCCCCTCTCTCCCAGGAACTCACTATCCCTTCCCCCCTCCTCCTGCCTCCACGTTGGTGTACCCTCACCCAGCCTCCCCCGTACCTCACCTCCCCACCCTCGAGTATCCCCCCCCCCACGACGTCCAGCCTTCATGGGACCAAGGATCTCTTCTCCCACTTATATATAGCTTCCTTGCATATATAGCTGGAGCCATGGGTCCCTCCCTAAGCGCTCCCAGGCTGGTGGTTTAGACCCTGGGGGCTCTGGTTGGTTGGGATTGTTGCTTTCCTCGTGGTGTTGTGAATCCTCTCAACTCCTTCAGCCTTCACTCTATCTTCTCCATTGGGAACTCCATGCTCAGTTTAATGGTTAGCTGTGAGCATCTGCCTCTGAGTATGTCAGACTCTTGCAGACTTCTAAGGAGACAGCTATATCAGGCTCCTGTCAGCATGTACATCCTGACATCCACATCAACCTCTACCTTTGGTGACTACACATAGGATGGATATTCAGGTGGAATGGTCTGTAGACGGTCCCTCCTTCAGTTTCTGTCCTGCACTGTGTCTCCATATTTGCTCCCTTGAGTATTTTGTTACTCCTTCTAAGAAGGACTGAAGCCCCCCCTACTTGATCATCATTCTTCACCAGGACATATGCTCCACTATGTTCATAGCAGCTTTATTTATAATAGCCAGAAACTGGAAAGAACCCAGATGTCCTTCAACAGAGGAATGGATACAAAAAATGTGGTACATTTATACAATGGAATATTACTCAGCTATTAAAAACAATGAATTTGATAAATTCTTATATAAATGGATGGAATTAGAAAATATCATCCTGAGTGAAGTAACCCAATCACAAAAGAACATACATGGTATTCACTCACTGATTATTGGATTTAAGCCCAGAAGCCTGAAATACCCAAGATTCAACTCACAGACCACATAGGGCATTATTTTAAATGCTCAAAAAGTCACCATTTCTTTGGTGTCTTAAAATAAACTAGCAAGATGCACATAACCTATTGAGCTGAATCACATTTATTCCACAGTCAGTACTTGATTCAAGCCCACCTTCATGTCACACGTCAGGGATAGAAGGTGTTATGGCTTGGTTGTGATTTGTCTCCTGAAGGCAGTCCTTAATGTGGCAGCATTGAGAGGGAGGAAAGCCTTTGAGAGTTAGGATCAGGGAGGATGAGGAGCAGGAGGAGAAGAGAATAGAAAGAGAAGAAGAGGAAGAAGGAGGAGAGGAGCAGGGAAGGAGGAAAAAGGGATGAGGAACAGAAGGGGAAGGAGGAGGAAGAAGATGAGGAAGAGAAGTATGTAACAGGCCTAGCAGAAGTGAAGACATTCTAAACACTTGTGTCTTTCAGTCTGACTACCCAATTGTTGAAACAGAGGACTCTGTTGTTGTTTAAATGAGAATGCTACCCCCCTCCATGGGCTCATCTATTTGAATGCTCGGTTCCCAATTGGTGGAACTATTTGGGAAAGATTGGGAGTTATTCCCTTGTTAGAGGTGTGTCACTAGGTGTGGGCTTTGAGGTTCCAAGTTCATATGCTGCTCTGCTCCCAAGGTGATGGTAATGGACTCCTATCTATCTGAAACTGTAGCCCTCAAATAAACCCTTTCTTCTAGACATTGTCTTAGCCATGATGCTCTATCACAGCAACAGTAAAGTGACTAATACAGACACCCCAAAATGGAAATTTCCCCCAGAATTTTATGTTGAGAGAAAGAAAAAGTCCAAGGTAGAGAGGAAACTTTTCTTCTAGAAAGAGGATTTCTAATGATCTATCAGGTCACCTTGTAGTATCAAATGTTAGCTCAGCCAATAATTGGTCAATAGTGGAAGGGACTATCTCTTAACCAAGACCGCATAGATGTGCACATCCCTGGCTCTATGTCTAAATTTCAACTTCACTTCAGAATCCCAAAGAGGAACTTCATGTAAGTGGGGTGGTCATTTGATCTCTTTGTATATCTTCTCAATGAGGCCACATGGAATAAAAAATAAATAAATAAAATTAATTGGTTCCTTGAAGATTGGTGCTGAACCTATCTTTGGACAAAGCTGTGTAACAGAAGAAGAATTAGGAGTTGAGTTCTAGTGGTTGGAAAGAATTATGTCACTTGTTGCATTGTTCTCAGAAGGAACTAATGCTGCTCTCCTGTGGAGTGAATTCTTGTGAGAAGGAATTACAAATAGGGGAACACTTGTCCCTCTCCATTCTTCGACTTCTGTTATGTTGTGATGTAGCCAAGGAAGCCCTTACCAGACACTGACCAAAATAGTGAGCCAATCTTGGTCATCCTGCCTCTAAGACTGTAAGCTTTTCTTCATAAAATATAAAGCCTTGAATATTTCTTTATAGCCACAAGAAATTCACAAGTACATAGAAATGTTCTTGCTTCTTGTTTCATTTCTCTTCAATACCGTTCACTACATACTATACTATAATGCCAAACTTGACTCCAATTATTTAAAACTACATTTTTCCACTATTTACTCTAGTATTACAATCTTCCTTTGGGGTCTTTCTCTTCATTATAGCATGATAACCCCTATCATCAATAGACATCATATTCCCTAACTCTAGAAGTGGGGCCCCAGTCCCTCTGTGTAGCAGAGCCCATTCACTATGCCAATTTTGAGCTAGTTAGTTCCCTTGGCTCAGTAAACTTTACAAAGAGATGGGTGGACCAAATACTTGGCCCAAAATAGGAAAGTCATGGGCTGTGGGTAGAACACATTTCTTTACAGAAGGCTGGGGGTGGTCATAAATTAAAAATATTCAGAATAAACTCAAATACAAAAATAGAGAAATTATATAAAAGATAAACTAAACCTTCCATTCATGCACATTTCAAGATGAATCATTTCAGTTTATTACATCTTTTGATTGGAAGTATAAATTTCTTCTTGACTGAAGACTGCCTCAGGGGAAGCAGCACTGGACTGTATAACAATTTTTAGGATGCTGTAAGAGAAAATGTATCATAAAGTACAATGCTTGCCAAGATCAAGAGCACAATAATTGAAAATCTCAAGATATCTTGAGGCTTTGTACACAAGTGATAGTAAATAGACACAACCAGGTCTAAACCCTAATCAATATCCTCCTGTACCACTATATAACTTTTTTGTCTCTTTTACTGTCCATAGCTGTTTCCTCTGAAGTCAGGAAACCTTTGTAATTAAGGGTTGGTGTTGCTGGTAGCAATGTGTGAATTCCTACCTCCCCAGAGCTCAAGGAATCATGATATATGGGATCCAGCTGTCATTAGCTATGCACAGATGTGGAGGAATTTTAATCCAGCAACATGGCTATTCTGACTGGAATACAGACATCTTTAATCCCAGGAGACAGAAACAAGCAGATCTCTGAGTTCACTGCCAGCCTGGTAGAGAACAAGTTCCAGGTACAGAAAAGCTTAGGTCTAGGCATGGGGGTACATGCCTGTAATCCTAGCAATCAGTAGTCAGTTCTGTTTGGTCAGTTGAGTTCAGTGCAGTAAAGTTAAGTCAGTGAGTTGAGTTCTGTCAGTTGAGAGTCAGTGCAGTGAGTGCAGTACAGTAGAGTGTTCACTTGTTCATGAAGTTCTGTGCAGGTCAGCAGAAGCCATTGGTTAGAAAAAAATCTCCAGAGTTAGTGTGAGAACAAGCAGAGCAACTCAGTGAGAAGCCAAGAGAAGACATATTGAATCAGTCAGTTTGGAGAGGAGTTGGAGCCAAGAAAACAGAGTTGAACCAGCCAGCCAGAGTTCAAAAAGAGCTGGAAAGGGTGAGTTTATTCAGCAGTAAGCATCTGTCCAAGACAACAATTACATCAGGTAAATAAAAGTTTCTTTTACATACAGGTAATGTTAGGAAGGAAGAAAATACATTCCTAATTCACAAATGTGAAACCTAAATAGAGCGATTGCGTCAATTGCATTTGGTACTAATACTGCATCTACATGTTTTCATTGAGCCATTGTCCACAGCTCCTCTGTCCTTTATATCCTCTCCATGCTTGTGGCTTACAGGTGTTAGTAAAGGTTCTTACATAACTTTGCATGCTGTCCTCACTGTAACTTTTTGATAACAATCTTGCTATTATACTATTATAATTTAATACTTCTTCTCAGAGTTGTGACTTTGAAGAGTAATAATTTATTCATTACCCAAAAATTGGCTGCTGTGGAGACAAGATGGAAACTCAGCCATCAGTCTGAGACTGTTAATGAAAACAGAAGAACCAGAAGTAGACAAGGGGAGATGGTAATGATGGCAGACAGGAAACATTGTGTCCTTCGTAACTGTTCTGCCAAAATAGTCATTAAAAATGAAACAGCAACAATCTCTCCCCCAAAGAAATCCTAAGCAATGGAAGGAACTCAGACCAGAAGACACTTATTAGACATAGGAAGAGTAGTGTCAGGTTTCCATTCACAGAAAAGTCGTGAATGAAAGATGTAGATTCTGTCCTGCCAAGTCAGGTAACATCTGAGCAGAGACCTATAAGGCAAGTTCCAGGTGAAAGAAATTGGCTTCAGAAGGTCAGTAACCTACAGACCTGTAAGTTGAATGTTTAGTTGGAATGGCAATGCTCAGAGTGGGACATGAGAAGTGGCTTATCACAAGGATTCACAGATAATCAATGGATCAACCAGTGGATGAACTGACAGCTGAGTGGAACATTAGGAAGTAGGGAGGAGTTGGAAAATGTAGGTCTTTGGGGAAATGTCCATAAATGTCCATTAAAGGTATATTTTGTCAGTATTTATTCTCTCTCATTCTCTCCTCCTTCTCCTTCTCCTCCTCCTCCTCCTCCTCCTCCTCCTCCTCCTCCTCATCCTCCTCCTCATCCTCCTCCTCTTCCTCCTTCTTCTTCTTCTGTGTGTGTGTGCTTTGTGTGTATGTGTGCAAGGAGAGAAGAGAGAGAGAGAGAGAGAGAGAGAGAGGAGAGAAGAGAGAAAGAGGCTTATCAGCCACATACTCCCATTACTATTGATAGTCTACCTTGCCATAGGTGCAAAGAAATGGACCCTATCATCCTTGGATTGAAATCTCCTTTGTGCTGAGCTTCTTTATGGCATACTATCACCAAGACAAAAAGCTGACAGCACATTTATGATATGACTCTACTGATACAACATTCTCAAAAAGATATATTAGCTTTCGAGAACAAGTGTGTAGTTTACAGAAGTCCAGAGGTGAGGAACATATAATAAAAGGGATAGATTTGTGTTGCTGTGTCTGATCATCTTTACTCATTGCAATTATATTCTATGAACTTAAAAATAACAAAAGACATTGAGTGATTTAAAAACATAGTTAAATTGCAGCTCTCTTAATTTTCATATTTTGCTTCTTCGCATCAGAAAACAAATAGCCTGTAACTTCATTTGAGATAAGTAGCCACTCAGTAGCTTGAGAAATCCAAAGTTCAGCCTTATGCCAGAGACAATTTTCGGGGATTGGTTTTTATTCACCAACTTTCCTTTCATTCATTCCTTTAAACCTGAACAGTGTCATTGCCCATATTTGCAGCATGTCACGGAGCTTGGTGTCTTTCATTTTGAAAGGCAGGTGAGCTCCCACTTTGAGACTAGTCTTGGTCATTAATGCACGTCAACAGCATTCACCCATTTAAATCCAACACATTTATTCCTCTAGAGTGGTTTTACTTGTGTTTGTTTGTTTTTAAATGGCAGCTCCTAGCATGACTTTCAGAAGAGAATGATTTAAAGTTCTAAAATGTCATCATACAGTTCCACATTCTCTTACAAATTACTCAGGAAATGAAGATGAAAATCAGACTTAAGCCATTTAAACACTTTACATATCTGATCAGAAATCACCAATGATTGTTGATACAGCTATGCTCATACTTTTTCATGAGTGAAATCTTTGTTGTTCAAAGAGCTAAAGGCTGTCATATTGACAAAATAAGTTGTATTAATTACAGATATGTTATGGTTATTATATGTTTTATAATTCTACCAGAAAAACAAAACTAATATCCCAGTGCCAAACCCTACCTCTCTGAACACACACAACAGGAGTGCAATCTTTCAGTGGGTGAGATGTTCAAATCTTTGTTAGCTTTGAATCAATTTTTCTTATATAAAAAATAAATGGGGCTATTTATAAATTATGCAAGAATGAAATAAGGAAAGTTTTTGTACATGACAAAAATATTTGCTGGATAAGAAATTCAAGATTTTAAGAAAACAAAACAAGATAATGTATCATTTAGACTACAGTTTGGTAAGAAAACAAAGTTCTGTGACCTTTTAAAAGATATTTGAAAGTTAAGACAAGAAGGTCAGAAAAAGTGGTCTTTGGTGTACAAGGTCATATGCTATATCTTAGAAAAATGTTCTTTTGTAAATATAAAGATAACAAAACAAAAACACAAGGACAACTATAATCTCAGAAAAAACAATCTTTTAAATATTGAATGAACTTAAACTATTTGGTAAAATAAATTATATTTGTTCTTATCTTTATTTTTCCAAAGGAATGAAGTAGAGTCTCACACTGACACACACAAACCCAGAAACCATGTTTTACCATTCAGTTGTCTATCAAACAGTGAACAAATGAGAAGCTTCTAAATCTGCTTTCCTTGTTTTAAAATATGTCCTCCATTTGAGGAGTTTCAGAATTTTGAACACATATCCCAAAAAATTCTTATTATGAAATTCACAACCTCCTCTCATACTGGAGTCCTACAAGGTAGCCAATGTCTACAGCTGGGCTAAAAAGGAGTGCTCAGAGTCTGGTGTATCCTTTCATTTGTGGATACACATAGTCAGACTCCTGCCACATACAGGAAACAAAGCTGAGCTTTGGCGAGAGCCTGGAGAGTGGGGTAAGGCTTATACATATAAGGACGTTCTGGATTCTGTATGTGTTCATCTATGTGGTTTCACTATTTAATCTCACAAAGCTGTTGTCAATGGATTTAAGTAACAATACTGAGTACATTGGAACAACACTGAATTTCATGTTCAGTCACCAGATATCTCCCCAACTTGGTGCAAAGAGATTCAGTCTGGAACCCTGAATCCAGATAACACTTTACCTTCATCACATGACTGTTTTGACCATGACCAACAATCCTTACCTATGAGAACCAAGGGTTTCTGTTCCCAGAACATTCCCTTGGAATGTTGGAACTTTAGTAGTAAACTTTGTCACCAACAAATCTGACTTAAAACAAACACACACACATCGAAAATTTGTTATCACTTCTTAATGACTAAGAGACTAATCTGCTTTGTAAAAAAAAAAAAAAAAAAAAAGAAGAAGAAGAAAAGAAGAAGAAAGAAGAAAGAAAGAAAAAAGAAAGAAAGAAAGAAAGAAAGAAAGAAAAAAAGAAAAAGAAAGAAGAAAGAACTCTTTTATCTCTATATTCAAAGAGCTAAGCCAGTTCAGACATTTGGAAAAGTAACTTGAACTTTTTTAAATGAACAAATTCTTTCACTTTAAAAAAACTCTTTGCTCATAATTTATTCTATAACGTCCTTTCTATATAATTATAACTCCAAAACACTCTCCTGTAATAGTGCATGTATAGATCCCAATAAAATGCTTAATATATTTATTCTTCTATAAATAATAGTATTTGTTTCCTGTAAGACGCATTTATATGATGCATGTTGATTATATCTATCCACCACTACCCACCTGTGCACGTAGGCAGCACTGACTCAATCGTTATTAATGACAATAAAAAACAAGATGTGACATTGGGCAGGAGACTGAGTGGGGTGCCTTTAAATATATTGTAGTGATTAATACTGGAACAAGAAGTGTTATTCTGGTAGAAAAACAACTTGAGAAACAAATTTGACTTACCCTCTTCCTTGGATGAATCACGAAGTTGCAGCATGATATCACCAAAGTCAAAACTTTCAATAGCACACACGTCTCAGAGTTACAGAGTTACATAGATTTAATGTGGGAGAACCTTGATCTGTTCAACGGTGTCCTTTCACTGATGAGGAAACTGAGAGTTAGTGAGCTAAGCACGTTTTCCCAGCCATGCTTGCTGATGCCCAGGCCTACTTTCTTCCCGCAGTATCACCCTGCATAGCTCACTGAACCACAACAGTGAAAGGTGGAGGATCTGACGAACACTTAAAGTCCTCTAGGAACCTTGTGATACGAAGAAAACAATAATTCAATTTATAATTTTGAAAAAAACATTTCATAGCTTTGAATAAAACAACCTAATGGTCTGTTCACTGGGAAGCTGGTAGAACTGTAGCTACTTAGCCACATCCCTCATCGTCCTTTCTCTCAGTTCTCATTAGCAGGCAAACTCAACCAATATTCGAGGGAAATCGAGCTGGTTTTCCTTTTCCCCTTATGGCCAAGGACACTATATCACTGTCATGTAGCTGTGACATAATGACATGAAGACCTTTTCTCTCTTCATCATATAATATAACATAATGCTACGACTGACTGTTAACATATCTTGAAATTCATATGTTGAAACTTTAGCATGAATTCTAATGCCATCAAGAGATAAAACTAAAAATGAAAGACATCAAGTACAAGGATGTCTACTGTCTCTACTCTATTCAATATAGTGCTTGAGTCTTAACTAGAGCAATAGGACAAGAGAGGAGAATAAAGTCATACAAATAGGAAAAGATGATGTAAAATATGACTTCATACAAGTGATATGACCCTATACAAAAGAGACCTTCAAGATGCTGCAAAAAAAAAAAAAAAAATGCTTAGGTCTGATAAACACTTTAGCAAAGTGTCTAGATTCACAATGATACAAAATCAGCAGATAAAATAATCAGTAGTCTGGACCAGTGGCAAGCATGCCAAGAAGGAAACCATAAAACAAGGCCACTCACAGTAAACAAAAATACAGTACTTGGGAATAAAGCTAATCAAAGAAATGCAAGACACCTTTTAAAATACCTTTAAAATACTTTTTAAAAAAAGGATTTCAGGAAGATAGAAGATATCTCTCATTTTCACGAACTGAAAATCAAAATCATGAAGACAGCCATCTCAAACAAAAGCAGTCTTCAAATCAATGCAATCTTACGCAAAGTCCTAGTTCATAATAGACATAGAAAATCTAAAACTTTATATAGAAGCACAAAATCCCAAGGAAATCAAAACAATCTTGAGCAAAAAGAATACTGTGAGAAGTATAAGCATACCTGACATCAAATTATACTATAATATAGTAGTAGCAACAGCATTACACTAATATTAAACCAGGAACACAGCTGAATGGAATAAAAGAAATAACCCAAATATAAGTCCATACAACTATAGCTACCTTGTTCTTTTCTTTATTCTTTTCTTATACAATGCATCCCAACCACAGCCTCCCCTCCCTCCATTCCTCCAAGCCCCTCCCCACCTCCATCTACCCCAGATCCACTGCTCCTCCATTTCCTTTCAGAAAGAACAAAGATGATGTAACAAGATGCAATAAGACTACGCTAAACCTTCCTATCAAGGCTGGAGGAGGCAAGAATGATAAGACAACTGGGAGGATACAAATTGGAAAGAAAGAAGTCAAAAAATTGTTATTTACAGACGTATGATAGAATACATAATTGACCCTCAAAAATTCTACCAGGGAACTCCTACAGCTGATAAACACCTTCAGCAAAATGGCTGGATACAAGATGCTCAAAATATAAGTACCCCTTTTATATACAAATGCAAATGGACTGAGAAAGAAATTAGAGAAACAACACCCTTCACAATAGTCACCTACAATATAAAATATCTTGGGATAACCCTAACCAAGCAAGTGAAAGACCTGTGTGACAAGAACTTCAAGTCTTTGAAGAAAGAAGTTAAAGAAAATACCAGAAGATATAAAGATCCCCCATGCTAATGAATTAATACTATTAACATAGGAAAAATGGCCAACCTACCAAAAGTAATCTACAGATTCGACACAATCCCTAATAAATTTCCAACACAATTCTTTACAGATGTTGAAATGACAATACTCAATTTCATATGGAAAAAACCCAGGATAGCTCAAACAATCCTGATCAATAAAAGAACTTCCAGAGGTATCACCATTGCTGATCTCAAACTCTACTATACTACAGGGAACCTGATTTTTAACACAGATGCTAAGACACATACTGAAGAAGTGACAATTTCAATAAATGATACTCAGAAAACTGGATTTTGTCATACAAAATGAAACTAAACTCTTTTTCTTTAAGTCTTATTTTATTTTTTAATTGCATGTATAGGGGAGTAATATATATGCATATGAGTGCAAAAGGATTAAATTTCCTGAATCTGTAGTTACAAACAATTGTTACCCTTGAGACATGTGACCTGAAATCATGTCCTCTGCCTGAGCCGAACATGCTCTTATTACACCTCTCCAGCCCTAAAACTAGACTTTTATCTTTCACTCTGTACAAATTCAACTCCAAATGGGTCAAGGGCTCTACCCTTCTAGAGGAAAAAAGAAGGCAATATCTTTCAACACATAGGCACAGACAAGGATTTTCTAAATGAGACTCTGGTAGCACATGTGAATAGGATCAATAACTGACAAATGGGGCCTCACAAAATAAAAAGCCACACAAAGAAAAATCATGAGACTCTAGAACACACAAAGAACTAAGGAAGCTAAGCATCAAAAAAACCCAAAGAACTTGATTTAAAAATGGGGTCTAGAACTGACAAGATGGTTCTCAAAAGAAGAGATACAAATGGCTAGGAAACACTTTTAAAAGTGTTCATTATCCTTAGTTATCAGGGAAATACAGATTAAAGTACTTTAAGATTACATCTCTCTCTAGTCATAATGTCTATCATGAAGGTTACAAATGATAACAAATGCTGGCTTGGATGTGCATAAAGAGGAAATTTTATACCTATTGGTGAGAGTGTAAAATTATAGACTCTTTGAAAATTAATATTAATATTTTGTTTTTTAAAAGAACAAAGAAAGGAAAGAGGGAGGAGAGATGAAGGGAAGAAGAGAAAAATGGAAGTAAAGAAGAAAGAGTACTATCGATAAATAGAACTACCATATGATACAGCTATATCACACCTGAGGATGGACCCAAAGATTACATATCTTACTAAACAGATACATGCAGATCGACGTTCACTGTTGCTCCACTCCCAATATCTAGGAAATGGAGTCAGCCTAAATATCCATCAAGAGATGAATGGAGAATAAAAACATGGTGCCTATACGCAATGAAAATTTATTCAGCCATAAAGAAAAAAATGAAATATTCAGGAAATGATTAGGATTGGGGAAAAAATATGCTTAGTGAGGTAAGGCCAAATAACCCTTGACTTAACAGTGAGACTCTGTGTGTTCTCGCACATATATAGATCATATATATAAATTTGAATTTATAGATTTGTTAATTTCAACTGTAATGTCTATAGAGGCTTAGAAGCCAGAAGGAGGCTTGAGGGTGGGGACAGAGGCCTTAAGGAAGGTGGGGATGGCAGAACACATGTGTTATAAAACTAGAAGGGAATGCTAGAGATGGACAAGTTTGAATAGAGATAGAAGAAGAGAGGATATGGGTACAAGAAAGGATTCACCAAAACTAATGATGTATAAAAATTCCCAAGAAAACAAATTAGTTTTTAAGCTAAGTAAAAAAAAGGGGGGCAGAATTTTTAAAAAAGAGACATTGGGGGACTGGATAGGCACTGTAGCAGTGAGCAGCACTTTCTGCTCTTGCAGAAGACTGAAATTTGGTTCCCACAGATGTCAGGTGACCCCCAACTGTCTGTAACTCCAACTCTAGGGGATCCAATGACTTCTTCTGGCCTCTGTAGAGACCCATGCTCATTTGTACATACATACACACAGAAACACAATACACATAGTTAAAAATAAAATAATTTTAAAATGCTTCTTTGAATATGTGTCCTGCATAGATGAGCAATGCTTATCCCAGAAGCCAGGAGTTCTTAAAGGAAACTCCCAGTGTTCCTAATGGGACGCCTTCCTAGCTATTGTTGACCAAGAAGGCTACAGTGGCCTCCAAAACTGTACAGATGATAACCATTGCCATTGATTGCTTTCAAAACAGGATGGTAAGACCCTATTTCTGAAGACATCACACACCTTGGTTGAAGAATACAAAGAAACCAAGCCAAAACTGGCCAAAAGTTATTATGGGGGAAACAAAGTGAGGGAAGCAGAAAACAGAAAACAGTAGCCATTCTCACCTTTCAACATTTTGTAGTATAATGCCAGCTACAAAGCAAGAGGTGCTAAATAGTACGATAGTGGTATGACTCTTCATGGGGGTAATTGATTTCTGATTGGGCTTGAGTCCTGATCCATTTGAAGCGAGTCCATGCCTGGGTCAAAGTGCTAGGCTAGAGAAGTCATAGGCATGAGGGTGATCCTACTATTTTTGTTTTGATGAATAAATGTGTTGTCAAATAGCTTCTTAAATATTTATGTTTATACCCATGGACTAATACTGTCCTTGGCCTTAATTTTTAAAATGTCCCTTTTCAGGATGCAATAATTTACAATTAATGTATAGATTTGTGGCTGGTTAAGGTGCTGAAAGTAAATGATTTGTGGAGTGTACAGCATTGATGAGGATACTCACATCAATCAGTACAAAGGTCAAGGAACACTGCAAAAACAGTCAACAGGAAGACTGTACTAGCTGAATGCAGAGTAAGGCAATGAAATGTTGTCTTACAGGTATGCCATGGCCATGGTAGTTATGAACTCAAGACTACACATGCCTGCACAGGGACTAGACAAGAATGAGCCTGTAAACTTTCAGTCATGGATGAGGAGCAAGGCTCCTGGGTCTTCCCACACAGAGAGGAGCAAAAGGCAGTCAAGAGGAAGTCATTGTCTTGAATGATGTAGCCACTGGTGAGTTACTCGTGCTCCAGCAGAGACCTCCACATTCATACCCGCTAGAGTAACACTGGCTAAATCCAGTGGGCCAGAAAGCAAAAAAGCAACAATAATAATTTTTTTAAAGACATGAAAATGGGTTGGGGACTAGGAGGGAGTAGAATGTTGGAGAGAGACTAGGAGGCACATAAGAGAGGGAGGAAGGCTAAGTATTATGTGTACTTGAAGGTGTCAAAAAAACAAGCTAAAAATTTTAAATACTATGTATAAAAATATGAAAATATCTCTATAGATAATTTTATGCACTAAGAGAAAGTTTCATAATCTCTGTACTTCAGCATTCCTCTTTGATGGGGGTATTGGCAAACACACAGAAACTGCTGTGTCCCTTGTGTCATACTCTGGATCGCTTTCACATAACTCTCTGGTGATGCTACTGCCAATGCCAATAGCCTGCAGTGCTGCCAATGTCACAGTTGCTGCCATCAATCTGCATAAGTGTGTCCAGGACTCTCCCATGCCACAGCATCAAGCGTACTTGTATTCTGGCTTTTCATATCCTATAAAGATTCTATGAAAGACAACTCAATTTATACTCACAGTCATGACTGAAGAGGATGAGTTGGAGATCAATCAGAATGAGAAGCCAGCCCTCATATTCATGGATTACTGCTCTTCATGAACAAAAACTTAAGTATCCCGTCTGCCTCTTCCCTTGGGGTATGTCTCTTCCTGAGACTCCTCAACATCCTTTGAAAACAGTTCTGGAAATGTGTCAAATAACCAGCTTTTCATATGTGTCTGAAACTTAAGAGTATGCTATTTAGGCTTATTTTGGGGTCTCTGAAATGTATCAAATTATATATAGTGCACTACACCACACACACACACACACACAGAGAGAGAGAGAGAGAGACACACACACACTTAGGTACATACATGCCATGTCTATACAGCTCAAAATTTTAAGATTACCAGTCCACATTGACCTGGATAATATAGTACCAAGAACATGAGGTCCCCTAACCTTAAGGAGCTTTGCATTCTCCAGGTAGCTAGCCTTAAACAGGCAGAAGCATAAATGCACTCAAGGCCTCTATAGACCTGCTGGCCAGGTAAATTCAGTACCATGTCTCAGATGGTCTTACAATCCTTTCTGATACACTTTCATCAATCAGCACAGCCATCAAAATATGAGCTTATTACCCAAAATAAAAGATCATTCTCAGCTATTTGAGATACCAGTAAAATTGAAAACTAGAATCTATCGAACAGAATTATCCTTATGTGGACACTTAAAATTATAGAGTTGAGGCTGTAGGAACCAGAGGGATCAATGATACTGGAAGAACAAGGCACACAGAATCAGCTAAGCAGAACTTACAGGGGCTCACAGAGACTGAAGCAACAGTCACGGAGCCTGCATGGGTCTGCACTAGGTCCTCTGTGTATATGTTGTGTTTGTTTAGCTTTTGGTATTTGTGGGACTCCTAACAGAGTGGAGTCTGTCCTTGACTCTTTCCTGCTCTTGGTACCCTTTTACTCCTATGGGTTGCCACATCCAGCCTTGATATGAGGGTTTGTACCTTGTCATATTGCTTCTTATTACGCTATATTCGATTGACATCCCTGGGAAGCCTGTTCTTTTCTGAAGAGAAGCAGAGGAGCACTGGGTCTGGGGGTGAAAAGATGTGTGGGGGAACCTGAAGGAATGCAGAGAAGGGAAATTGCTGTTGGGATGTATTATATGAGAGAAGAATAAATAAAAAGAGAAAATGATTTGTATGGTTTGGCAAATGGAGATATCCTGAACAAATACATTCATGGACAAATCCATGTCTGTGATATGGATTATCTATGATTCTTTTCTACTTTAGATAAATGCTGTATTTACTGGCAAAGTAATAAAAGCAGAGTCTGGTACAATCATACTTTCCATTCCTTAGGTATTGCCATCATAGAACATATAGCATCATAGAACATCATAGCAATGTTCTACTACTGTTTATTATGTTTACAAACAACATTGCACAAGCATTGTTGCAGTTAAGCACATGTATATTTCTTTGCTTCTAAGAATTTCCTAGGGTAAAACTACCTGCCAGAATATATACTGCAGAATAGTTGGGTCTCTGTACCTATTACACTTAAGGAAAGCTACTTAAAGTAAATCTTACCTGTGTTCTGAATATTAGACTATATACTTCATAGGAAAGCTCTTTTAAAAGACTATGAGAAATGCTCACTTCCTGGGAAAATATGTAAAAGGAAAAAAGTGCTAGATAAAGATACTATGAATAAACAGGATCTGGGCTTGAGCCTCTGTGAGGGTTGGCAGGGAGGGGAACTCAGTGTGGCTTTGATCTTCAGCATTGTAGAAAATGGCTTTTAATAAAATGTTGAATCAAATAGTGTTGCTTATTGTGTGTCTGAGATCTTTCGAACGTTCTGTGCATTCACATGTGCACCAGGATGCTTTCCGTCTCTCCTCAACCTCGTCCCTTCCTATAAAACCCCACATTGAATGTCTAAGACCCATGAGATGGGCACCACCATGTGCACATCACAGCCACACAAGTCAGTTTTCAATCTTCTAAAATGGGATCATTTCAATTATATTACCCACATTGTTTCTCATTTTTATTTGTTTTTTTGAGACTTCTGTGCAATGCGTTTTGGTCATATCTGTCCCTTCTCCATCCATCCAACTTATGTTCTCTTTTGATACCCCTTAACACATCAGCTATAGTTTATACTGCTTATATACTCTTGGATATGTGGCCTTCACTGGAGGGTGGTCTACCAACCAGAGGCCACATCCTTAGAGAAAGTGACTGTCGTTCTTCTAGAAGCTAGTAGCTGTCACTAGCTCCCCATGTACAAATCCCAACTCAGAAATAAAATCATCACTTAAAAATTAACATATCACCACTGAAAAGTACAGATCCCATAATAAGGGACCCTAATGAAAAGGTTAAGAACATATTAAGCAATTAGAGAATAGTTATAATTACAGCCCAGCAACTCAGAGAAGATGAGAGACTGGTGAAACAGAGGAGTCAATGCAAGACATGAAAATAGGATTTGAATTTCCAATATCTATGCATTTTGGCATCTCACATAGCATAGCTTACACAGTGGTTTCATATAGTGCTATGAATGCCTTAGTCCATGTGTACTGCATGACTAGGAACCCAAATTTACATCATTTATAAAGAATAGGAGTTTGCCTTCTTACTGTCCTGCACTTTGGAGTTCACGATCAAGGCACTGAACATGTTGTGTCTGGAGAAGGCTTGGTTTGCATTTTAGAAGAGATGGTGACTCTACTATGTGTCCTCGCATAGAAAAATGAATAAATGGCAAAAAGGAAAAAAAAGAACAGTTGTTCTATCCTGTCTCATGTCCCTCAAAGTCTTTAACAAGATCCTAACTTCACTCATTAGGTCTCCAACCACACAGCTTAACTACCCTCTCACATTAAAAAAAAACCCAGTTCTCAGTAGAAGCACATTGGCTAGTTTCAACAGATGAATTGAGAGGGCACATTTGGACCATAGCATCTCCTAATAGAGAATATGAATATCCTACAACAACCCAGGCATAGGGCAGTCAAGTGGATGTTGTATTGAAAGCCAGCCAGAGATACACAGGAGTTCTAGGCCACCCTGAGCTACATATCAATATTCTATCTCAAGAAACAAACAAAAAGTAAAATTAGAATTTTTTAAATCCCATAATACTCATCACCTACTGATTGCAAAGAATCTTCAACATGAATAAAATATTGAGAGGATCCTTTTAAAAAGTAAGTCAGAGCCGGTAGGCAGATGGCTTCACGGTTAAGAGCATGTGCTGTCCTTGCAGAAGACCAGAGTTTGGTTCCCAGTGACTATACCAAAAGGACGAAAACTGCCTATCTCTCTAGCTCCAGGAGAACAGATACCTTCCTTCTGGCTTCTACAGGCATCTGCACTCATGTGTATTCATCTACAAACATGCACACACATGCATACATGCACGCACACACACACACACACACAGAGAGAGAGAGAGAGAGAGAGAGAGAGAGAGAGAGAGAGAGAGAAAGTTAAAAATTAAAAATTTTATAAGTATTTAAACAAATCAAAGAGTTTCTGGTTCAAGATCTTTGATGAATAATGTACCTCTTGGCCACTCCAAATAAGTTTTAAAGTTAAACTCACAACAAAAAGAGACCTAGTAGGAGAGGAAAATCAGTGTGGAAAAAGCATGCTGTAATTTTCTAGGGAAAAGAAAATGGAAGTGAGCTGTAGGGTGAAGCTGAGCTGAAGGAAGAGACCCTAGTGGGAACCTTATAAATCCTGAGGGTGCCCCAGTCAGGGAGAGAAATCCCAGAGAGCCTCCATTATGACACTGAACTTACAAGAGGGTTCTGTGGAAGTCTTGGGGGTCACCTCATTCTGCACCTCAGACACAGTAGTAGCAGTAGCTAGGAAGTGAACAAATCAGACTGCTCCTCGCTGTGGATGAATGAGTGCGTTTAGACTGAGGTATGATTGCATGTATCTGGATGGATGGACAGATGGACGGACAGATGGACGGATGGATGGGCGGATGGATGGGTGGACCTATAGGGGAGCAGAGCAGACAGCCTGACAAAATCTGCAGGAATTATCAGCTGAGAAGCTGAGCTCAACTGCAAAAACATTCAGGATTGACAAACATTTTATTTCACTTCCCACAGGCTTAAGAGAACCCCACTCTCTGCAATAAGCTTGTTAATTCATGCTGACATTTTCTGCCTTCAGCCTCACACTATGACATGATATCCCTAGAGAAATTACAACAGGCTTGGAAAAGCAATTCTACTGGCTCTCTGATCTTCTAAGATGAAGGTTATCAAATCTGTACTTAAAATCATGAGGCAATCCCTGGGCCACTGACTGAATCCTGATATTTACAAAGGCACAGGGCCTATTTCATAGAATCAGGTGGAGAGGTGGGAAGATGTTGTCCAGAGGCTACCCATGCAAGGAAATGCCCATTAACTCAGAAAACTCGCGAAAGAACCCTTGGGAAATATTTAGGCAAAAAGCACTTGCAACGGGCCAGCAATTAAACCACAGCCATCCTCCAAAAATTTTCTGAAAATCATCTCCTTATTTTCATGAAGATCATGTAGCAATGTGATTCCGTCGCGAAGATAGTCTATCCCTCATCCCCATCCCCTGTGGGGAATCGTGCTTGGGGCTGAGCTTATACATAATTGTAATTCCCATGAAGAGAACTTGAAAACACCTCCCCCCCCCCCTCGTACAGTGCGCTCGAAATGTCACTTTGAAAGCTGAGTTACAGCCTGCAATCCATCTGCCTCGCTTCTGTATTTGCCATCACACACAGCTAAATCAAAAGAGCCATTCAAACAGCGTATCCCGGACTTACATTATCAGCAGACACTGCTTTAATTAGCAGTGGTTCTCAAAAGGCTAGATGGCTTCAAGAACTGGATTTGAACCAGAAAGCAGAAACCTGGATCCTTATCAGTTTCACTTCTTAACTCCTCCTGAGTTCTAAGCGTCTCCAGCCTTTGCTTTTGTTAATGAGAAGAAGGAAGAAAAAAAAAAAAAAAAACGCGAAAATCGGCTAGGATTTTGCCACTCTTGTGCCTCTACGTGTTTTTTTTTTTTTTTTTCCTCAACCTGCTGTGATGCAGAGGGGCTAAAATTAAAGCAGAGAGCGAACGGAGCTATCTGTGTCAGGTGCTTTGCAGGGGGTGGTTAAAAAACTACAAAACAGAAGGAGTCACAGCTAAAGAAGCCATTTTGGAAATGACGTTTAAAACAAGTATCTTGTGTGTTCTAAGTTTCCATTCCTGATAAAAACACAATATTATAATAATGTGCGAAAAAACTATTTTATTTTGATCTTTCTATACAGATACTGAGACCTTTAAATTTTGCTCTCATCATTATTTCACAATATTCTCCCATGATCAAATTCCTGAATCTATTGTTTCTCAGTAAGAAAAAGAAAAATATTTCAAAAACATCCAATTTAATACGTGAGTACTGAACTGCGAATTTTATATTTTAAAAAGTCTTTATTTAAAAGCAATAACTTCTAACAACACATTTTGCATATAAAAAATAAACTTTCTCAAGATCAGTTATATTTGCAAAGAATTTACTGAATGTGTAGCAAGGGGACATTTTTCATACACTTATTAAATGCTACCCAGTACAGCATTCCTTGAAAAAACCAATCTAACCTCTCACTTTGTAGATAAGGAAACCACAGGTTAAGTGATTTGCCAAAGATCACATAAACACAACTTTTTCTGGTGCCTGGCTCCTTGAGAAGCTACCCACCATGTTAGCAGCGCTTGAAGATACTCTTCTGCACCCGGCTACATGCAGGTGCTTAATGTGGGTTTTTACAGACAGGTGAGGATGGGACCAAAACACCCAATTCATCTTTTTCCCACTCTCACCATCCTTTACAGGTGCACAGTAGGACTTCAGTTCCCACTCCCTTCACAGCAGCTTACCCCCTCTCTCCTTTACTTAGTGGCCATGGATTCTTCAAGATTTTTTATTGTTATTTTTGTTACCGGCTCTAAGAGAGAAGGGACTAGAAATAAGTCAGGGTAGGATTGTTCTTATGAAAGAGAAACGTGGAAAAAGCAACTCTTGCTTTCTATCACAATGTGTGCAGCTTTACCTCTTCACCTGAGACAAAGCTAGAATTCCCTCACTGCTCATATCGACAGGGAAAGCCTCCTTTGTTTAGATAACATTATCTTAATCAGAGAACTCTCCAATGCCTGATGCAGAAGGAACAATCCTACAGCCTCTTTAGTGGGTTCTCAGAGAGTTTTTGAATCCCTAGGAAATAAAAATAAATTATTAACAATAAATAAGTTAGCAATGTCATTCCTTAAGATTCAGAAGTGGCTCTGAGTCCAGAAAACCAGAGCAACCTGCCCTGAAGTACCTTTGTATGGACTCTAGCTGAGGGACAATTACTGAGGAACTTCCGGTAGCATCTGCCTATCTAGTTTCGAAAAATAATTATTTCCAAAGAGTATTTTAGATATGGACTTATTATAGAGTGCTGGCACTCTTTGGAGAAAAGAGCACAATAAATAAATGATATAGTGATAATTGAGCCATCCTGGAATGTGCCAAGTAGAGGGCTGACTCCACAGTATACAACCCAAATATGTTAGAAAGAGCAACCCCATTGTTAAACCACATTAGAATACCCAGCATTGCCCCCCCTCTCTCACATACACACACACACACACCAACACACATACAGCAATGGTATAGGAAAATTGAGATACAGGTATAAAATAGCTCACACCCACTAAGTAATCAGAGAGAATGGTCACACAAGGCAACTCCGTCAGTGAAATCACACCACATGGCATAGCAGGTATCATTTGCTCATTGTGAGTAATAAAGAAATGAATGAAATAAAGTTCTCAAAACAATTAAGCTCATACCAAAGAAAAGGGTAGTTTTATCTTTCATGTAGGCAGACTACCAGCAAAATGAACGTTTTAAAAATCAAATAGTAACGCCACCTGACAGAGATTTACCACTTTTTTTTTTAATTATAGAAATTTCCTGTAAGGAATACTGTATAAATCAGGAGCAACATTCATGTCACAATTAACAAGTAACACACCAGAAATAATAGCAACAAAAACTTGTTATCAGCTCTCTTTGGTGTTGAGTACTTGGTGGCAATTAACTCTAACAAGACGCAGTTAAAAAGAAAAGTGAATAGGGAGACATTATGAGAAAATACATAACGGCAAAAAATACTCTATAAATGTCCCATTGTTAAGACATTCTGATGAATAATTATGGACCTGCTACCACAAATTTATATGAGAAACAGGAATGTCTATGTTGTGTATGCTTAGAATATTTCCAAGCTATTTAAATGTGTGCTTATTATTCATAATCTGCTTTAAATAATTAAAGCTTACACTTCTTAAAGACAGAGCCTTTTCTACATTTGCTCCACCTTATTCAAAATAGCCATTGAGAAACACACATTGATTTGAAAAAGCTCTTTCCTAAGATGTTTCTAGCTGTGTTATACCAAGAAAATACAATGTCATCAGATAATCATATCAGGAATTAGCTAACAAGGTTGCTCTCAGAAAGCAATTAATTTTCCTTCTATTAATGGAGCTGTGACTTTTACTTAAAGAGTTATATTTCTTGGGTTATCACAATTTTAGAGGCATAATCTTTCATATTTTACATTTTACTCACAATGATTAATACTTCAATTTGTTTCTTTTCACTGTATTCAAAACTAATTAAAATGAATTTCTCTCTGAATTAAAAAAATTATAGGGTAATATATAAACTTATATATTCTAATATAAGTCATTTTAAGTACAAAGTGAGTCAGTCATTAAACATAAATAAGTTTTCATCTTCTTATGTCATATATTCTGTCAGAATTCTAATCATCAGGTGCCTATTCATCTCCCCAGAGATCTCCTCTTCCTAAATAGTATTTATGACATTCCAAAATTAACTACAGTCTTGCTTTGCATCTAACAAGTTTGAATATAAAATGAGTTAAATCACATGCTCCCTTGTTATTATTTTATGATCTCACTGAACCTTCAGCACTTGGGACAATAAGATCGTCCCTTGAGACACATCACAATAACACAATAGAAGCTAATAGCTTTGTGCTTGAAGTTTAGTTGGTTCTATCATCTCAAACCACATTATGTTAGAATGCCCTGAGGTACTATTTTTACTACATTAATATATGAATAGTTTCATTTCAAGATTTTAATTACTATAAATGTGAGTAACCTTTTTTGCTAATACACTGTAATCATAAATAAGAGTTGCTCTCAAGAACTGCCAGGATATTTTGCATTGGTTTTGCTTAGTTTTTAAAATACATTAAATAGAAATTAATAGCTTTTTTAAACTACTCCCAAATTTACCTTATGTTATAGATTTTTGTGACACCTAGCTTGAAGGTTACTGTTCTATTAGATGCTAGTTATACATAAAGTTATATATAAAATCAAAAGACTAACTTACATGATAATCTGTGATCTCCTAATTGCATTCCAGAGAACACGGTTCCTCAGAACACTCAACTGCCCCTGGTAACATGTTAAGACATGTCACACTCATCCATTAGCTTAAGACAAACTTAATCAAGCTCTAGTATATCCCACAGATGTATGTTAAATACAATATAAGTCTCAAAAAGTACATTCCATAGTATTTCTGAATGTTCCCGAGTACGGCCACTATTGGAGAAAGTCATTCAAAGAAAAAAAAAATCAGAGTTCCTAAGAACACAGCTGGGGATGCACAGAACAAACAAACAAACAAACAAAAACTGTTCAACACTAACATGTACAGTGGTAGGAAATGACCATACTAAAACAGGTCACAAATAGCCCTCCGCTCCCCTGCCCCTACCATATTCCACAAACCTTAGCTTTAGTGTAATCTGCCTTTACAGGTTCCAAGGTCAGCATGCTTCATAGCTGGTTTCTCAAGGGTTGAGAACGGGGTTGTAAATCCTGTAAACTGATTGTTCACTACAGTGTTTGGAAGTTTGCTATGATATCCACCTGGTTAGGCATGACTTCACTCAGCACTGAGAGCTATAGAAAGCCTTGAAGGATCTTTTTTTAGGGATTTTTCACATTATTAATTACATGAAAGGGAAAGTAGCACCCAGGAATCTTTACTCTTAGCCACCAGACAGCAATAACTTCAGGGCGAAGAGAAAAGTCAACATTTAAAAGTAGATGGGACTGAAAATATGATTCTACGGATAAAACATTTGTGACCCTGATATGACAACTGGAGCTCTGGTCTCCAGCACCCACAGGTGGGCCCCCTGCCTGCAATCGAAATCCTTAAGGAAACAGCAATGAGGACCCTGGAGGGAGCGTGGCTAGCCAGACCAGCTGGAATCAGCAAGCTCCAGGTTCAGCTATAGATTCTGCCTCAATCCGTCAAGTAGACTAAAATACTGAGAAATATATCCAACATCAACTTGGGCCCTCCACATTCACAAAAACACAAGGGCATGTGCATCCACATACATGTGACATGTAAACATTCACATCACTCACATATACACATACAACAAAAAAAGTAGAAATTTAATTCATTCACTATAGGATGACAGATAGTTAGGACCACCACTTCAGTGTTGTCTGTTTCTAGTAGAACAAATTGATGTTTTTCAAAATGCTGCAGGCTTGTGATTCTCTTATTTATTCATGCAGATAATAACGTAAAATGGTAAATGAAACTCTGTGTGTTGCCTTCTGGCATGATACATATTATAACATTGTTCATTAAAGTCCAGAGAAATACAACTTTAATTTAAGCAGGTACAAATGTTCTCCCCTTTAAAAAAAATATTCTCCCCTTTAAAAAAATCATATAAGAAATATTACTATTTGTATTAAGTATAGTGAATAATTTTCAGAACAAAGTGAACTCCATATAAAATATTTTTAAACCATTTTTAGCAACCTAATTAAACTAAATGTTGACATTGACAAAGAAAGCAGTAATCCAGCCACTAACGTGTTTAGATGTGTACTCACAAAACAACCATATATGGTTCACTATGTTTGGCTTAATTTTTTTCTAAAATGTATTACACATTTCCCAGCTCTCTTATGCAGTAAACACTGACCATGACTTAGTTTTTTCTTGATATCAGTACTATCAAATCCCCAGATCTGAAAGCTTGTCAGGCTGCCTGTATCCGCCTCCCCAGACACTCGCTCTTGGACATTCCTTCTGTCCTGGGGAGCTGTCTCTACATTGCAAGCTGATTACTCCTGTGCTTTCTCACCCGATGCCATATTGTCCTCCAGTCTGCTGAAAATTAATCAGAGACTAGCCTCAGGCCTCGGCTACAGAGCCATGCCCATGAGATGTGGGACAGCAGCTTCCTCTAAGGAGACATTTTTTGCTTGCTTTTAGATTTATAGCTGTTTTCAAGGTAGAGTGGGGCATGTAAAAATGTCTGACCTTCTGGAAAGTGAAATGTTAATGCATCAAATCATGTCAAATAACAAGAGATCAGTTTCACTTTGTGCATTTGCCCCAGGTCTACTGTATTTATTTGCAAAACTAACTCGGGTTAGAGTTGACTATCGTTCACAGCAAGGCTGGAGTTGAATATTTTCTATCAAAGTGTTACAACACTTAGAGTAGCTGGATTGTCCTTTGGCCTTAAAATAAATTTCAACTTTTTCTTTTTATAATTTGTTTGTGAGTGTATGCATGCATGTATGTGTGCACATGTGCATTCATGTGTGCGTATGTGTGTCTGTGCATGTGTGAGTGTGTGCATGCGTGTGTGTAGGTGTGAGTGTATGTGTGTGTTGTGTAGTCTTTGGGGTATGTGCTTTTTAACTAAGTCAGGTCAAGCCAATATGAAAATGAGGTAATGCTAGAGACTTCACACATTATACATTTTAATTTTCACAGAACCTTTCAAACTAGTTATTATTGTTCCATGTCTTGCAATCGAGTTAATTGAAGTTCAGAAAGACTGAACAAAATCCCAGAGTTTTTTACGTAGAAGTAGGGCAGCAAGAACTTTCATGCAGATATTTCTGACTCAAAAGCTCTATCTGTTTCTACAACATTTGATTTTTCAATAAAGTCAAAAAGGAAAGTAGTCTGTGATTGTTCTATGCTACACAGTTTCTATAACTACTACTCAAAATAATGATGACCTAGGTCTTTTAAGAAACATGTATTTTAACTGACAATAGTTAACTGACAATTAATTCCTTAGTGTCAAAGTAATGCTGCTTTCACAACTTCGTTGGCAAAAAAAGGAAAAAGAAAAGAAATACAAAGTTTTATAATGAGCAAACTTTATTTTAAGTTCATAAAACTTACTTCAAAAGACATTGAAATATTCTACAAAACTTTCTTTCCTGTATATCCTTTGTATTTCCACCAGGAAATTGGTCTTTGAATACTCTCCATTCCTAGTATCAGTAAGTAAGCACAGTAAACCAAGCACAGTAAAGGCTCAGAGTAAAGAACGGCAGCGTTGAAAGTGGAGGGAGAACATACCGTGCAAATCAAAGTTGCCCACTTCCCAGGAATGAAATTTTTGTAGAAATTTATTACTCATATTCAAGAAAGCCAGAGAACTTGCTCATTTCAAGATTATTAACCAGCCCAAAATGCAAACTGAGACAGGGAAATAGTTTTTCTAATCTGTGACCACTTCCCTTTCATCCTGTCAGTTAGATTTTAAACCTGAGTTTGCAAAATCCCAGGCATCTTACCGTCACTCTCTCCTCTAAATTCTTGTTCCTCTTTAGTGAGCTTCCTTGTTCAAATTCCATGTTCAAAGAATGAGAGAGAGGTGGAGAGAGAGAGAATGAAAGAGAGAGAAGTCCAGATTCTGTCTAGAAACTGATTTGACATGCTTGCATGTTAGATAATGCCAGGCATTCCACGTTGTAAGAGCCTAGGACGCTATCAGAAGCCCTGGCAATAATTTCTGGTTAGCTAGTGTTTCCATTTATAGATGTTCAAACCCCATAAACAGAGCACTGAAGAGAAGTCAGGCAGCTGGCCCTAGATAATGATAAATGTCACTAAACATGAAAGCAACTCTTCAGCAGGAGAATGTCCAACAAGTTTGGTTCTCTGAACCCAGAAAGATGCACATGACAAGCAGTTTTGCCACAGATTTCATCAATAGCTGCTGGAGAAGAATAAAAGTACTCCAGAATCCATCCTTGTAAATCAATTAAAAGGACAAATGTGATGATCGTACAATGACTATAACTGGGCTAAGTTAGCTCTTTCAGAGTTCAGTTTCCATCTTGGCAGTGTAGATAGACACATGTGCTTCCCTCTGTGAATAAAACAGAAACAAAAATAATGTTGCTTAAAGAGAAAGAGTAAATTACTAATCAAAGCCAGAAAGACTAGCAATGTGGACAGTCAAGCGGTTCTTCTATGAATATTTAGCAAACTGCATCTAGAAATACCATGAGACAAAAGTGGCATTTCCCTTAGCCAAAGTCAATTCTGGTCCTCCTGATCCCAACACTTCCACTGGAAAGAGAGTTATGATGTAGGAGACAAAATTTATTTTATCCAATGCAACAAATATTTTCAGAATTCTTTACAAAGTGTTGTATGCCTTAAAGAAAATTAATTGTCCAACTTAATGGTAACAAACTCCTGTATTTTGAGGCAAAACAGATCTGTGAATGGCAATTTAAAAAAAAAAAATGTGTCTCTCAGATAAATGGATACGATTTCTCTGAACTTAACCCTTGACCTGTTCAGACATACATGTTAATGACTGGTTATTTTTATTTACCCTCATAGTTTTTTCTCTCATTGATGAAAAAAATACTTCAGGAAATATGTTCGAAGAGCATATCTGTCAGTAACTCCATGGTTCTGTTGCTAGACAAGTCTAGAGAGTTTATCCCGCATCATTTGTTCATGTCTCTCCCAGGACCTTAAAGCAATAGTAGTATCATTTTATATATATATGTATATATATGATATTATATGATATATATAATGATATATATTATACATGATATTATATGATATATATATTATACATGATATATATCCATATTATATATGTATGCATATGTATATAGAAATATATGTGTGTATGTGAAATATACAGAAAAGTATTGATCTGTACTAACAGGAAATGAAACGTTCATACAGACAATGACATGAAAGAACTCTAAAAATAATTTTAAAAGCTAGTCACAAAAGGCCACTTACTATATGTCTATTTAAGCCCTTAGAAACAGTGATCATTGGAGTGTTTACAGAATTTTGTTTATTGCCTTGCTGGTTGTTTGACTATTTGTATTTATTGTCTTGCTTGTTCCTTGACTATTTGCATTTTATTGTATTGCTAGTCCCTCAACCTAGAACTGACCTGAATATTTTCATGTAATTCAAATGGTATAAAAGCAAAAAGGAGGAGGAGAGATGGGTAGGGGGTTCTAGGGAGGGGAAATGGCGAAAGGGGATGACATCTGAAATGTAAATAAATATAATATCCAATAAAAAATACAAAAAAATACCAAAAAAAAAGACTTTAGAATTGGTAAATCCATAGGAATAAAAATGATAATTTCATCCCAGAAGCTGTGGTACAGATAAGGGTGAATGGTAATTATTGGTACAGGATTTTTCTGGGGTAATAAAAATATTAAGAAATTGGATAGTGTTAATTTGATAACTCTGTGGAAACCCTAATAACGAATAAATTTTATGAAAATTATGAATTTTAAAGTATATCAATTGTATCACAATAAACTCTTTGTTTTAAAGGTTAACAAAAAGTCCTCTTTAAATGGAAATTTCTGGGTTTTTAGAAATATAATATGCACAATGGGTCACTCCAAACAAGGGTTGAAGCCTGTGTACAGAAGACAAGCAAGACATTCTTGTCAACAGTGACACAGAATACCATCAGCAAAGTAACAGTACTTCTAGACATTGCCACCTCTCTTCACTCCTTTGTATCATTACCTTGGGCAAGCAGGCTGACATCTGTGATCTCAGCACTCAGGAGGCTAGGATGGAAGGATTGTTTCAAACTTAAAGCCAAATGGACTATATAACCAATCCCAGGCAAGCTGGAGCTACAGTGTGAGATCGTGCCTCAAGAAGAGAGAGAAAGAAAAGAAAAAAGAAAGAAAGAAAGAGGAGGAAAACAGAAAGAAACAAAAACAAAGGTACGTTTGTGCTGCAGCTTCACAAAGAAATTGCTTGATGACTTAGGGCTATGTTAAAAACCTGGGAGAAAATATAGTTTGCAGCTATTAGCATTGCTTGTCTACCTGCTGGATCATTTTAATAAATAGTGATGTCCCACACCTGCCATTCAAAGAGCACCCATCATCATCAAAGAAGAAGGAAAGAAAGAAAGAAAGAAAGAAAGAAAGAAAGAAAGAAAGAAAGAAAGAAAGGAGGGAGGGAGGGAGGGAATAAAGGAAGGAAGGAGGGAGGGAGGAAAGGAGGAAGGAAAGGAAGGAAGGAAGGAAGGAAGGAAGGAAAAAAGAAAGAGAGAGAGAGAGAGAGAGAGAGAGAGAGAGAGAGAGAGAGAAAGCCAAATAAATGCTCTTCTACTGAAGCTTCACCAGACTGACCAAATACCCACAAGGCATGAGAGCAAATGTGGATTTTCTTTGCAAGAATGTCCATCTGCACAGGAGGGAGTAGACAACTTTCTCCATTGAAGCCTTCACGGTTAAAAACCTCTGCTGCTAAGAATTCTCCTCCAAGACAATCAACATGCTACATTGACTTATCATTCCACATGTCCCATGTAACACATGGGTCACAGACTGAGAAGACTGAGTCCAGTTATTGAAGGACCAGGTAGGAGTAGCCTGACCCAAGAACCACACCAGGAGTGTACTTCCTGTGGCACCCAGCAGCCAGCTGAGGATGAGAGGGTCATCTCTCACACTGTGACCGAGCTGGTTCAGAGGGTCACACTCTATCCTACCCGTTGACGTCACTCTTCACTCACTCGTAGAGTATGTATAGAGAAGGCTGTTCCAGTGGATCATCAGGTCTTCAGGGAGAGCAGAGAAGGCAGCTTAGAGCAAGTGGCTCTAAACTCCCCCTGTTTATCTAGCATATATTTATCGATTAGAACTCCCGAGCAACAGCCCAAACTATTCTGTACCGTGCCTTTGATTCCTCTTGCCTCTCCATCTGGTGAAGAGACAAACATCTGGAAGTCCTAACCTCTCACCACTGCCATGTGTAGTACACTTTAAAGCTTTACACACCAGCACTGCAAAACGGCCATGGCATGTGTCTACAATTTGTTTATGTCTACAGAAGAACCTCTGAAAAGTTGAGTTTATCACTCTATAATAAACTTATTACATAACGGCCAAAAAATGTAAACCTCAAAATATCACTTTATAATAATTATGATGAGGAAGGCTAGCAAATGTGTGCCTTTATAATCACTACTTTCAAAACAACTGCTTTTACTAAAATATAATTTTCCCTTCAGATATTGCTTTCTTTAAACTTTAGTATTGAGCCCTTTCTTTTCCTTTTTTAAAGACATTAAATCCCAACCACAGTTTCCCCTCCCCCCTTTCCTCCCAACCCCTCCCCCACCTTCTTCTCTTTCTCTTCAGAAAAGGCCCTGCCTCCTATAAATATCATCAACCATGACCTATCAAGTTGCAGTAAGACTAGGTACCTCCCCTATATTAAAGTTGAATAAGGCAACTCAGTAGAAGGAAAAATGTCCCCAAATCAGGCAAAAATAGACAGTCCCCATTCCCACTGTTAGAAGTCCCACAAGAAGACCAACCTACAGTACGGTAACATATTGCAGAGGACCTAGGTCAGACCCATGCAAGCTCCCTAGTTATTGCTTCAGCTCTGTGAGTGCATATGAGACCCTGTCAGTTGACTCTGTGAGTTTTCCTGTGGTGGTCTTGACTGTACCCTATTTTCTAATGGCCAGAGACAAAAGCTGTTAGTCACTATAAAGGAAAGAACATATACTTTATAAAATCACTTTTGATTTTGATTTTGAGTTAGAATATGTGTTTAGAATAGCAGAAAATATAAGTGATAGCAGTTAGGGCTTCAGAAAAAATGCTATTCTATGTGGAAACTCCAATTATTTTTATCAAAAGATCTTGTGAAGTAAAAATATGAGGCTAACACGTCAGCCAGGTGGTGGTGGCACACACCTTTAATCCCAGCACTTGGGAGGCAGAAGCAGGCGGATTTCTGAGTTCGAGGCCAGCCTGGTCTACAGAGTGAGTTCCAGGACAGCCAGGGCTATACAAAGAAACCCTGTCTCAAAAAAAAAAAAAAAAAAAAGAATGCTAACACGCCCATCTGGTCTGCGCCTGAGCACTGAGCAGATTGTAGGCTTCAGCTCTGCACACAATCCCACAAAACCCAGAGGAGACGGGGCTCCCAGGAGCTCTAACTCAGGCAGTATCTTAGGTAAGGAGACAGCAACACCTGCCCCAAACAGGGAGTAACTGGGACCCATTGGGACCCAGGAATTCACTCCTGGCCTAGGGCACTGGTTCATTCTGGTCCGTGCCTGAGCACTGAGGAAATCTTGGACCTCAGCTCTAACCCCAGCAGCAATACCCACCCCAAATAGTTCTGACATAACCAAGATAATAGGAAAGACAGGCTCCAGTCAGAGACACCACAGGTAGCACTAAGGAGATCAAGATGGTGAAAGGCAAGCGCAAGAACATAAACATCAGCAACCCAGGGTACTTGGCATCATTAGAACCTAGTTCTCCTACAATAGAAGTCCTGAATTCCCCATATCACCAGGAAAGCAAGATTCAGAATTAAAATCACTTCTAATGATGATGATAAGGACTTTAAGAAGGACATAAATAACACTCTCAAAGAAATTGAGGAGAACACAGGTAAACAGATAGAAGACCTTAAAGAGGAAAAAACAAAAATCCCTTAAAGAATTACAAGAGAACACAACAAAACAGGTGAAGGAATTGAACAAAACCATCCAGGACATAAAAGTGGAAGTAGAAACAATAAAGAAATCAAAAAGGGAGACTACCCTGGAGATAGAAAACTTAGGAAAGAAATCAGGAGTCATAGATGCAAGCATCACCAACAGAATACAACAGATAGAAGAGAGAATCTCAGGTGCAGAAGATACCATAGAAAATATTGACACACCTGACAAAGAAATGCAAAGTGCAAAAATGTTCCTAACCCCAAACATCCAGGAAATCCAAGACACAATGAGAAGACCAAACCTAAGGATAATAGGTATAGAAGAGAATGAAGATTCCCAACTTAAAGGGCCAATAAATATCTTCAACAAAATTATAGAAGAAAACTTCCTAACCTAAAGAATGAGATGCCCATAAACGTACAAGAAGCCTACAGAATGCCAAATAGACTAGACCAGAAAAGAAATACCTCCCATCACATAATAATCAAAACATCAAATGCACAAAACAAAGAAAAAATACTAAAAGCAGTAAGGGGAAAAGGTCAAGTAACATATAAAGGCAAACCTATAAGAATTACACCAGACTTTTCACCAGAGACTATAAAAGCCAGAAGATCCTGTTCTGATATCATACAGACCCTAAGGGAACACAAATGCCAGCCCAGACTGCTATACCCAGCAAAACTCTCAATTACCATAGATGGAGAAACCAAGATATTCCATGACAAAACCAAATTTACACAATATCTTACCACAAACCCAGCACTACAAAGGATAATAGTGGGAAAACTACATACAAAGAGGGAAATTATACCCTAGAAAGAGCAAAAAAGTAATCCTCTTCCAACAAATCCAAAAGAAGATAGCCACATAAACATAATGCCACCGCTAATAACAAAATAACAGGAAGCAACAGTCTCCTTTCCTTAATATCTGTTAACATCAATGGACTCAATTCCCCAATAAAAAATACATAGACTAATGGACTGGATACGTAAACAGGACCAGCATTTTGCTACATATAGGAAACACACCTCAGTGACAAAGACAGACACTACCTTAGAGTAAAAGGCTGGAAAACAATTTTTCAAGCAAATGGTCCTAAGAAACAAGCTGGATTAGCCATTCTAATATCAAATAAAATCTATTTTCAACTTAAAGCTATCAAAAAGGATAAGAAAGGACATTTCATATCGTCAAAGGAAAAGTCAACCAAGATGAACTCTCAGTTCTGAACATCTATGCCCCAAATGCAAGAACACCAACTTTCATAAAAGAAAGTTCAAAGCACACATTGCACCTCACACAATAATAGTGGTTATTCAACACTATTCTCTCAACACCCCACTCTCAGTAATGGACAGATCATGGAAACTGAAACTAAACAGAGATACAGTGAAACTATCAGAAGTTATGAACCAAATGGATTTCACAGATATCTATAGAACATTTGATCCTAAAACAAAAGAATATACCTTTTTCCTCAGCACCTCATGATACCTTCTCCAAAAAAGATCATATAATTGGTCACAAAACAGGCCTCAACAGATACAAGAAGATTGAAATAATCCCATGCATCCTATCAGATCACCATGGACTAAGGCTGGTATTCAATAACAACAAAAAACAATTGAAAGTCTACATTCATGTGGAAACTGAACAACATTCTACTCAATGATAATGTGGTCAGGGAAGAAATAAAGAAAGAAATTAAAGACTTTTTAGAATTTAATGAAAATGAAGACACATCATACCAAAACTTATGGGACACAATGAAAACAGTGCTAAGAAGAAAACTCATAGCTCTAAGTGTCTACAAAAAGAAACTGGACAGAGCATACACTAGCAGCTTGACAACACACCTGAAAACTCTAGAACAAAAGAAGCAAACACACCAAAGAGGAGTAGAAGGCAAGAAATAATCAAACTCAGGGCTGAAATCAACCAAGTAGAAACAAAAAGAACTATACAAAGAATCAATAAAACCAGGAGCTGGTTCTTTGAGAAAAATCAAGAAGATAGAAAACCATTAGCCAGACTAACCAGAGGGCAGACAATCAGTATCCAAATTAATAAAATCAGAACTGAAAAGGGTGACGTAACAACAGAATCCGAGGAAGTTAAAAAAAAAAAAAAAAACATCAGATCCTACTACAAAAACCTACGCACAAGAAAATTGGAATATCTGGATGAAATGGACAATTTTCTAAACAAATACCAGTTACCAAAGTTAAATCAGGTACAGAAAAACCATCTAAATCGTCACATAACCCTATAAGAAATAGAAGCAGTCATTAAAAGTCTCCTCACCAAAAAAAAGTCTGAAAACAGACAGTTTTAGGGCAGAGTTCTATCATATCTTCAAATAAGACCTAATACCAATTTTATATAAACTGTTCCACAAAATAGAAACAGAAGGAACACTAAATTCATTCTATGAAGCCACAATTACACTCATACCTAGACCACACAAAGACTGAACAAAGAAAGAGAAGTTCAGACCAATCTTCCTTATGAATATTGATATAAAAATACTCAATAAAATTCTCGCAAACCAAATCCAAGAACACATCAAAACAATCATCCATCATGATCAAGTAGGCTTATCCCAGGAATGCAGGGATGGTTCAATATATGGAAATTCATCAATGTAATCCACTATATAAACAAACTCAAAGAAAAAAAACCACATAATATCTCTCTAGATGCTGAGAAAGCATTTGACAAAATTCAACACCCCTTCATGGTAAAAGTCTTGGAAAGAACAGGAATCCAAGACTCATACCTAAACATAGTAAAATCAATATACAGCAAACCAGTAGCCAACATCAAACTAAATGGAGAGAAACTTGAAGCATTCCCACTAAAATCAGGGACTAGATAAGGCTGCCCAGTATCTCCCTACCTATTGAATATAGTACTGGAAGTCCTACCAGAGCAATTAGACAACAAAAGTAGGTCAAAGGGATACAAATAGGAAAGGAAGAAGTCAAATTTTCACTATTTGCAGATGATATGATAGTATACTTAAGTGACCCCAAAACTTCCACCAGGGAACTTCTAAACCTGATAAACAACTTCAGCAAAGTGGCTGGATGTAAAATTAACTCAAACAAATCAGTAATCTTCCTCTACTCAAAAGATAAACAGGTTGAGAAAGAAATTAGGAAATGACACCCTTCCAATAGTCACAAATAATATAAAATACATTGGTGTGAATCTAACCAAGCAAGTGAAAGATCTGTCTGACAAGAACTTCAAGTCTCTGAAAAAAGAAATCGAAGCAGATCTCACAAGATGATAAGATCTCCCATGCTCATGGATTGGAATGATTAATATAGTAAAAATACCTATCTTGCTGAGAGCAATCTACAGATTTAATGCAATCCCCATCAAAAATCCCACTCAGTTCTTCACAGAGATAGAAAAAGCAATTCTCAAATTCATTTGGAATAACAAAAAACCCAGGAGAGTGATAACTATTCTCAACAATAAAAGAACTTCTGGGGGGAATCACCATCCCTGACCTCAAGCTGTACTACAGAGTAATAGTGATAAAAATTGCATGGTATTGCTACAGAGACAGGCAGGAAGACAATGGAATAGAATAGAAGACCCAGAAATGAACCCCCATACCTATGGTCACTTGATCTTTGACAAAGGAGCTAAAACCCATCCAGTCGAAAAAAGACAACATTTTGAACAAATGGTGCTGGTTCAACTGGAGGTCAGCATGTAGAAGAATGCAAATTGATTCGTACTTTTCTCCTTGTAGAAAGCTCAAGTCCAAATGGATCAAGGACCTCCACATAAAGTCAGATACACTGAAACTAATAGAAGAGAAAATGGGGAAAAGCCTTGAACACATGGGCACAGGGAAAATTCCTAAACAGAACACCAATGGCTTATGCTCTAAGATCAAGAATTGATAAATGGGCCTCATAAAACTGCAAAGCTTCTGTAAAGCAAAGGATACCATCAAAGGTCAAAGCAGCAACCAACAGATTGGGAAAAGATCTTTACAACTGATAGAGGGCTAATATCCAAGGTATACAAAGAGCTGAAGAAATTAGACTCTAGACAATCAATAACCTGATTAAAAATGGGGTACAGAGTTAAACAAAGAATTTTCAACTGAGGAAACTGGAATGGCGAGAAGCACTTAAAGAAGTGTTCAGCATCCTTAGTCATCAGGGAAATGCAAATCAAAACAATCCTGAGATTCCACCTCACACCAGTCAGAATGGCTAAGATCAAAAACTCAAGTGACAGCAGATGCTGGTGAGGATGTGGAGAAAGAGGAACACTCCTCCATTGTCAGTGGGATTGTAAGCTGGTACAACCACTATGGAAAGCAGTCTGGCAGTTCCTCAGAAAATTGAACATAGTATTACCTGAGGACCAAGCTATACCACTCCTGGGCATATACCAAAAGATGCTCCAACATACAACAAGGACACATGCACCACTATGTTTATAGCACCCTTATTTATAATAGCCAGAAGCAGGAAAGAACCCAGATGTCCTTCAACAGAGGAATGGATACAGAAAATGTGGTACATTTACACAATGGAGTACTACTTAGCTATTAAAAACAATGAGTTCATGAAATTCTTAGGCAAATGGATGGAACTGGAAAATATCATCCTGAGTGAGGTAACCCAATCACAAAAGAACACACGTGGTTTGCACTCACTGATAATTGGATATAGCCCAAAAGCTCACAATACCTAAGATACAATGCATAGACCACATGAAGCTCATGAACAAAGAAGACAAAAGTGAGGGTGCTTTGGTCCTTCTTAGAAGGAGTAAGAAAATACTCAACCAGAGCTCCCAGGTTCTAAACCTCCAGCCTGGGAACACATAGAGAGGGACTCAGGACTCCACCTGTATAGGTAGTTGAGGATGGCCTTGTCATGCATCAGTGGAAGAGGAGGGCCTTGGTCCCTGAAAGTTTGGATGCCATAGTGTTGGGGAATTTGAGAGCAGGGAGGAAGAAATTGGTGGATGGGTGGGGCACATCCTCATAGAAGTAGGAGGAGGAAGGATGGAATAAGGGGTTTAGGGGGGAGGAATGGGAGAGGGGATAACATTTGAAAGGTAAATAAATAAAATATCCAATAAAAAACAGATAATGGATCTGGCAATTGTAGTAGAGCAGTTCAGACTTTTTGTCAACAAAAAGGTTTTTTTTATTATTGGGATTCCTTATAATCCTCAAGGACTAGGTATTGTGGAAGGGGTCCGTGGAACTTTAAAACAATATCTTCATAAAATAAAAAGGGGAGGTATATACCCAAACACTACAAATTTGTTTGAATCATATTCTTTTTATTTTAAATTTTAAAAAAATTGTACAACAAGGAACTTTCTGCTGAGTGTCTATGGTACCCTTCAACTAGGCATACTTATGCCTAGGTGAAAAAGAAGCAACTACTTATAGGCATATGGCATGATCCCAACCAGGTATCTAATATGGGGAAGAGGGAATGTTTGTGTTTTTTCTGCAGGATGCTATAGGAACAAGGTGGCTGCCAGAATGATTGGCGAGACATGATGCTGCTGAGACAAAGAATGATGCTGACCTCTGACCTTGCTGAGTGCCTTGACAAGGGTGACTAGGAAGCTGTATTGGACAATGTTTTTGACCCACCTTTGCTTGCCTATATCCCAGATGAGACAAGCTGCCTCGCCTCAAGTTTTTAGACTTTGTGAGACAGAGAATCAAGAAAGAGAAAGTATAATGACTCTTGTATTTTTTTAAAGGTGATCAGCTATTAGGACTCAATCATGTATTGGTCTAGAAATCAATCCAATATTGGAAATGACAGTCTACATTTGGAAGGCTGGATCTGGACATTTTCAGAGACATATTTGGAAGTTAGTTGCAGTTCTCTATGATGTTATGATAACAAGAGATAAAGTTTGGACAGGATCTGGATTTCAAACAAGGGTTAGTGCATGTTTTAAGGCTCTTTTAATTGTCTAGCTAAAATTGGTTTTGTCTCTTCTACAGTATTTATTGAAAGTTGCATTGACTGTATAATTTTGAATTGTGTTAGTGTGTTGAAACCTGGCATGTCTGTTACAGGAGATCTATCAACCAGCTTTTGTCTTACTGCCCTGAGTATTAGAAAACCTTGATTCTCTGAAAAAAGCTTGAAAGTGCTGGAAGAAGGGAGTTAGGCTTTAAGCAGAAGGAAGAGGGTATCAGGCTTGATTATTGCTGGTATAACAGCTTTAATTTCATTAATTGCTAGCACCACTGCTTCTGCGATAGCACACATGGAGTTAAGACAGTTATTTTTGTTAACCATCTAGCAAAAAAAATGTTACTAATGTATTGAGTATACAAAAGGAGTTATGTAGGTGTCTGGAACAACGGATTGATGATCTATAACCTATTCAAATTATCTGAAGGAAGTTCAGGATTCAAGAGTTAGGAGCCATCTCAAGTGTCATGACAAATAACATTGGAGTAGTGTTACTTCTAAAATTTACAATGATTGTCATTATAATTAGAAAGAAGTTTAAAGACACCTGTAGGGTATTTGGCATAATCCTAACACCTCTCTGGGTATGTTAACTTTGCATAGTGAGATTATGAATTTAAAGATGCTGCCCTGTTGAGCTTTGATGCTGCAGATAATGCCAATAAAATTATCCATGCCTGAGGTCAGTATTTCCATTTTTTCAAACCTCAGGAATGGCATATATAGCTTGTCTAGGCTAGCCCTTCTTGTCCTGGGAATACTTTTATTCCTGTCCATCGTGTTAAAGCTTGTCTCTAACTACATCAACAGGCTGGAAGTCAAAGTCCATGACTTGAAACTGATAATGGACCCCCAGACAGAGTTATTAATTAACAGGCTGGCAAGCCAAGGATGGGTAATATTCTGCACAGAGCCTTACCAACCTAAGACAGAAGTGCATTGCTTATGATAATGCATATTCCACGACAGCTTTCTTGTCAGAATGACCTAAGACAGTCTTAGTCTGGTTTATGCAATAAAAAAGGGGAGATGTGGAGAGCTTTTGGGGCTGCCTGGCAGGAATCTGACATTGGCCAAGGACAATGAAATGGGTTGTCTGTGTGTTCTTTGACTATGTGTGTTTATTGTCTTGCTTGTTCCTTGACTATTTGCATCTATTGTATTGCTAGTTCCTCAACCTAGAACTGACCTTAATACTTGCTTGTAATTTAAACAATAAAAAGCAAAAAGGAAGAGGAGGGATGGGATAGGGGATTAATGGGTAGGGGGGAATTGAGAAGGGGAATGGCATCTGAAATGTAAATAAAATAAAGTATCTAATTTTTAAAAAACAGGATGCTAACACATCAAAACTGGCAACTTAAAAAACAATGATCTGGATATGAAGCTAAAGACTTAGCTCCAGGGTCTATAAAAAAGGATTACATCAATTAACAATCAAAGTCTAGCATGTTCCAGATGCCCAACCATTCCATGCTTGATGTATACAGTTTCCAAAGGGACCAGGGTGTATTTTTTCCTGCTCATGGTGATGGTGCATGCTTGGACAGATTTTTTTCTCTTACATGTATACTCGAATATCTTCCAGCCACTTTGAACAGTAAGTACATTGCCTAGCAGAGTCCTCCCCTCCCCTCTCTCCCCTCCCTCCCCTCCCTCTCTCCCCTCCCTCCCCTCCCCTCTCTTCCCTCCCCTCTCTCCTCCCTCCTCCTCCCCTCTCACTCTCTCGCTCTCTACGCTATCTCATATGAGTGTGTGTGTGCGAGCGCACGTGGATGCACACATGAACATACACCACACACACACACCACTAGTGTCTGAGGAATAATGGCAGAAAACCAGATTAAATTTATTTAAAAGGACTCACATGGAATTGTGATGAATGTTTCTAACTTCAGAAAGGAATCCTGCATTGAAAATTTCCTGGTTTTGTGGCTTAATCAAAACAATCAGGTTCAACACCAGCATTCTCCCTCCCTTAAACCCAGTAGCTTAGCTGTCCTGGTGGTGTTGACATGACAAATCACTTTGCCCCTAAAGTAACAACTCTGTGCCCTTTGCAACAGTGTGCCCAGGATATACTTTCAGTTTTATCAGGGCAAACTGAAGCATGTTCCAAAGCAACTTGCACTTAGGCAAAGAATGCTTACCTTTCCATAGACTTGGACTCAGCCTGCAGGACGATAATCCACCGGAGAGGTCACGCCCACATTCCCAGAGCAGCTGGCCCTGTCAGTCTTTGGAAGATACTGTTTACTTTGTCACTAATACTGGATGCCAGGCTCAAGAGACAGAAACTAAATTAAAAGAGTTAGGTATCCACCTCATCCCCACTGGGACCACTCTTCAAAGACAATAATTGCTGAATTTCCCCAAATGACTTCTTCATGAGAATGTTCTAGAAATAGCAAAGGTTTGGAGTCAAGTGCCAGAAAGTTTTTCAGTATGGTCAATTATGGTGTGCTGGAGAAATTTTTCCAAGCTCCCCTAAGGATGTGAGTGGTGTAGTAAAAGGTTGCCCGAAATGAGTCCCATGTATTTTGAGTGGATTTTTAAAGGGAATTGAAAGTTCTGAAATGAGATGCCAATTACTCCCTGGAAGGAAAGTTGGACTTACACAGCAGATGGCCAATGATAAGGATGAACTACTTCCACAGTTAAGTAGCACCAGTGACTGCCAGTCAACGGCAGCACGGGCCAGAACAGGGTGGCCTCCTCCACTCCTTCTTCAGCACCGTGAGTTTTATTTCCTGGATAATTTTAACAAAATTGAGACCATGTTGCCCCCTGCCCCCAAAACCACTAATTATGTATTCAGTTCTATTCAGGGCATCTACCCTGAACTCCAGTCTAGTTAGAAGCTCCATTTAAATTATGACCTAAGAGACTCAGAATTGGAAAAACAAATCATTACCCATTTTGTCAACTGTGTTTAGAATACAAATAAGCCAAGACTGTCTTCATCATCCCACCCGGTACACCATCCTATGCTGCATTTATAATGCACAGTGCATTTAAAACAAAAAAATCAAAAACAAATCACAGCTAAATGTTTGCGTTTGAGATAACTCAGCTGCCCACTGTCTTCAGTGGCTCTCACTAATTGAGATTCAAGTTGGCAATGTCTACATTAATATTCCTGTCAAACAGTGTTATTTTCAGGCATCATTGTTATTCTTTTTCAGCCCGTTCGATAACTTGAAACTTATTGTTGGAAAACACACACACACCATGGGGCTGGAGCTGATAGCTTCCAAAGTGGAACACACAGTCTCTTGACTTAAGAGGAGAGAGCATCGCATACTTAGTGTAGCTGTGAAGGCTTATAATGATGGCTTCTATTAGCTACTTTTGTGTTGTCTTGAAAATTTCTATGATCAAGAAAACCTGTAGAAGGAAGAGATTATTTTGGCTCACGGTTTTAGAGGGATAAGAGGCCATCCTGACAGGAATGCAGAGGAGCAAGAGGCAGCTATGACAGTGAAATTAGGAAGGCAAAAGCACATGCCTTTAAGTTTGAGCACACAGTAAAGAGAGCAGTCTAGAAGTGGGGCAAGGCTATAATATCTCAAACATTACCACAAACTGGAGATTAAATGTTCAAGTAGAAGAGCCTATGAGGACAGTTCTCATTCAAACCACTAGAGGGCTAAATGAAGAAGTGTAGAAAATATTCTTTTTTTTATTATTGAATATTTTATCTACATTTCAGATGTTATACTCTTTCCCCATTTCCCCCCACCCAGAATCCCCCTATCTTATCCCCCCTCCTCCTGCTTCTATGAGGATGTGTCCCCACCCACCCACTCCCACCTCCCTGCCCTTGAATTCCTCCACACTGGGGCATCCAGCCTTCACTGGACCAAGGCCCTCCTCTCCCACCTATGCCCGACAATGCCATCCTCCCCTACATATACAGCTAGAGTCATGGGTCCCTCCCTATGTGCTCCCAGGCTGGGGGTTTAGACCCTGGGAGTTCTGGCTGGTTGGTATTTGCTCTCCCCATGAGGCTGCAAACCCTTTCAGTGAAGAATGCCAAAGAAGCCATTCAGGTAGGGATTCTGTGTTGCCCCTACAGAGACACTGGATTGGAACTAGGTCCTCAAGGTACTTATGAAGGTACTATTGAGCAAAGGCAGCTAGCCTCACACAGAAGTCTGCTAGAAACTCAGACCCTCAGCCACAGTCCAGACCTAAAGTCAGAAGCTGTCCTGCTGGTATGATTCTCTAGCCATGAAGGAGCACTAAAGCTTTAAAAGCACTTATTAAACTGCTTTTGGGATTGATAGACATATTGAAAGGATGAATTAGGTGGAAAGACAAGTGAGAGCCAAAATATGTGCTATGTATATGAGTAATGGCAAGGATACGTGGCACATTTATGAGCATGTGTGAAAGCTCTGTTTGTCACATCAGAAACTTAGAACAAACACACAGACACACACATACACATATACATGCACACATACACACATATACACACATACACACACATACATACACACTTACACATACACATACACATATATACACACACATACACAGACACAAACACACACAGACAAACACACACACACACACACACACACACACACACGGGCCATTGACTTTGACACAGCCACCCAGCTAACTGATTGTTTCAAAGTTCTCCCATTCTGTGCCCAACAACTCCCATCATTTTACAAAGGAGACACTGAGACTGGTTTTAAGACGTCTTCCAAATTCCTATGGACAGATGGGAAAGTTCACAGCTGAGACTCTAAACTAACACTCACTCTGAGCCCTGTGCTCTCTCTGCCTGCTCCACAGCCAGTGCTCCACACCCAGCCTACATCCAGCACAGGCGAGTGAGTCACACCGCTGAGCAGCCCATGTGCCCGTGTTCCTGTTCATGATGGACTCTGGAGAGGAACCGAAAATGCTGTTCAAAAACAGGGCAGCTGACATTATGGCCTAGTTTTTCAGGCTAAATTTTGTTTTGTTTTGTTTTGTTTTGTTTGAGACAGGGTTTCTCTGTGTAGCCCTGGCTGTCCTGGAACTCACTCTGTAGACCAGACTGGTCTCGAACTCAGAAATCTGCCTGCCTCTGCCTCCCAAGTGCTGGGATTAAAGGCGTGCACCACCACTGCCCGGCCGTCTATGACTTTTAATGTGTGCATATTGTCCTCTCACCTATGCCTTTGCTGATCAGGATGTCGTAGAAAGTTTCCTTTGCTACAAGAACTTTTATCCATCAATGTGTCCCATGGTTCTTGCTAAGCCAAAATTGAAGGTTAGAGGTTAGCCAGTGTCGGAAATGAGAGAGGCTGACAACATAACCTACAGTCCAGGATTTGTCTTCCTACTGCATTTTAAAACTGAAATTTTCCACACTACATTTTCTTAAGTTAAGAAATAGCTACATGTTAGAGGCAAATGGTACCATGCAATTTTCTGAAAAGGAAGAAAATAAAATCAGACCAAACATTAATTTTATGGTCATGAATGACCTTGATTACCTGTTACAAAATAGCATGTCAAACCTGGTACATATACACAGGGAGTTGTATTCGCTTGTGAAGAAAAACAATGAAATATTCCGGAAAATGTATAGAAACTGGAGAATATATTAAGTTAGGTAACTCTGGATCTAAAAAAATAAATAATGCATGTTCTCCCTCAGACAAATATTGTGTCTTCCAGTTGTATGTGTGTCTTTATGTGGCAGTGAGTGTGAGGGGTACAGCTCACGAAACTCGAGAAAGAGGCACATGGAGGAGAAAGAGGCTTTAAGGGATGGAGAGGAGTCCAACACGAGTAATATCAAAGTGAGAAGAGAAATGGTGGGAGTAGGGGAATAGAACTGAGGAGGGACCGGGGAGACAGAGAGAATGAAGGTGTGTGGAAGGGGAGGGGCCAGGAGGAACTGAGCTTGTGTAAAATGCTGTAAGGACCCCTGTGACAACCTCCTCGACATGCTTGTTAAAGGTAAAATAAAAGACTTCTTGTCAGGTGTGGAAATACATGCCTCTAATGCCAGCGCGCAGAGCCTGAGCCAGAAGATACACAAATTGGAGCGCAGAGCGGCCTGAGCTCCAAAGTGAAGCTTTAGCTCAGAAACAAATGAAAAGAAGTGACGTGGCGATGCATGTTCCTTACGCACATCCTTAAAAACCTCGGAAAGAAAAGCGTCTTAGTTACTGTCACCTAATTGTGAGCAACAGGAACTGAGAACGAAGTCCTGTATTAATAACCAAAAGGACATTCCATGCCACTCACCAGGCCTGAGGAAGGCTGGGAGCAAGAACAACAAATCACTGCAAATTGTTTTATTCCTGGAGTCTCATGAGCTCCTGGGTTTGTTTCCTTTTCTTTCTTTTTTTTCCTCTATGTTTTTCTTTATTTATGTATGCATATATTTTGAAATCTTGCTTTGTTTATACAAGGGAAAGAAGACATGGTGATTTGCATCCCCCTTAACCTGAATCATGCATACAAATAGACTTGTTTTCTCTGAATTCTCAAGCATAAATTCCTGGGAGAAAGAATGTAATTTGCTGAGCTTGAGTGAGATGTCCATCATGATCCAATCTGCTAGGAGTGGGACAGGGAAGGGAGGGGAGACAGACAGTCTGACAGGCTCCAGTGCTCTCAACACAAAGGAATCGAGGAAGAAGAGAAAATGGTTCTTACCAGAAACCAGAGAAATAAATGAAAACAATGTAACAAAACTACAACTAAGCACATTAACACTTTGATAGATTTTCTGCTGTTTTATTTTTAATCCTTACATCTAAGAATACTCTCCCAGTGTGTTTCTGTTGCAAGGATGACACATCAGCTTTTTATTTAATAGAGGGATTGTTCATATAACTGTAGAGTTGGGAACCATTTTGCTTTTCGATTAAGTAAAGCACAAGGTCAGAGAACATGCCACTGGCACCAACACTACCAGGCATTGGAACTCTAGGCTCTCTTTATATCTTTCACATTCCAAGAAATATGTACAGAAAGATACTTCTCTATTTTAAATATTTAATCGAGGTTTACTTCCCAATACTCGGTTTTACTACAGTAAAGAAAATAAACATCACTCAAGTTGTAGACAGGTATTGCTAAATTTCTTTTCAGTCGGGTAACATCATGTGCCCTTTACACACGTGCAGAGCATGGCTGCATTTAATCATTTCCATAATGGGAATGAGATAATAAAAAGGCTTGCCAGCATTCTAAGCTAATGTGAATACAAATACAGTTACTTCTTACACTGCAGAGGCTCAGTCACCACAAATGAGCGAGTTCTCTTCCTACTGCCTGAAGATGTTAATGTAGAACTCTCAGCTCCTTTTCCAGCACATCTGCCGGCACATTGCAATACTTCCTGCTATGACACTAGTGGACTAGACCTCTGAAACTCAACTATAACCTCAGTGTGTCCCTGAGAAATCCAAACATGCGCCTTTCTCAGAGCCACAGGCTCCCTCTGACTGTAACTCACCTGCAGCAGCCTCGTGGCATGCTTGCTCACCCCATTCAGTCAGCAGGAGCAGAGATCATGGTCTTCCACATGGTTTCTGACAATAGCTTGAGCCATGAACATCAACATGGCCTCGGATGGATGCGTAAGCTACCCACATCCACATGACCCCTAGCAGCAGCATGGCCAATGGACATCATCATGGCCTCAGGCATTAGCACAGACCATGGACATCCTCATAACCCTAGGTAGTAACACTGGGCTGTAGGGAATTTCTTCTTGTGTGCATCGTAAAGACTGACTTCATATTATTCAATAAATGCTGATTTCTATAGGCAGAGGGGTGAGTACAGGCAGAATGTTGGTTGGTATTGTTATTGTTAGGACGCATCACCTGTCTCAGTGTTCGTAAACATTCTGTCACCTTCTGAAGAGTCAATAAAGAACTGAATGGCCAAGCAGGAGAGGACAGGTGGAACTTCCTAGCAGAGATAGGAACTGTGGCAAAGAGTCCCAGGCGGGAAGATTCACCAGCCAAACAGGGAGGAAGAAACAGGGGCCAATACTGAGAAGAGGTAACGAGCCACACGGTAGAACGTAGATTAGTATAAACGAGTTAATTCACGTTATAAGAGCTAGTTGGGAACAAGTCAGCTAAGACCAAGCTTTCATAATTAACGAAAGGTCATTACTTGGGTGGCTAGAGCTGAGACAGTGAATCCATACTGGCCACAGACATTAACATGGTCCTCGGCTACAGTAGGTCTATGGACCCAGACATGGCCCTTGGCAACATGGATCTCAGACATCAACAAGGCCTCCGGTGGTGCATAGGCCACATGCATCTGATCGACTGTAATCCTCTCAGGTGCCTCCCAGGAACCATTCCATGATTAGATACTACACAAGCCCCCCCAAAATTCCATAGATGGAAAATAAAGCCAAAAATAAACCCCAATGAGCTGTGTTTTTCCCTTCAGGAACACATATTCTATTACTCCAGTTGAAGAAGCCCTCACCTGTACTATCCTGACACTTCCTTTTCTCCTAAGCATGCTGCTTAAGCCTTATCTTAAAACATTTATAATAAAATCTCCAACTCCAACAATAACAAAAAGTGAACATCAAGCCTCCTTACTCTGCACCGCTCTCCTTCTCCCAGGAAGCACTAATGAGATGAGGAGATCACATTACAATCAGCCAATCCCTGTTTTAAAAACTCAGAAATAAATTGGCATAGGTACCTGGCCCTTATCCTTAGTGAGACTGTTACACAAAAGATGTGAAAGAAAGGTGTCTGTCTAGACGAAAGGACACACATGGAACGACATCACTGCATCCTTCCCTGCTTTTCTGCCAGTCTTGTACAAACATGCAAGTGAGAAAAGCCCAAGGAATAGGTGAGCAATGATCTGAACACATTTCTGTCCCCAAACCAGACTCACCCAGCACATGTCTGTTCCTGCCTAACTCAAAGGATGACTGATAAACCCAGATGATAGATGAGTTGCTCTCTTCAAATGCACTCAAGCACGTGCTCAGCTATAACATGAAGAGCAGAGAACATCTGCACACAGTACATCTGTATTCTATATCTCCATCATATATATCTATATGGAGAGAGAGAGTGTGTGTCTTTATTTTTTTCTTCTTTCATTCAATTCATTCAAATAAATGTTGCTCCCAGTGTGAGAAGTTCACTGAGGCATAAATTAGAATTAATAAGCTCAGGCAATACCATGTAGTTAATAAACTTCCCAAGTTGGGAGCTTAATGTCACCACATAAAGGCAAGCCTTTGTGATCACTTGAGGAGCAGCTGCACATGGATCAGGAACACAGGAGGGAATTGTTACCTGAGAGGAAAATAATTAGTCATTTGTATAAGAAGAATAAAAACAAGTGTTGCTATTTCCATTTTAATTTCAACAATTGGAGTTGATAAAGCTCAAAATTGATCTACCTACTAATGAAAGCCACAAACTTATTAACATAGTAGCGGATGTCATGTAATTTTCCTGTTCATAAATTAACTGTGCACTATTCATTGAGTAATTGCTACAGTGTTTTATCAGGGAGTGTAAAATAACTGCTAACCTACACTGAAAGCTAACCTACACTGAAAAAAATAGGAGATAATAGCCACTCTTCCCTTCCAGAGGACAGTGCACTGTGCCTTTCTGAAATATTGAAAGCTGAGTATAGATTTGTGTACTGCAATCTTAGCAATGGGGAAGTTGAGGCAGGAGGATGGTTGAGAACCTCAAGAAAGACTAGGGCAAAGAGGGGAAAAGATTTTAATAGCTTTTAAAAGCCTCAGTCATACCTCTGTCCTTTCCTTGAAGATGAATCCCAGAACCATTATATCAGAGTGGCAGGAATACATGCCGAGAGCTAGGGTCAACCACACGCTCTTGTACATTTTGTTTGGTTTTGGCTTCATTTGGTTCTGAGATGGACAGAGGCTTCTGGTTTGAGGTGTTAATGTCTACTAGGACCAAGAAGGAAGCCTGTGTGTGGGTTATGAAGTGTAGGTGGTCACAGACACCTAAAGCAAATATTTGAGTAAGGCTGACTTCAGGGACAAATAAGAAGCAGTGTCCTTGCCCCTGGATCTGAGATTCATGTTCTTGCCCACAGATCTGGGCTTTCCCAAGTCTTCACATTTTCATGCCACTGTTCAAAGGCATTTGTATCTGTCACTTAGACTTTTCCTACAGACCCCACGTGCCGCACGGCACCAAAGCACAGCCTGCAAAGGACTGCAGTATCCCGATGGTTCGGAGCTCATTTCCATACCGCTGAACCTGAGTTTCTCCTCAGAACACTAAGACTAACAGTTCTCTCAAAGCTGTTTCCAGGACGGGAAGTTTAAAGTGACAGCTGTACATCAGTATTATCGCAAGAGAATAGTTTTTTGCTCTAGTTGTTCTGCGTTATCAGAAGATAACCATACTACCCAAACAAGAAAAGGGTCATGCACTGAACTTCCTGTTTCAATAGAATGAAGTCAGTAGAGTGGTGTATCTAATGTGTGCCATTGCTATGCAATGGTGTGCTAATTACATATGAGAAGCCATGAATATAAATGCCTGCAATTACTTTTACAGTCAAGCCCTTTTTTGTTATTTCTTCTCTCCCATTTTGTTGATTTGTATATATTTAATTAACTCAAATGTCAGCATTTTTTTAATGTTAGCTTCAGTGTAACAACACTCACCTTAAAGACAGAACCCGGTGCTCAGAACACTTATAAAAGGTCATTTATAAGTGTTAGACTTTCAGACTTTTAGTCTAGACTGAGCTCTATGGTTAGACTGTATGTATAAATAAATAAATAAATAAATAAATAAATAAATAAATAAATAAATAAATGACATAGCTACCTATCCTTGAGCCAGGATGTCCCTACCCCAGTGTGGTGTCTCAGCCCACACTTCACACTAGATTATTATTTTCTATTGAGATTGTGGTAGTAGACACCCAGATCATGAGACCACATCTTTCTCTTAGGAAAACATTGAAAACTGGTGACTAGAGGAAAGTCACTGTCTGTGGCAGTGTTCTTAAGTATTAGCCCTGCTAAAATCTCTAAGGGTTTTGTGTGTACATCTGAATGTGATTCTGTATAGTAGCCATCATTATTACTATCCTGATCTCACGAGTGATAAAGCCACATCTAATAAATGCTGATACTCTCAGACAGCTTTAAAGGGAAACTGAGTGAGTGAATCAACATCTTCATGGCGGACTCTAACCTGACCCTGACCTTATGCTGCCAGAGCAGACACCCAACACCCCAAAATATGCAGGTAAGTGGCTGATGGGTGGGACCCAGTACAATAACTTAGAATCTTGGGTAATAAGAGTTTTGAAAGAGATTTGATGAGGATCACAGATTAACTGGAATAGGGAAAGATTGGATCAGCACAAGATGTTCTCACAATGTAAGTGTTGCTCTGGAAGGGAAACAAGGGAGCCTAGATAGGTAGCTATCTGCTGGGCATCAGAGACAACCAATATGGAAATTAGAGATTTAAAGTAGGAGTTGGAGTTTATGTAGTGTGAGAACAGCAAGAGAAGCAGAGAGTTGTAAAGTGCAGGAAAAGGATAGACTTATGAACAACCCCAGGAGGCACTGGGTTTGGGCTAGACAACATTTGGGCCAGTTGGGAAGCCAGGCAGACTGAGCCTCTAAAGCAGAGCTGAAGAGCCAAGTTCCTGGAGGTCTCAGGAGAGCTGCTGCCCCTGGCAGCTACTGCCTTGATGGTGGGTCCCGGTCACAGATGGTCCAGGAGTCAGAGAGACGGAGGGGTCAGCAAGAGAAGCATTGTGACAATCATCTAGGATATATACATCAGATGCCTCTGCATCCCGTCATCTCCACAACACTCTGTGTTTCAGTCCAGTTCCTCTCGTACTAATTCTACAGGAAACTCAACGAGAAGGGCACTCTGGAAGGACAGCTTCAAGCCCAGTCAGTCTGTCACAGGCAAGGATCAACACAGAGTGATGCAGGAAAATCACAAGCTGTACTGGAAAAGCCCAGGCAAGATAGATCTAGAAATCTCAACTGGAGAGACAGATAAATAAATAAATAAATAAATAAATAAATAAATAAATAAATAAATATCATCACCACCATCATCTCCATCACCATCGTCATCATCAAAAGGACCTGGCAATCAAATAAAAAGACAGGATTGATTTCTAGTATTAAGCTAGTTAGTGCTAGCAAAGGAATTATTTAATTTGGCAAAGATAAAATGGGCAGTGATAATTTGGGAGTGAAATCCAATCTACTGAGAAGTTTCATAGAGCCAACATGATTCTACTCACCTATAACAGGTTTCCTTATGAGTAGGGGGACTTGTGGTAGGTTTGTAGTAGAAGAGATTCCTCTTGCACAGCCAGCATTAAAGACAGGATCCCAACAGCAAAGACATATAACATAATTGAGATGTGGGCGGCCCAGAATATCTGAGGCAAAGAAGCAACGCTGTTCATGCTCCTCTGACCGTTGAGAAGTCAGAGCTCATCCTAAGTCCTGCTGACTCAAAACTACTGGGGATGAGAACTGTGGACAGAAGCTCCCCTCCTTGGCACACACGGTAAAGATACCTTAAAACTCAATGGCTTCTTTATGAGTCAGAAACATTAACTCTCTGTAACTAAGCCCCATATTAGCACCAGAATCTCTCTCTTTGAGGGTCTCAGAGACATCATAGAAGGGTCCTTGGATTGAGACTTAGACATCACCACTTCTTATCTCGATTTGATACTACTTTGTCAATTAGTCCCTCTAAAATCTTCTTAGAAATTACTAAAATGAGTGACCTGGAGTGACTTCCTTTTTACGTTCCGTTATAGAAACCTAACACATTCCAGAGAATAATGAGCCCTCTTCTTCTTTTTTTTTTTTTTTTAAGAATTATTTATTTATTTATTTATTTATTTATTTATTATTTTTGTATTTAATGTATATGAGTACACTTCTTCAGACACACCAGAAGATGAGCCCTCTTCCTGCTGAGCAAAACGAAACCTTGACACCGATCTGTATCCATCTGAAGACCACAAGACCCCATGGATTGCTGAAGCGACTGAAGATTAAAAGACAATTTCCTTAGGTTAGAAGTGCTCTCAGGTAAATCAATAGGCATGATTCTGTACCCAGTCCGAAGACTCTAAACAATAAGCAGTGACCACCCCACCAGAACCTCCCATGGCACTCACAAAGAATGGCATTTTTCATGCTAGTGATGGCCTCACAGATAAATTCATTTTTTTTTCTCTCTCTCTTTAATTTCTGGTGTGGTTCTAAGGATGGAACCTAGGGCCTCATGCCTGTAAGTGAACACTCTCACTCAGCCATATCCCATCCCAGTCACTACAGATACTTTATCCAAGAAGACACTGAGGGCCAAGAGAGTAAATACAGTTTGCTACCACCAGTACATTTGTTAAACATCACGTATAGAGACTAGGAGTTTTATGGTTGTATTTTATTTGCATAATTTGATAAGAGTTTTCAGACTATGAGATCTATAAGTAGGGGTCACTTTAGAGACATAGAAATGGCAGAAGGAGGGGTGGTATACACACAATAAGATGACTTAAGAATTAGAAACAAGATTCATGATATAGACATATTTCCTGAGTGTACATCAAGCAAGCTGGTATCAGTGTTAACCAATCATGTGGTCAGTTCATGTCCATGACAATAGACTTATGTCACCATACCTTGAGAAGAGTTACAAGTAAGAGAGTTTATATTGCCTGAGCTTTTACTAGAGGTAGTAAGTGTAAATCTCTTCAGGCCAGTAACCTTCAATTAGTCAAGTAGGCATGTTGTAAAAAAATAGGAATGGGGCTGGGATTAGCTGCACACTGCAGTGTAGGAAGCATGGGATTCCAAGACACGCCCTTCATTCTTATTTAGTTAGCTGTGTGTTTCTGTACTTGATATAGAAGCTTACTATATAAGCCATCTTGGTTCACCTTCCCAGTCCAAATGTTATACATTTTCCAAAGTAATTGGACTCATCTATAAAATATTCTGATTTTCTGATATTATTAATTTTTGTATTTAATATTAATTTTTGTATTTAAGCTTCACAGGATGAAAGGGGGGAAAATACCTCATTATCTATGTCTGTTGATGAGATTAGGCTATTGAACTGCCAATATAGAAATTTCATTAAAGACTAACACTAATCCAAGAAAAATATCAGACTTTAGTAATCTATAGGTTCCAGGATAGTGGATCCAAAATGAAGGTCTAAGGAATGAAGACCAGGCAAATGTAGAAGGCTGCAACATGATTAACCAGGGGAAGTTCAAGACCCAAGTATAAAGGAAGGGATTATATAGATTTCTAACCTTCGGGCCTAGAATCAAGCCACCCAGAATCATATGTGGTTCTTATGCTCTGACATTTCCAAGGCTGTGACTATGCTGGACATGATGTTTCAGGAACCTTCCTCCTCCTCCTTCTGCTGCTGCTGCTTTTCCTGCTCCTCCTCCTGCTCCTCCTCCTGCTCCTCCTCCTGCTCCTCCTCCTCTCTCTCCTCCTCCTGCTCCTCCTCCTGCTCTTCCTCCTGCTCTTCCTCCTGCTCCTCCTCCTGCTCTTCCTCCTGCTCTTCCTCCTGCTCCTCCTCCTGCTCCTCCTATTCCTCTTCCTCCTCCTCCTCCTGCTCCTGCTCCTCCTCCTCCTCCTCCTCCTGCTCCTCCTCCTGCTCCTCCTCCTTCTCCTTCTCACTTTTAGTACCACATCATAGATTAGTCCTCATCTGTTCAAGTTCCATAGAGCAACTCCACACTCTTCCCTGTGCCTTACAGCAGCAAGCTCTATGGCTTCTCCCTCGCACAGTACGGTACCCAGCTACCAGTATCTGTTCCCTATCACATATTCTTCTTTCTTGATAAGCCCAGAAGCAACACAAAGGCAAGAATCTGTTTCATTAATATTTATTGTTTCAGTTCTTTAAACATCATTTGGAAGAACATGGTGAACAGTGGTTCCTTAAGTGAATACATGTCAAATGATAATTCATTCAAGATGCATGTTTTGGATGACACTTCTGGAAAGTAAGATGTTTCTGCAAATAGAAGATGCGACACGTGTGCTGTCAGGAGAGTTCCCTATATATCTCCAAAATTGCCAGGTAAAGAAACGGGTTCTCCTTTTCTAAGAGTAGATGTAAGGCTCGGACTCATTGGAGCTGTCCTGTGGCCAGGAACAAAAGGCTGAGACTTATGACACCATACAATCTGACATCTTTAAACCAGCTCTATCATTCTTAACAATGGCTAGATTTCTTGTTTGAGTAAAATAAAGTTGAAAAAAATCAAGACAAGCTAAAATATTTTTAAGAGGGATAACAGTTACTTGAGAGAAGAATATTATTCTGAAAGAAATTCATTATACTGTGAGTGGATTAATAATGTTCAAGAGAAAAGTGGTACATAATAAATTGGTATTATTTGCTCTGTCTCAAAGCAAATGCATATACATAAAAAGTTATTTATTAAATTGAAAATATTTTCTATTTCAGTGAACAGTAAACAACTTCAGAAACCAAGGTATTCATACACAAAGCAAATAATTGGCTTTGCAATACAAAACAATAGAGTAAAAAAACTCTATGCATTAATTTTCATCATCCTTCCTAGTGGAATATAATGAGCAAAAACACCATCGTGGTTACTGTAGTGCTGTGGACTATCATGTTTAATAAAATACACTTGAAGTAAACAATTGGAAGTGTGTGTATGTGCACTGGGACACAAGGTCTCTGCTTGTGTGTGTATGTGCACTGGGACACAAGGTCTCTGCCTGTTTGGGGCTGGCTGGCCGGCCAGTGAGCACTCTGGATCCCCCTGTCTCCAGATCCCTAGTGCTAAGGGTACAGGTGTATACATGGGTACTGAAAATCTGAACTTAGATCCTCACTTACTTGGCCAGGCAAGACTTTACTCACAGAGCCATCTCCTTAGCCCAAACATTGAGAAATTTCAATAAGCCCACAATTTTATTTGATCGATTGTTTTATTCCAAGTTTTGCGATTTTAAACTTAGTTCAGTTAGTATTTGTAAATAAAAGACAACCTAAACCTAAATACCTCTCTTTTTTTCCCACTCTATTGAAAACAACTTCAGTACAACCTATTTAACTATGCCTACGGCATCAACTTTAGTTGAGCAACAGAAACATAAATGGCAACAATATTAAGTCATTTTCCTAGGAAAGCCGAAGGGCGGAGAAAGAAAAGAAAGGGTTCAAGAAGCCTATGAATCACGGAGGACCCCAGTGCTGGCTCCGTCTTCTGTGTCCGAGTCATGGATCCTGCCTGAAGCACCACACTGCTGTCTTCACCTGAAGCTGAAGGTTCAGCCAGGATAAATGGAGGCACCTTTGAGATAACCAGAGATTGTTGACATATGAGATGGAGACATTTCCAAACATAGTAAGCAGTGGGTAGAAACCAGCACTCGAGTAGGCAAAGGCACCTGCAGACCATGTGCCCCAGAAGCTCTGGGGGACGCAATGAAACAGAAGAAATCAAGACAAAAATTGAGCCAATACATCCCATTAGGGCTAACAAGCCAAGAAGACAGTGCTAAAAATGTATAGGAAGCCACTGCCTCTTTTCAACGTTTCAGCAATGAAGGCATGTAAATTATTTTCTACAGCAGACTGTTAGTGCCGGGGTCAGAAGGGTTCAGCTGTACATTAAAAGGCCGCATTAAAATTTGCATATATTCTGATAAAATGCAGAGAATCTCAAAGTGCTAAATGCCAAAACGTACTTTTTCCCCCTTTCAAGCTATACTCTTTAACAGCCACTAATGTGAAATTACTTGCAAAATGGTTTAATCAAAATCCCAAATGCTAATGGGTGAATGTGTTATTTGCAAGCATCATTTAGTAGGCAGATTTCACCAAAATTAAATCCGTGTTAATTTTGTGTTCTGAAATACAGATGCAAACCAGAGAAAGCCAGAGGGTAGCTAGTCAAGTCTTTGCCAAAAAAGCTAAGTTTAACTGTTCCATTACTGCCGCGTACTCTTGGACAATAAACAGAAAAATCCCTGCACTTAATGCCAAGTTGATGTTTTAAACCTGCAAAGCATTAAGACTAGACTGAGCAGGGGGTGGGATAAGGGGTTCCTGGGTGGGGGGATAGGGAAAGGGGATCACATCTGAAATGTAAATAAAATATCCAATAAAAGAAAATTTGAAAAAAAAAAAAAAAGACTAGACTGAGCATGTGGCCCCTGCCCGCTGTGATTTTTACTATCACACAGTAAAATAAGCACATGTGTACCAGTGCCTAGAATTTTAATTGTAGGGAGTAGATGCAACAGACAGTAGAATCACGATAGACCCTGAGCTAAGAAAAGTAGAAATGAATGGTCAGAGGAAAACAAATTTTTCTGAGTGGATTCAGTAATAAAAGGAAAGGAACTGCTTCTACACTCTACCACAAAATATATACAAAGGCCCAGCCAGGATTGGGAGAGTGTTAAATTGATTATCATTTCCATGTACAACCATTTATACCCCTGGTTCTGAAAGAACATATCAGGATTGTGTGGAACAGTGTCATAAAATATGTAACACTAAACTCTGGCAAATGTACTCCTTGGATCTAACTTCTAATCTCACAGAATCAGAGAGGCCACCTGTCACTGTAAGCTAAAGGGGGTTTTATCACAAAAAGAAGTCCCTCTAAGCAATGTATAGAACGAAAGGACTGAAAACCACAGAACTCAATACTGTAAGCAAGTAAAATTGAAATTGCAGCTATGGAGCCTCCAAATGTGAATTTATTCCAGCAGCCCACGGTGGTGCTAGGAACAGCCCGAGCTCTCTGAGTCACCCTCCGGTGCTGTGGGTGCCATCATGCAGATAATTTAACCGTGACTCTCACACATGCCACCTGGATAGTTGCCTCAAATGGGGCTGCCTCTTTGCTCTGAAACCATTTTAAGAAAGAATCCAATGAGTCTGCTCCATCTTTGCTGTGTTGCCTTTTAAACTGAGGCTCCACCCCTGACTCCTCACAACGTCTAATGACTGAGCTCAGGAGCTAGCACTTCTATCTCAAGTAGTGCTAGAAATGATTGACAGCTACTGCCATCATTATCATGTAGCACTCAAACGCCAGGAATATAATGCAAAAGCAAATACAATACAAAATTACAGAATTACAATAATCCAGATATAGAAAGCTTTAGGTGGTGACTTCATTTTAAATCCTAAAAATTATATTTACTTACTTGCATGTGTACATATATCTGAAGCATATATATATGCATATGCATATACATATATGCCATGTTAAAACATACATATGTATATGAAGCATATATGTGTAAATATGAAAACACCACAGCTTATGTAGATATAGAATCCTACACATTGTTCAAATAACTGGCACAATTATTTTATATAAATATGTCAGACAAGAAATTGTTTGGAAATTTTTTGATCAATTCCTCACATTGTATAGAGAAATAAGTACCACAGTAAGCCAAGACCTGAGTTTTAAAAATAAAACTACGTAAGTATAGGGCAGAAGGATATGTTCCTCTGTGATATAGAATAAGAAATGCTTTCTAACTATGACTAAAACCAAATCCAGAGGCACCTGGAAAAAATAATGGCAAATTGAACTAAATGTTTTTCACTGTAAAACTCAAAGGGACATAGGCAAAATCAGATCACAAAATACAAGCCAGAAGGAAATATTTTCAATATACATAATATTGATGTATCATAGATAAAGGGCTACTATCCCAAGTATATAAAGAAAAAAACTTTAAAAGTTGAGGGGACAAAGAAAAATACTATCATTCAATGGGCAAACTAATACAATTTACTCATAGGAATAGATATTCACTCCATTATATTACTAATAATGCACAGTGAGTAAAATCACAGAATAGTACTCGGCAGTCAAATTCGGAAAAACTCATAAGCTTAGCAGAGGGCATAGGGAAGCAAGACTTCCATACATTATCGTTGGGTACAGAATACTGCTACCCCACAGAATATTTCACAAACTGAATGAAATTCCTCTCAACCCTAGAATCCTGCTCCTAGAAATTTATCCCCAAAATATCCCTTCAACAGTTTGAAATACATGCGGGAGTTTATTCTCTGTAAGTGAAAATTTTAGAAACAGTCATAGGAGACTGATTCAACTCTGAAAGGAGCACGGGATAGCTACTGTGCAGTTCTGCGAAGGATGAGCAAGGCCTTTGACTAAGGCAGGATCCTACCCAACAGATCATCTAAAGTGAAAACATCCTCCCGCTGGTCAAGAAATACCACACTGTGACCTGGCTTACAGAAAATCAAAATTTAATGTTTCTGTGTACAGGGGGGATAAAGAAGCAGCGTGTTGGCTGACTAGAAAGGATGCGGTAGAAGAGGAATATGGAGGGCGGAGCAGGTTCCGGATCCGGCTGCTTCTACCTTTTTACTTTTGGAAACAGGTTAATGTTTAATGTACTCATATAAAGGCTCAGAGAACATCACAGAAGAGGGGCGGAAAGAATGTGAGAATGGAGGAGGGGAAGGAATTCTGTGAAATACTGTGTTCTAGACATGTTTCCGCATCCCCTAAGCACACAGTATTGGTGCTTACCCTCCTAAGGCTGGGGCCCTGGGCTTTCCCTCATGGAGTGAGGAGGGGCTCCTGAAGCTCCGCTCCTCCCTGAGGAGCTGCAGGTAGTTGTGATTGGTGGGGAAGGGAGGGTCACATCCTTGCGTGTAGCTACCGGTAAGCTAGAGAAACAACCCACCTCACGCTGCACACACACACAAAAAAAAACAAATGCAAGATGAAAGCAAGAGCAAACTGGCTGGGAAGGGAAGGTGTTCCCGCAGGCAGGAGTGGGTAAGAGAAGATAATGGGGGATGTGATCAAAATGTATAAACATGGAGGAAACTGTAAATGAATAAATACGTTTAGAGAGAAAGAAAATACTTTTCTAACCGACTAAAATTTCCTCCGCTATAAAAACAAAGCTAACAGGGCAAAGAGGGGACACTGCAGCAAATTAGCTCAAGTGTGTGTCAAATGAAAATTATAATCACTGCAGAAGGCCAAAACTGTTTCTCAAAAATAGATAATTCGGGTTATTATTTAACAATAACGAGTTATTATATAATTTTCATCACAAGGTTCGGTGCCCTCAGTCATGGTCAGGGAGGGAAGATGGAAGAAGAGGAGAGTTAAGACCCTCCTTTCATTCCAGTGCTTTTATTTTGTTGTAGGTTCAATATGAGCAAGGCCATTGTTTTTAGATGTGCTATAGGACTGGGGAAATGTGTGGAAGCTTTGAGAAGCCATGGCTCTCACCCAGGGGAAGAGAAAACCAGCAAATGTTGAGATGGAGATGGTTCTCTGATACGACCCAGTCCCAGTGGACGAACGCCCTCTCCAGACAACTACGGGGCCAAATGAGGAGGCTAACAGCATCAGGGTTTCAGACTGCAGTTTGTGGGGTTGGAGGGTGTGACAGATGGATGTGCATTACTGGTTGGCAGTGAGACCTACAATTTTAGTATAAAGAGTATAGTTATGGTTTGGGATAAAGATGACTTCATCCCAGCTAGAATAAAGCTTTGGTTGTAAAGTTCTAATGCTACTTGCCAACTAGAACACTATTCTTCCATAGTCTGGGTCAGACTAAGGTCCTTAAAGTCACACAAAGCCAAATCCACACAGAAGGCATTGGCCATGAACTGGAGATCCTGAGGCTGACACGGTGGCTAAAATATGAGTGTGTTATACATATACATGTACATATACATGTAGATCCATCTGTATATACTATGTATAGTATACATGCATGTTTGTGTGAATGCTTACATGCCTGTATTCCTGGATCTTCTAACTAAAAAGTCTGGAAAGAGATCTCAGAAGCAGTGAGTACAGCTAGTGATCTTGAGCCTTAATGCTGTTCTCCACTAAAAAGAAATAGAAATCCTTGAGGAAGTGGATTGAGGCAAAGTTCCAGGTCTTTAAAAACAAAGTGAGCCTAGAATATGCTGTTACATAAGAACATAAGAATTTGTTCATAAGGATAACAGCTGCATGACACAGGCACACAAAACCAGGTTGAAAGTCTCACAACTGATGATCTAGAATAATACAAGCGCTGAGCTAAGTGTAGATAAGAACTGGTGGTTATCTGAAATGCAGTACAGAAAGAGGAACTGTGTATCCACACAGAAAATGCATACCACTGTGGTTTTACTATATATGTTCCCAGATTCCTACAAGAGACCATGGAGGACCCTGAGCTAAGGACTGGGGGTAAGTGCAGAGTCTGGGGGATTAGGGGGTTGTGGGTGGGATCAAGGGGTCTTGAAGACACACAGAGAAAGGGGCCAAGCAAGATGCACAAACTTTGATGGTGCCTTGATCTCTGACTTCTTAGCATCCATAACCATGATTAATACAGGAGAATAGCTTAAGACACACACACATACACACACACACACACACACACACACACACACACACACACACACGCTAGGAGAAAGGAGAGTTCTAGGCTCCAGTTAAATGTCCCCACGCTGGTTGAAAAACAAAACAAAACAAAACCCCAGAGTAGATCCTTACTTATCACTGAGTTACTGCCACATTTATGATGGGCTCAGGCAAGATTCCTCAATAGATGTGAAAACTAACGGGACATTTAGGTAAACATGCTGATGGCCGCATGGTCTTAAAGTGTCTCTCTGTAAACTATTTGCAGTGTGGAAAATAATGATCATTTAAAGCTAGAGAATTGGTGCAACCATTTGTGTGTGATGAAAAATCATTACCTGTGGGGCGGACCGGCTCTCGGAGAAGTGCACATGTCAGAAATGCTACATTCTGGCATCAATACACAGCCTGAATCTAGTCGTGAAGAAACATCAGACAAATTCATAGAGAGAGGAGATTTCTACTCTTGCCACAAAGCTTCCAATGCCGAAAGGTGGGGAAAGTCTGCAGAAATGTTTTAGGGATGCGGGACACACCTGCCAGCTACAACTTGTGCTGAGTCAGCAAAAGTAAGCTGCACTGGGCGTCAGTAGAATGGGAGAACGTTACGTTGTAAATTAGATAAAAGAATCCGTGATATACTTACTCAAATTGCCAGCTTCCCCGGATGTACATGTCATTGCGTGAGCATGTGAGAGAGGGAAAGAATAGGACAGCAAACAAACAGTCTAGTAGGTAGAGATGACGTCACCAGTGCATGGACCCTGAGGACTGGTTAAGTACTGTTCTTTATGCTATTCTTACTCAAGAAACTTCTATGAGCATGAAGTTACTTCTAGACAGAAAGACACACATAGACACACATACACACACACACATATACATCATATACATATGTCTTCAAGAAGTGGCATCTGCCTCACCAGTAGAATGTGAGACTTGAGGAATATTTTCAAAATACAGAGAGAAATAAACACCCATTTGTTAAAAGTCATCCTATCTTTTGGTTGGCTCGATTAACTATAGATGGAATGAAGAGATGTCATGTTTGCTTAGACTGGAAGATAAATCAGTCTGTCAGGGGTGGCAAAATCACTGCTAATGAAATGAGCTGTCTCAGTGATATACGGGAAGAAAAGGAAATGCCTGTGGCCTGTAGGTGCTCAGGACTCAGGACCTCTGGGGACACTGTCCTCCAATAGGAATTCTTCCAATGAATTCCATTGGCTCATGGTTTGTTCTTACCTTTCAAAGGCTAACTATTAAACCCCAGGGTGATATTGAATATCTGGGCCCTGGATGTATTGGCTTTCTTAATATCAGTATTTAACTTCCATCAAGCCAGCCATAAGGATCTGATAAATACAAAATAAATACAGAAATAGGAATTGGGTATCTCAAACAGGAAGGGCCAGGAAGACTAGGCTGTGTTCTGCAAGTTCCTCTGGGTACCAGCACGGTGGGTCTAAGGAAAACACTGAGCGATTTCACTGAAGTTTTACGATAAAATAAGCATCCTCTGTGGGAATTTAAAACTGAGCACGGATACTCAAAGCTTAAAAAAAATAACAGGGAGGATAAAAACCTCTCTAAATTGCCCTGTTCTCCCAGACACATGTCACATTTTTCTATGATTCAGTAACTGCTAAAAAATGGTGCTTTTCGGCCTCCCACTTTGAGCTGCAGAGAAGACACGGCTGAACAACAGCGTTTCTCTCAGGTAAAATACTGTAGATTAAGTGCAATCAAGACCTCTATAAAGTGTGATCAGCACTTCTAGTGAGGTGAAATCTTCCCCACTCCAGAAGATAACACACTCTCTCTCTTTCTCTCCCCCTCTCTCTCTCTTTTTCTCTCTCTCTTTCTCTCTGTGTCTCTCACACATACACTCTCTCACACACACACAGTCTTTCACACTCTCTCACACACACACTCTCTCTCTCACACACACACACACACTGTCTTTCACACACTCTCACACACTCTCTCACACACACATTCTCACACATACTCTCTCACACACTCTCACACTCACACTCTCTCACACACACACTCACACTCTCTCACACATACACACTGTCTTTCACATACTCTCTCACACACACACACACACACTGTCTTTCACTTACTCTCTCACACACACATTCTCACATATACACACTCTCACACACACACTCTCACTCACACACAATCACATACACACACTCTCACACACTCTCTCACACATACACTCTCTCACGCACACTCTCTCACACACACACTGTCATACACACTCACACTCTCACACACACATACTCTCTCATACACACTGTCTTTCACACACTCTCTCACACACACTCACACACACACTCACACATACACATTCTCACACACACTCACACTCTCACACAGACACTGTCTCTCACACACACACTCTCTCTCACACCCACTCACACACACACATACACATACTCTCACACATTCTGTCTCTCTCTCTCTCTCTCTCTCTTCTCTCTCACACACACACACACACACACACACACACTACACACACATGGCACACACATGGTGGGGGGGAACAGGAGAAGAAAACATAAGCAGAGATGAAGGCTGGCAGTGAAATAACAGAGGAAAGCCTTTCAAAGATCAAAGAGTGAAACCTGGGGAAAACCATGCTGAAGCCAGGCAGGTTGATGGTTTTTCTACTCAACATATCACAAGGGAGCCAACCAGCTTACCGTAGGTCTGCTGATTACAGACAGGGGAAACCATGAGCTGCCCAGTTGAGTTGGCCTAAAATGAAAACAGCTCAGCTGAAGTCTATAATGTCCATTCCAAATTCAAACTGAAGAGAAAAGTTTAAAAACGGGTAGTTCTGAAAACACTTCCTTGGTGACTTTGTGAGAAAACACTTTAGAAAGCTTTAGAACGTAAGAGAGAGAAAGACATTTTCATTTTGTAAGAAGTTCATGGCTTCCTCCTTACATAGCAGATAAACTTTAAAAGGGCCGTGGTAGGAGCCCACAAAGCAATGCCCATGAGTCACTGAGTAAAACATATGTCACGGTTTTTTGGCAGAACTGTATCCACTCATTACTATAATTGGTAAATCCCACAAATGAAACTAACATTTCTTGATGATGTCTCATGTTTTTTTAAGTCTTCACTCTTAATAAAATTTCTGAGGGAGAGCCACAGATGTGGCCTTTCATTGTTCTGCAATACTGAAAACGAAGTCATGTCACAAGCTTTTTAATGTAACTCTCTTTCTTCTAGGTGGTTCGAATAAGAAATACTCATAAGGATAAGATGCTATCGTTACCCTAACACACATCCCAAGTCCAGTCTTTGTGGTACCCAGGAGATCTCGACACAGTATCACGTTAAAAAGTCAGGTCTAAATCCAACTTGGACTGAGGTTCTCCCTCTGTTAAGTTATACATGTTTCGTGCTTCACGCGACCCAATGCACCGCATATGCACATCACTTTTTGGGTGGCATGTAGCTTGTCCTCAACTGCTCAAAAGTCAATTTGCCGAAGCTCCAGACTGGCTGGCTGTTAACTCTGTGGTGCTTCTACTCCACCTTCAAGGCAAGACGGCTTATTCTAACCACCAGGCCTCAGAGGTTTATGCCTGCCTGTAACCCCAGCAGCTGACAGACTGAGGTAGGAGGATCAGGTTCCAGGGCATCCCCAGCCGCCCAGTGAGTTCACGCACAGCCTAGGATACATGACCCTGCCTTAAATGTAAGTAAACAAACATTTATTCCTTCAGACTTTTCCCTCTTCTGATCCAATCCATAATCCTAAATGGTCTCCGACTTAGAAAAATTAAAAGGTCAAGAGCAGACACAGGAAGAGGGAGAGTCAAAGTTGCCAGGGCAACGGGCTGAAGCCTCGTGGACCAAGAGTAGCCATGTCTCCCTCCTGCCCTCTCTCACTTCATCTTGCTACTCCTAGAGCCCTACAGGAATTCTCGGCAGGGGCAGGGGTCTGGGGTAGGGGTAAGAAGAGACGCGTGGGCTTTACTCCAACAACACCTACATGATACCTGGGTGCTTTGATACTACTACAAAGGTTAGTAACCTTTTCTCCTCCCTTGTAAGATGCAGCTGGGTGAGCCATGCTGAGAGTCAACTTACTCTAAGTCATCATCATATTAACAGCAGACAGTTTTCCCTTCTGAGACACTGAGAAAATTAAGCTTGTCTCTCTGTGGAAGATTTGAAAAGGGGAAACACCTCAGAAGAACTTTAGAGGTTTACTTTATGGGTCCGGTTACTTTTTCTCCACTCAGTGTTCTCCAAGCAAATGAGACAAGTTGCTTATTGCCGATGCTGAGACGGATTTAGGATAGATTTCTGGGAAGGATTGGGACAGGGATGGATTAGGCAAAGGGGAAAGTCAATATGCCTCAGGCAGGCCACTCTGGGCTTGACAGATCCCACAGGATGAAAGAACTTCATTTTCCTCCCAGTCTTCACTGGAGGTGGGCTCTTGGATGGAGGGAGGCCCAGGAAATGACACGATCATGTAGCTGAGGGCCACACATCCCATAGCTGGCCAGCAAGGATGAGGTACCATGGTTTCTACTGCACTGCTGCAAACGGACTCCACAGGACACAACCCAGCCGCTTCCATCAGAAGCATTACCATTCCCTGCCAAAGTCACTCAGCAGTCCCAAGCCACTTTTAAAAACACAAGGACATGAGTTCTGGGAGCCTTGCCGTGGGCTTGTTCCCATGTTTATTAAATCTAGTTTTATCAGCCAAGGTTTCCATCTGGAAAGCCACCATTAGCCTATGGTCCTTGGCCTAAAACTTCAGCCCTCCTTGCCTCAGGATCCCTGTGATAAAAGGAAGCCAGTGGGGCGGCAGCAGAGCAACCTTATAGGCTGACCTCCGGAAACCCAGCTTGCTGGGTACTTGGACTCGAAGCTCCAGCCTACATGGGCAAGTGCTCGCTAGTTGTTATGTGAACAACAGAGTTTGCGTGCCCTGTTCTTATTGTGGCTGCCCAAGGAAAAGCGACCACAGAAGCCAAGAAGTATGAGAAGCCTCCTGAGCCAAGCTTCCCCTGGGAGTTTTTCTCCTACTCTAGCACGATCATCTTTATCACCCAGCTATGAGCTGGCGCTGCCCTTCGTTGCCAAGGGACTACACTGGAGATAATCGTTGTCAAGCATGTGTGGATTCTGACAGCCTGCCAGAGACCAATGTTTGGTTTTGCCCCTCTATGTGAGCATGTCAAGTCTCAGGATGGATTACTGGTCTTAGACAATTGCCAAGGTCAAGAAAGTCACCAGTAGCTGTGTGCTTTAACTCAATACTCCAGCCCAGTGCTCAGGCTTAAAGAAGACCTAGGTGTGCTGGCCCTACTTCTGATTTTGTTCTTTATAGCTGTACATCTTTAAACAAATCTCTTCCCTACATGTGTTATTAACTTAAAATTCCAGGACCTGGGACATGACGATCATATCAAGGGACACTTCTGGCCCTGTATTCACAGCCATAAGTCAATCACCTTCAATACAAAGTTAAGATTTGAATCATCTATTTAAAAATACTCAGGTGCTCAGACAATATCCCAGTCGGTGTTTTTAACAAGGGAAAAATCGGCATGAAACTCTGGCTGCAAAGTTGTACCAGACTGAGACGATTCTCTGTAAGCCAACCAAGAGTTTGATTAAAATGTACAAGAACTCAGTTTTTGCTCCTTCAAAGATTCATTCAAAAAAAAAAAAAGCAAATGGCCATAAAGGAACAAGCCACAAGGAAAACAACGCTTGTGTTCTACTGGGAGAGACTGCCCCCTGCTGGCCACCTTCTGCCATGCAATTGCCTTTTGGAGTCAGCTTCCAAAATGCTAACACTACCTTCCTAGTCTTCTGCATCTGATCTAGAATTGCATTTATCTGGGAAGAAATGCCCCGGAAAACCTACTTTAAAATGTAGTGGTAATTATATGCTTACAGGAAATTAAAGTCAGGATATGAGAGATGACAGAGAGAGAGAGAGAGAGAAGAGAGAGAGAGAGAGAGAGACAGAGTCAGGGGATACAGAAAAAGATGCAAAAAGTCAGATAGCAGAAAGCAGCTCCAGCTAAGCAGACAGTGAAATCCGAGGAAGCAAGAACGGGTGGGGGTGGGGGGTGGGGGGTGGATCATCCACTTCCACAAATCAAAGCTGCTGGACCACCAACACAGTAAAGACACCTGAGCATGTCTCGGCTGTTTGCTAGGTGACACATCTCCTTTAGCTGGTTGGTGGGGTGTATAGGAGAGCCCCTAACCTGGAGGCAAACATCCGCCATCGTGCAAACCAGATTTCTGAGGCCATACTGCAAAGCTAAAGCTTGTCTTTACCCTTTAAGGATGTTTAAGGCCAGGCACTCCGCGTGGGCACACCACGCGCTGCAGTAAGGCTGCATGGCCTGTGGAGGAGCAGAAGTTAGATGGGTCCCTGACAGGGAGCCAGATAGGGACAAGAGCCTCAAATGGAAGGATAGCTAACTTCTAGCTTCTTCTTCACACTCTACCATGACAAATGCCCAAAAGCTTAAAACAAAGGCCTAGAGGGATTTTTCCTCCCATCAGTAGTCCAACAAGTAGAAGGCTGGGTCACAAAATGTTTATACGGAAGTTGTGGGTAGGCCAGTCGCTTCCCTGTCTTTATTCAATGGAACCAACCCTAACTTAGCAGATGAAGACCCCTCTTTCTGGCTCCCAAGTCTGCCCTCAGCTCTGTAGGAGGTCTTTATCTCCATTTGCCTCTGTGTGTGTGTGTGTGTGTGTGTGTGTGTGTGTGTGTGTGTGTGTGTGTGACACTATTAAAGCTTTTTTTGACTGGCTAATTCTAGTCTGCTCTGTCTGAGATTTCTCCCTGCTGATACTGCTGTACTCTGTATTTTTCCTGCCTTTTAATTCTTTACCCTGCAGAGAAAATAAACCAAATCAAGTCCCCTAGCTTGTAACATTTTGGTGACCTCCACTTGAAACTTCTTTCAAGGTCTGTTATAAACCTAACTAAGGGGGTGTCAAGGTGGCTCAGATGTTAAAAGTGTTGACTACTCTTCCAGAGGATTCAGGTTTGATTCCAACACCTACACGCAGTGGCTCACAGCTGACTAACTCCAGTCTTAGAACAGTACATGGGATTCTTCTCTCTCCTGAGGAAGGTAGTCTCAGGTAGAAGGCAGCCATGGCTTTTTCACTGAGCTGCAGCCCTGGCTCTTCAGGAGGCCGCCTGGATGAACTCTAGAACAAACAGAGGGATCTGCAGCGTATTCAGCTCACGGCAAGACGGCTTAGTGGGCACGTGCGACCAACCTGAGGGACTGAGTTCTAATCCCAGGACCACATCAAGGAAGGAGAGAACCAACTCCTGAAAATTGTCCTCCGGCTTCCTCACCCTCTAAGTGGCACAGACATGCCGACATACTTACACACACACACACACACAACATACAGACACAAACATACAGACACAAACACACAGACACAAACACACAGACACACACACACTGTGAATAAATAAAATAAACCTAAGTCAATTCAGTCTGGGTATGCTTAAAGCTGGCAGAATATACCAACTCCGGTAGAAGTCAGAGGAGCACCATGTGGCTCCTAGCTCTTCCACTTAAAAAAGTCCTTTAACCTCTCAGAATTTCTGTTTCCTTTATCCATAAAATGTGAGAAGTGTTTTCCTTGGGGGGAAAAAACGTGAAGATCAAATGAAATAATGTCTACAAAAGCATGGTAAGTCTTTCCAGGTATTCTAAAAAGTATGGAATCAGAGAAAAACATTCAAAGCGACTTCTCCTTGGGAATACGGGGAATGAGAGCCCTGAAGGGCAGAACCATCAGCTGGCACCACCCTGCCCCCTGCTGGACATTTGTGAAAGTACACTCGGGAGCCAAGAGAGGAAAGAGGATACATATCCCCAATAAACCAGGACCATTAGACATAATAGACAAGTTTCCTCGCTGGCTCTCAGTGCTAATTTACAAGCTATCCTATTCATTCCGCATTTGAACAGGTTGTTTGTGGATTGGTTTCAAATTTTCACGAAAGAAAACTGTAACCATCCATACAGGAGCTGCCGGAAAGTGATCAAAATGAAATTGCTTCTACATATATCCACCAAAGCTTTGGGTGTGTCCCCAAACAACCCTTTGTTGTATGGTGTGAGTGTGTGTGTGTGGTGTGTGTGGGTTGTGTGTGCGCGCGCCGCATGTGTGTATAGGGGGGGGGGGAGAGAGAGGCTGATTCTCAGGTCTCTGAACTAGTACATTGTGAACATTTGACCCTGCAAAGACAGCATTGACACAGACAGGCATGAATCAAAGAGTCTCCCATTTACATGTTTCCCAGATCTTTGGGGTGAGCACTCCCACACATGACTCGGTGATTTCTAATTTAGGATGCTGAAAACCACTTAGAATTAATTCTCACCCTGAAAGCAATCTTCTGATTCTGTATTTTAAAAAACTTGAATAAATGACTCAGAAAGTTCATTCCAGCATGATGCTGGCTTTGTTTCCGTTTCCACAGCACCATGAGTGTGGCTTAGTCCTGACTGCATCTTTCCATACCTCAAGATTAGCGTGAGGAAAGGATCTTAAGCTAAACCTGTAGCAAGCACAAGGTCCTGTGTGCACAGATAAGCACCAGGGAACCAGGAATGCTAAGCATGCAGGGCTGTCTCCTGGATGGAAGAAATGAAATCCCTGCTTTCCACCAAAAGCTGGGAGTGGATCTGTCAGTGACCTGGTGACCTTTGCTATCTGTGGAGCCAGACTTCCTCTAGATCTGCCAGGATGTCTATCCCAGACTCTCCCTCCGCAGACCTTTATCTTTAGCTCCCAGTTAATCATATGTGTTTTATAGCCTGCTAACCTCCATGCTATCTTGGTTAGAGACCAGGCCAGATCCTAGGCCTTTAAACTATAGAGTCCATCTTCACAGTCACATGTGCTTTACAAAGAGTTTCTGTGCAGACACAACTTAAGCTTTACTATACACCTGGAATTGTTGCCTGGAAACCTTTCTCCCCCCCCAAATTGTACTGTGTTTAAATAGGCTTACAGTAAACTGCCTGGCATCAGTCTCCCAGCCAGGCTGCCTGGGGCGGGCTAAACCAAGTTTACATTCTCACCTCTTTGCTGATTGTGTCCCTGTCACCAGCCCGGGTGTCTGCAGGGACTCCCACACAAACACATTCTGCTTTGTTTTGTGTTTGTTTGATTGTTTGTTTTGGTTCATCTTTTTAAAAACTATGATTCTATATATTTTGTATGAATGTTATAGTAATAGACAATGCATTTAAACGACTTAATATGTAAACAATTCAGAAGGGTTTTCATTAATATCAGTGTCTTGTCTCTTCCACACCTCCAAAGTGTTTGCAGGGCATAGAAATGCAGTAAGGAATACGCTGCAATGTAAAATTAATAATAATAATAATAAAACAAAAGATGAAAATGTCATGTGCTGTCTGGCAGGTAGTTTGACTCTGAGGGCAGTGGGCCCCAAGTTTACAAATGTCACTGATAGTACAATTGTTGCATTTTTATCCTAAGTAAAACCAGTAAAATAGTGACAATTCATTGCTATAAATCAATCTCAGGACAGCAGAATTCATCGACTCTGGTCCAGTGACATGACAAACATCACACGGCACACATGCCACCTACACACAGCTATGAAAAAGTACATGTCCCATGCCAGGCTTTAAATTTCTCAGCAGAAATCATGGTGTGCGCTGTAGTCACTTAAGACTAACCTACAGTGAATTTCACTTCTCTGCAAGGGAGATCACTAGCCTTGACCCCAATATGGTGGTTTCCCAGCAGCTCAGTTACAGCAAGAGAAGAAAGTAGCTTTATTTTTATCAAATAGTACAAGCTTTACCAAAACACACATGAAATCCCAGCCCTTGGTAGGCTGTATCAGGAGGCTCTTGAGTTGCAGGCCAGCCTGGCTAAAATATAGCAAGACTCTGTCTCAAAGTAAAACAAAACAAAAGTATATCTCTTTACATTTACTTACTCTGACCAATGTAAAGGGTTACAGACAGAAATGGTGCTAAAATAGTGCTTAAATACAGCAGCAGTCCACAAACAGCTGTCCACACCTGACACGGGGCTAACTCACGGTTATTACATGCTTCACTGACTGGAGGGAGGCAGCCTTTGAAGTTGCATCATTGACACAATCACATGAACCTGGATTTCAGGGATTGCTTTCCTGCAAGGCAAGAACAAACTCATCAGGCTATATTTATTTCATCACTCTCAGTGTTGAGCTGGTTAAAAAAAAAAAAAATCTATATGATCTTAACTCTACTACCTGTCACAGAATTCCAACCCTCAAAGCTCTGGAGATGTTGGCTCCCTTTTGACGCAGTGAAGAAGCACAGAAGGATGGAATCCAGGGCCATTGGCTTGCTCTGTGATGCCCTACCCACCTAGGATGTCTGTAAATGTTCCTCCTCTAGCTCCTGAAAAAAGCCGAGGAAGAGGAATCCTTCTCTACTGTGACGGGCAAGAGCAGCCCATCACTCTCTTGACTAACACAGTGATCTGCGTAGGATGTTAGACAGGGAATCGTTACCCTTCATCAGCTTCTAGACCTGACCTGTTATTCCTTATCCTGGTTTGTGGTTGAGAGAAAGAGAGCTTCAGTAGCCTTGCTAAGAGAGACATCTACTTTCCTGACTTCCTAAGGTCTGCCCTGAGCTCTGATACACGTTCAAAGCACCTCTCCTATAAAATTAACAAATCAAGCAATCTATCCAAGAAAAGTGGGCATTGAGGAAAGACAAGAACCAAAACAGCAGGGCCTTGGGTGTAAGGGTACCTCATGCCATGTGGTCACAATTCATGGACTTTGAAATGTAGCTGCAAGCAATCTTTGAGAGGACTCCAAGGAAGAGTACCTTTAGAGAGCCTGTGGCCCTAACTTCACTTCTGTTCTGTGAGTATACCATGGGAACAAACTGAGCAAGGACAAGTATGCTTCATGTTCTCAAGAGACCCATAGACTCCTAGGAGCCAAGCATGTATTGGATTTACTAAGACTTCCCCACCACCACCTGGTTCTGTTGCCTGCAGTGATAGCCCAACATATCTCTTCTGTCCCTCTCTGTTCCTCTCCGTCTCTTACCACCCCCCTCACCATACATAGAAAACAGAGCCCTGGATCAAAGCATCTCATTCCAACCATAACTTGCCCAGTAGCTATCCAACAGTAACCTGTGCTTGTCTTGCCCTTGTCTGTTACAAAGTATCTGTTGTAGAAAGTCGACAGTGCTTAGGTATTTAGAGGATGCGCTTTACAACAGAGGCTGTTACTGGACATAAACCAGAGCCACAGTGCAGGCTAGGATCTTCCCACCTCTTCTCCATTAGTTCTGGTGGAAGCTATGAGGAGAGCACTTCTCTCCCAGCTCTAGATCTGCTTATCTACCAGAAACCATCTAGAGAGGTGCAAAGTCAACTGAAGAGAAGAGGCTGTGAGCAAGAAGCCTGTGCCCATGGCTCAGAAGAAATGCTGGGTTTCCTTGGGTCACATGTACAGCAAGGAGGGAAGCATGGCCCCAGCTTCTAGTTGGTTTGCTACCCAAGATGACTGATATATGAGCAAGAGAACCAGCAAGCCTCTGAGGATGGGAGCCTCAGATGTCTTAGTAGAGCAAGGGTAGGAGCCAGGTTTCTCGTGGAGGGCGAGGGTGTGAGGGAGGCCCTGGAAGGCTTGCAGAGCCACTCAGACAGTCTGTTTCTGACTGCTACACATAAAAGTTCTATAAGCAGTCAAGGCTCTGAAAATCAGCAGGAGCCCTTAGAGAGATACACTGAGCACTAGTTAGGGAATGCACAGGCCTTTTGCTGCCTCTCTCTACCAGAACAGAATGCCTACGAGCCTTGGGCTGGAGGAAGTGGGACACAACTGCAGAAGAGGGCACAGGGCCCACTGCAGAGCCGGACGCCACCCAGGTGATGAGGAGGGGAACTTTGTTTAGTTTTTAATGTTTTTATTTATTCCTTAAAATTTTCATACAGTATATTTTTATCATAGTCTTTCCCCTCATCCCATGTCCAGTATTTCATGTTCTTATTCTCCCTTTAAAAAACAAAACAAAGCATGGAGTCTGATTTGTGTTGACCAATTATCCTCATCATGGAACCTGCCCTGGCATATGACTGACATACCCAATGTTACGTCATTGAAAAAAGAACTGATTTTTTTTTCCCCTTTCTTGTAGCTTCTTACTAGGGGTGGAACTTGATGCCGTCTTCAGAAGAGAACTTTACATTGTACTTTCTATTATAATTTAAGTTGTGCTGAGATGACATCCTTTTAATTCTCTCTAGCTGTCTGAAATGTTAGTATACCAACCCAGAGACTACCTAAAAGGTAGCATGAGACTTCGGGAACCTAATGGAAGTCCATGTTGACTGAAGAGCAGCATTGATCTGTGTCCAGGTGAGATAAGACTGAAGCCCAACCTGGTTATAGAGGGTCACAGCCATTACAGAAATTATTAGTTCCCTAACCAAGTTTCCTTACTCATACTGCACTGTACGTGGCTAACCAAATGATTTAACATATTGTACAAATGTGATACCAAGAGTTGGCATTCTCTAGATGATAATGTGGGGTCTTTATGTACCTAAGAACCCACCCTTTGAAGTCCAATGACCACTCTAAACCATGTATGTATGGGTGTGTGTAGGTAGGTGTGGTTGTGTGTGTGTGTGTGTGACATGTAAGAGAAAGAGACAGACTGAGAGACAGAGAGAGACTTATAAATAAATAGGTAGATACACATATATTTAGCTTGCAAGCTGCAAATGACAGCAGTTATATTTTGAAATTTTAAGCATCACTAAACCAACAATTTGCCTTGTTCTCAATCCTAGAACACAGTGCCATCTGTTGGTATCTTGAGATAATACACACCTAACATTAAAGCATTCTTTAAGTAAATTCTAAAGTAAAATAGGCTTGTTATTTAAGTAATATGATAACATTCTAGGAAGGCTTCACAGAACTTGACCTCTATCAAGACAAACTATGAAGATAACCTTTCTGTGCCTCCTGGGTGTCTCTGCCCTCTCTTTCCCCCTTTCCTCTGTATTGCAGGCAGATTCCTCTGTAAATCCCAAATCTTCTGTGCTTGTCCAAACTTCTGTCTTCCTGACCAGCCTTTCTTCCTGTTGTATTCTTCCTCAAAAACCTATCCCCTGTCCCAATTCTTTGATCCTTGGTAGGGCCACCCACTTGCCAGCAGCACGAAGTCTACAGGCACCACCCCCAAAGCCCTGGCCCAGCCTGCAATGCTCTCCCTGTGAAGCATCCCCATGTCTATCTAAATCCTAATAGCTGTCCAACAGAAAGATAATGTGAGCCATACATTCAAGTCACATGTGAACCTTTAAATTCTCTGGTAGCCGTTCAAAAAGTAAAAAGAATCAAGTAAACTATCTTTCTATGTGTAATCCAGTATATCTAAAATACTATCATTCCAAAGCAATTAAATCAAAATATTAAAAGTTCCATCTTTTAACTTTTACATTGCTTTCAAAATCAAAGATTTATGCATATCACAATGGATGTCCCATTACCAGTGCACAGTGACTACATGTGGCCAGAGGTTCCTGTACTGCACAGAGCCACTCGGGAGACAGGATCTAATGTCTCTTCACACTAATGAAGGTTAAATACATGCTTTTTAAAATCTCTTCAAATGGTCAGTACTGCTAGATTTTCTCTGGGAAGATCTGTCATCTGAGGGTTATGGACGAGCTCTCTGTAAATAAGCACAAACTAGTTTCTCTCAGAAGAGAACGCGTGAACTATAGTATATGGTGGCTCGTACTCTAGCCACTGGCTTTGGGTGCTCAGCCTAGCTCTCTGCTGCTCTCTTCCATGAGCTCCTGTGGGCTTTCTAGCATCCCTAGGCAGAGTCAGGTCAGGTGTTGTTTACCCTTTTACACAATTCAAAATGTTTTATAGAACCCGTCAACAATTAAAACTTGAGTAACTGGCGGACTCTAAATTAGATAGATGTTCTGACTCTTGGGATAAGTCCCTACTGACTGATACTGTTCTGCTCTGAATGTTGAGAAACATTTTCCAGATCACTCATTTTTAGTACATCACTGTTTGATATTTGTGGTTAGCTTTTTGTTTGGTTTTCATCTACTTTAAGTAGCTGGTGTATGGACACAAAGGAAGAAAACCTCTTGGAACTCGAGTCTTGAATGATATCAACACCAAATGCATGATGCTGGCTATACGAAAACACATCTAGGCACAGTGGTAAGGGCCACCAAGTGCCGGCATGTATGCAGCCTGGGTACCATATGACCTGGCAAAGTGCAGGTAAAGGTACAGCCTTGATCCTTCCATCTATGAACAAGAGGACATTGCTGAAGCTACTGAGACAACTGAAAGAGAAAGATGTAGCAGAAGGGCATGGACCCTAACCCAAGCTGACCTTCACAGCCGGAAGGCAACTGGCACAAGCCTGCTTTCTCTCAATCCCCTCCCCATTTCTTACCTAATGGGATAGTAGACTTCACGTTTGACTTGCAATGAATGTCTAATTTGTTTTCTTTAAAACTGTGTGTGTGTATGTTTGCCCATCCAAAGACTTTAGAGAGTCAAATTTTAGTCAAGTTCATATTGCTTTTCACTTTAAGCACTCAGAACATTCTAGAAAAGATGATTAAATACTCTGATAGTGTATAGCTTGAGACTCATGCCCACTTTTTTTTTAAAAAATGAGTGGCTTTTAAGACAGACAGTTTTATCTCATTTACCCATAATTTAGGCGATCTTACAAGCTCCTGGAAAGATCTCATTCCAGAGAGAATGGTAAATCAAAGCCGCAGCTCATGGTCCAGCCTCAGGGAATCCTGAGGCGCTAATCAGTATTAAACACGAGACCTCCCTCGTCAGTCATACTCTGGTGGCCCACCTCTTCCAGGAAGCTCTGGCATTTCTTTTCTCCACAGAACAACTTGAGGTTTTGATGAGGAACCCTTAAAAAGACAAAAACATCTTGTCAGAACTTTCCACCCACATTTCACATGTAACGTCAAAGGGAAGAACGTAAAACCATCCAGCCGAGGCGCTGGACCCAAGGCTGGTTCACCGTGTACTTGCTGACTCGTGGACTTCACTGGTGTTTGATTTCTACCTGTGACAAGAATCAGCAAGGACTATGTGGGATTATTGCATCGGTTACTTTTTAGATGTCCACACAGCATGACTTGGGAAATGAGTAGATGCCATCAGACCCTATGGTAGAACTCAGGGGATAAAATGGCTTCTTGGAATATTTGTTCTCAAGAGCCCAAAACGTGAGATTGCTTTTACAACTAATGAAAATTAATTGTATCATCTCAAAAGAACTAAGCAGTTTCCACAGTTCACTCAACCCAGGCAGCATCCAGAGCTTCCTCAAGCACACAGTCTTCTTCTAGTCCTTCTGGGGAATGGGTATACTATATGGCTGTGGCCTCAAGGGGCAGGCAGACACTTTACTTGAGAAGGTAACACACTAAATATACATCACAACCACTGAGTGGAAAGGAGCAATCCAAGAGTTCAGAGGCTCTAAGACAGAGTGAGTTAGAGGTCTGACTCTGAACAGTTAGCCTGAGCCTGGAAGCCATCCTGTGACTTTACACACCTGTCCTGGGCCTGGTTTCCTCACCTGCATGGAGCAAAGACTGTACTCACTTCATCTATGATGGTCACTGAGGACAGCTTTGATCGGCACTATTTTCCTACAGTTAAGTGCCAAACACACGGGATAGGAGTTGTTTTAGCCTCGCATGAATGAAAGAAAAGCTAAGGGTTGGCTGACTAAAAGAGATTCTTGGGCTGTGGAGATGATTCTATCAGTAAAGTGTCTGCTGTGCAAGGCTGAGGGCCTGACTTCAGATCCTCAGCGCACACACAGAAGCCAGGCATAGATTCTGCTGCTGCTGCTTGTGGTAGGAGGAAGGAAGGGGAATTGGAGAAAGGCAGACTCCTGAAGTTCATCTGCCAGTCAGCCTACCTCACTGATGAGTTCCAGGCTTGGTGAGAGACCCTGTCTCAAAAACTAAAGTGAAGGGAAATTGTAGAAGATACCTTACATTGACCTCTGACCTCCACAGCACCGGTACACACACTCTTACCTCACACACATACATAGAAAGGTTTCCTGGAAATAACAGCTTTATTGTCTGAAGTAAGACTAGAAGGAATGAGGAGAGCCTCAGTCAACCTAAGAAGAGTCATAAGGAGGAGGAATAAACCAGGAGCATTCAGAAGGTGAGGAGAGGTGTTGCTTGTCCTTTTAAAATAAGAGATGATACATCAAGGGGGGACAGCCATTATAGAGGATCTGAGCAGCAGCTGGAGTGTGAAGAGCTAAGCACCAGATGACCAGGTTTTAAAGTTTGGGAAGGGTAGGCTTTGAGGGCACTTGGGCGGGAGATGACAGGTTGTGAATGACATGTTCACAGGGTGATTCTGCAGCACTTGGAGGTACGGCCTGAGGAAAGAGACTGTAGAAAAAAAGAGGCCAGACACAAAGGGATAATGATAAAAGCAGAAAGAATCCCGGAGGCGCTCACAGAGGGGTTTTGGGGGCTGATTTGAGATGAGAGACAGCGTTGGGAGACAGCAACATTGACAAGAGCAGTGATGAATCCAGAGACATAAATCACCAACAGCTGTCAGGAGACCAGGAAAGACCAAAATTCTATTCTGGAAAAAAGACTTTAAGGAAACAGAACATCATCCAAAGTCAAACCTCAAAAGAACAGATGGAGATAAGAAATTCCTACAGAGAAGAAATTTAAGCTTGAAAAATAGGTTAGGGATCCTCGGGTCATGGAAGCAAAGACAATGAACACATCCACAAGGCAGGTCAATACAATAAGATAGACACAATGAAATAGACATGTGTCATGAGCAAGGCCTTCTCAGGGGAGTCTGGTGCCTCACCTGAGCAGGAGGCATGGAAAAGTGCTCATGGGACAGAGGGGGACATCTGATGCTGTGTTTTGGTCTACATCAATGAAGAAAATGTATAAACAGATAGGCCCTAAGCTAGAAGTCCGAGAGAAAGCTTTGTACAAGCTGGGTCTATCATCATACAAGAATCTCTTCCAAGTAGAAGATTCTATGTGATTCAGCAATATCTACTGTATTGTTATGGGTAATTTTTGTTGTCTATAATAGTGACTTTTCTTCTGTGGCTATGATAAAACACCATGACCAAAGCAACTTATAGAAGGAAGACTTGATTTGGCTTACTGACCCAGAAGTTAGGAGTCCGTTGTCATAGAAGCAAAGATGTGTGACAGGAGGTAGGCATGGTGACTGGAGCAGCAAGCTGAGGGCTCATATCAAAACCACAAAGAGGAAGCAGAGAGAAGGCATAGAGAATGACACAAGGGCTCGAAACCTCAGAGCCTGCCTCCTGTGACATACATCCTCAACCTCATCTGGTGGTTTGACTGGGAATGTCCCCCACATAGACTCACATGTTTGAATGCTTGTCCCATAGGGAGTGGTACTATTAGGAGGTCTGACCTTGTTGGAGTAAGCATGTCACTGTGAGGGCAGACTTTAAGGTCTTGTATGCTGAAGCTATGCCCGGTGTAGGACAGAGTCTCCTGCTGCTGCCTATAGATCCAGATGTAGAACTCTCAGCTACCTCTCCAGCACCATGTCTGCCTGCAGATCACCATGTTTCCTGCCATGACAGTTATGGACTAAACCTCCAAAAATGTAAGCCAGTCCCATCTAAATGTTGTCCTTTATAAGAGTTGTCATGGTCATGGTGACTCTTCACAGCAATAAAACTCTAATTAAGACACCTCCAAAACGCACCACTAACTGGGAATTGACTGATCAAATGCCCAAGACTATGGGGTACACTTGATTCAAATCACCACAATCTCTAATAAAGGTTTTGGGTTGTTGTTTGTTTTTAAATGAGAGAAGGCATTTTAGAAATGTATAAGAATATAAGAAATCTGACTGACTACAGGGATGAAATTTTACTTTAACTTCCAAAGACTGTTAAATGTAGATATTAAAGAAAGTTTGTACAAATATTTATGATACATTCTACTAAAAGAAAGTAGCACTAATATTTAGATGATCTATACAACATGATCATTAGGTCTAAATATCTACATTTTTAAGAAAATAAAACAAGATACCTTTTTTTTTTCTTTTTAGGCAAGGTGTCACTGTAGAACTCTCTGGCTAAGCCAGGGTGGCCTTGAACTTACAGAGATCCTCCTGCATCTGCCTCTTAAGTGATAGATTAAAGTCATACACCACCAAGCCTGGCCTTTTCATTTCTAGTTTTAGCGCTGTCTTATGGCCTAGGGCAACTGATCAGTTCTTTAGAAAACAAAAGTAGCCACACATAAGTCCTAATTTTGTTACTTGTTGCTTTGATAAATGCTATCACCAAGAGCAGCTTGGAGAGAAAGGTTTTATTTTATTTTATCCTCCTGGGTAACAATCCATTGCTGGGAGAAGCCAAGGCAAAAACGTTAAATATGTTAATCTGAAAACGGGAACTGGTGCAGAGACCTTGTAGGAGTGATGCTTTACTGGCTTGCTCAGCTTTTTTTATAAACTGGAACCACCTATCGAGGCATGGCACCACCTACAGTGGGCTGGGCCTTCCTGCATTCATCATTAATCAGGAAAGTGCCTCTCAGATGCACCCGATCTGATGGAGTCAATCCCACACCTGATGTTCCGTCTACCCAGATAACTCTAGTTTGTGAGTGTCAGGTTAACAAAAAATAAGCAGCAAAAGTCCTGAAAATATCCAGACATTTCATTTCTTCAGTAACCAATAAAATGCACTGGAGGATGTGCTGAGAAAAAAAAAAAGTAAGAAGGATGCGTGCATCCTGCACATTGATTGTCCAGTTTTCCTCTGTGGCATCTTCTTTGTTCTCCACTCTATCACTGGCATGACTTAGCTGCACACACATGACTTCTCTACAGACCTGTGACAAAGAATGGGACAGGACAATACAGAACACAGAAGGCTGGGTTCTTTGAGCCTCCCTGACCTCTGGGAACTTACCAGCTATTTTCTTCCTCTTCTTCAGCCTCTGCCATACTGCTAAGCTCCTTTCCTCTCTGCAGAGATCTTGCCCTGTGCCTATTCTTCCCAGGGTCAGTGACCCACCTCCATCCTTCCCAGCAGCCAGTGGAAGGTCAGAGGCCCCAGACCTTTATTGTGCCGTTATACAACATAAGCTGGCTCTCCAAATCCTTCTTTGGCAGACTGTAATTTGTATGTTGTATGTGCAAGGGCATGGCGTTAAGAGCAGGGTTGTAAAGTCCACCAAACCCTGATTTAGTAATTTGGAGATGAGACTGGAGAATTTGCACTTATAACTGATTCTGAAGACTGGTAGAGACCTACCATACTCATAGTACTTCTGCTTAGAATCCTTAACATATCTTTGTAAATGGACCTATCAGTCTGCAGGGCTGTGGACCGTGAGAGAAAGCCTGGTAAGGTCAAGCTAAGGCTAGAAGCTCTGAAGACTCTGAAGGGACAGTAGGAGCTTTGCCTAGTCCTGGCAGCAAGCCCCTGTCACACAGCCACAGTCTCCCATAGAGAGATTTGTGGCCATCAGTCATGTAGGGGCAATGCCCCAAGCCCTTCTACATGCGGATGAGGCATCCCTAACATCTCAGACCAAGCCAATAGGAAGCACCTGCTGTCAGACCCCAACCCACCCCCAAACTGTATAGAAGATCCTATCCAGAAGGAATAAAGGTGTGAGAATTGCTCTGTTGTCTAAGAGTGTCTGTCTCAAAAGCTGTAACACCACTCTCCCAAAATTTTCACCACCAGAAGCTCCTATGTACTCCCCTCACTGGCTAGCCAGTCTTCTGCTGGCTCAGAGTGGCTTGGCTCAGCACAGCCAATGTGGCATGTCGAAGCAGCAGCAGCAGCAGTGGAGGTGGTGGCAGAGTCAATTCCTCTTCCCTGCTCAACCCCTTTCCCCTTCGACTGAACCCTCCCACCTGGCCAGGCCAGAGATCCCGGTGGATAGCCTCCGGTACACAGGCCTACACCAACCATGCTTTGCCTCACTCCATATTGTGGCACAAAGGGAGAACAGAGGCTTCGTGTGTGTGTGTGTGTGTGTGTGTGTGTGTGTGTGTGTGTGTGTGGTTAGTGGTAAAGCACATGCAAGGCTCTGGGTTCAATTCCTAGCACCACCACAATAAACAAATAGTTTTCTTTATCTCAGACTTAGGTAACATAGTTGCTTCTAGAAGCCCTTTCTGCAGGTGGAAGCCCTTATTAAAGCATCCGTTTTGCCCCTCGTTTACAGCATTCCTTTGGTGTGAATGGTGGTTTTGTTGTTTGTTTGTGTAGATATTGTTTGTTCTAAGATAGGATCTTCTATGTAGCCCAAGATGGCCACAAATTCATAATCCCCCTGCCTCAGCCACCTGACTATTTTTATGGAACCTCAACTGAGAAAATGCCACCACTAGACTGGTTGGACTATGGTCAAGCCTGTGGTTTGCTCTATTGATTGACAATTGGTGTGGGAAGATCTAGCTTACAGTGGCCTATGCTACCCCTTGGGTAGTGGTCCTGGGGTGTATTAGAAACCAGATTGAGCAAGCCATGGAAGACAAGGCAGGAAGCAGCTTTTACCCATCGCCTCTGCATCAGTTCCTGCATCCAGGTTCCTGCCTTGAGTTCCTGCCCTGGCTTCCCTGGATGTGGACTGCAAGCTGTAAGATGAGATGAACTCTTTCTTCCCCAAGCTGCTTTTGGTCATGGTGTTTTATAAGAGCAACAGAAATTTTAAGTTAAAAAAAATATAGAAAATATTAAATTAGAAAAATCCAGCGAGTCAAATGTCCAAATAATAGGAAGTACAGCAGAAATGGGGAAAGAAGCAAACAGTCAAAATGTAATATAAAAAATTCCTGGGTTTAAAGGAGATTAGTTTGCGCATTACAGTGTAGAAAATTCCAACCATATACACCTTCTCCTCTGCAATGTGACAAAAGAGACAGTCCTCTAGTAACTTGTCCTTAGAATGAGAATGACAATGGATAGCTCAGTAACACACATCAAGACAAAATTACGAGGGGAGAAAATTTCCAATCTAGAGTTCTATACTGCACAGTTGATTAACTATCGGAGTAATATGCAAATGTTCTCTAAAGTAAGATCTGGGGGCAGGGACACTTTGTGTGTGTGTGTGTGTGTGTGTGTGTGTGTGTGTGTGTGTGTATGTATGTGAAAACAAAGAGAGAATGTATTTCTCAAAAGCAAAGAATAAACTAAGAAACAAGAGGACCAAGAGAGTGAAAGCCAGGTAATGATAGTTAAGTAATCTGTAAGGACAGGGACTTCCCAAGAAAGGGAGTGGTGGAAGACTCTGAATTACCCAGCATGCCTTGAACTCTTGCCTTAGCCTCACATAGAGACAAGAGGTATGCATCACTACACCCAGCCAAGAAGGTAACTACAGAAATACTATGACTATTTAAATTTGGATAACTGACAAAATTTGGAACAAGTATATGAAACTACCAAGTAAACTACAATTATTAACTACCAGAAAAGAAAAACATTTTACAAGGAAGAAATGTACTCTCCAGGCATGGTGGCATATGCCTTTAATCCCAGCACTTGATAGAGTCAGGCAGATCTCTGATTTCAAGGCCAGCCTGGTTTACAAAGCAATTTCCAGGATAGCCAGGGATACATACAGAAACTTTTCTCAGAAATCAAAAAACAAAAAAGAAGGAAAGAAAGAAGGAAGGAGAGGGAGGGAGGGAGGGAGGGAGGGAGGGAGGGAGGGAGGGAGGGAGGGAGGGAGGGAGGGAAGGAAGGAGAAAAGGCAGATAGACAGAAAGACAGACAGACAGATTATAGTACCACTTGGCTCGATCTGAAAGCAGAATTCTCATAGTTAAAATAAAACTGAATACTGATTTAAAGTATGTTCTTTTCTTTATCGAGAGGCTAAAAGAGGGAAAGAAGTCGAAAAAGAAATTACAGAGTAATACACTTTGATTAAACACAAAACATTCACTAATATCAAATTGTAGCAAAAGAAGTAACACTGTAACTAGCGAGCACAACTATGAAAGGTGCTCAGTAAGTAGCCCTCTTAGCCGGAAACGGAAACGGCCCCTGCAGAGCAGGGCTGGGAAAGCAGATAGAGCTGCCTGTGGGCTGCTTTTTAGTTTAAGTCTTTAAAGCAATTTCTGGTTTCTTAACTTATGTTCACATATAGCTTTAGGTTGTTTAAATATCACATTCCTTGAAAATAATTTATCCAATAAAGATTAATAATTGTCTTTTTAATCTGTATTCTTACTGGAAATAACTTGAGGTAAAATATCAAAAGAAAAGGGCAATACTACAAAAAACATCATGGGAAAGCAGGAATTCAAGAATCCTAAATTTGTGATCATCTCTTTTTTATTCTATTTCCTCAATTTGAAGGAAGTGGGACTGTAGTTGCTACCATGATTTTGTGTGAGATTTCTGCCTAAGGTGAACATTTTTCGAGACACTAACTTCTCTTCCACATCACAAAGATATCCTCAAACTTTCCTACCCGAGACCCAGCGAGCTAAAAAACTGTTTCTAATTTACAGGCTGGAGCGAAGCTACTTTTCACATGTGAATCCATCTCATTAGCGCTCACACACTGTCTCTGCGGCTCCCTAAAGACAGTCACAGCAAGTGAAGGCCGTTCTATCCCGCAGGCTGTGGGCCATAAGTGGGATGTCTGCTCTGCGCTGACGTTACTGATCCCAGTGGGTTTCTGCAAATGGAAATAGCTGTGCATCTCCTCCTCCGAGAGCTTCATCTCTCACCTCTGCCATGCTGTTTATCTAAACTGTAGATTCAACAGCTTAAGAAACTGGCAAAGGTTATATTTTGAACGATATTTAAATTAATGTTGGGTTCACTAATAGAGTCCCAAGTTTCTTATTTACTGTCATTTATATCTGTTAAACCAGACACTCAACACGTTCTGTGTACATCCCAACTTATAAATTTGATAAAAGAGTTCTTGTGATTTTAATTATAGCCTGTTTATTTTTTTCCTAACATCAATATTTCTCTTCAAAAATAACTTTGGTTTACCCAAAAGGAAATTCACCAGAATACTAAAGGAAGTTGTTCCTTTCTTTATGGAGAATATGCATTTTAAAGACAAAAAAACAGGCATAAATGATATGGTAAAAGCAAATGATACAGCCAGGCATGAAGTCATGAACTTAGAATCCAGCACTCCAGAGGCCAGCCTGGGCTACATACAAAGACTCTTTCTAAACAATGGGTGGCTATGACCACTGGCTTTGTCCAGTTCTTAGTGAAATACTGGAATCTGAGGCTGAGGAGAGAAGGTAGGTCTGAAGATGAAAACATATATTCAGATATCAGTTTCATAAAAGCTGCATTTAAAAGCAGGGGCATCACTACACATACAGTCATTTGAGATCCAGAGAAAGGGGAAGAGTTGAAAGCCCAACCATAGAGAACAGGGAAATGGAAAACATCAAGGCCAAGCAAAGGAGCAGACGCTAAGCCCTGAGAGGGGAGACAGGAATGGAGAGAGCATGTGCTCCAAAAGCCAAAGAAAACTGTAGCTTCATGGAAACATGTCCTTAGATACACACAGAGAAGGGCATCTGGCATGCATACCGACTGAGCAAACCAGGAAAGCATGCCAGAGGCTGCTGGGCACCCACTGACGGTGCTGTGATTCTGTCTGGTTCTCTGTAAGCCAGATAAAAAGTGAGCCAAAGGATGGAAATGTGAGATGCTCTCTCAGTGTGAGGATTAGCCAGGTAAGTGAGGCAAGAGGGACCGACAGGAGCAGTGAGGCACTTTCAAGACAGTGACTGCAGGGATAGCTGGTACCTAGCGCACACTTGACACACATGGTTTAACTTCATTTCACAAGACTGTACACAATCAAGCCAGCCAAAGTCCCTGCATGGATTGGGGAGGGGCTCGCTAACTCTCCCCTCTACATGAGGAACTAATGGTAACCAATGACTCCTTAGGGGATGGAGAAGGTGTTGTCTTCAAGAATGCAGCCTGACAGGTTGTCTGTGTTCCAATGGAAGGCCTTACAAGCACGCACATACTGGCATGGTTGAGTGGACTTGTTGGGTTTTAAACAGAATGCATGAAGTTGGGTGGTAAGGGTTGAGCGGACATGGGAAGCAGCTGAGAAGAGGCAGAGGAACCGGATTTGATCAAACACATTATATGAGTGTATGAAATTTTCAAACAATAAATTTTCAAAAGGAAAAAAAGAAGGTAATCTAGCCTGGAAAGGAACAAAGTCAAAACATAAGAGGAACAGTTTTTACTAAAAGTGACCTATCTTTTGCACAAAAATTATCTCCCCATCTATATGGGAAAATAATTATGAGAGAAAAAGTCAATTTCTAAAAGTAAGATTACTATATCTAAGGTTACAAATGGTTTAAGTAAGGTTGTTTTCAACAAAGTTGACATCACATAAACCAGATTGGCAAGCTATGTTGCCCTTATCACAGGCCCTGGCTCTTTGCAACACAGCTTGCCAAGACTGGTTGATAGTAAACAGTCCTGTAACGGCCAGTAAACTATCTCCCAGCCCCTCCTTGACTTGCTTTGTTGACTCTTCCATTTTCCTTCAGAAGAAGCTAACCTTTTTACAGTGATTCAGCTTTGATTCATAATCCTTTACGAAGCTGTGAACTCTTCGTTCAAAAAAAAATGGAGCAAATTTTTAAATCATAATGCCCACAAAAAAAAGTGAATTAAAACTGGTGAAGACTTTAATAAAGTAATTCAACATAATTTCCACCCTTTTGTTTCTGTAACTAATTTAAATCTGCATTTATCTGGGAGAGCCTTCCCAGGAGTCCTCCAACACTTATTCCTAAGTTACCAGGGGAGACATGCAGAACAGAAATGATATGGCCACAGAAACAGTCATGCACACTTCTCTGAAAAGATTTAGGAAACTCAAAATAGCAATGTCCTTTAGATTGCTATGTCAGTCCTACAAATGACTGACAGCTCTGCAGCTTGAGGAACTTCAGAGACATCTTATTTCCTTTCCAGTTTTTCAGTGACTGTCCAATTTCAGGACAACAGTAAAACCAAGACACATTATGATAAAAGTGACTGAAGTCAGGAAAGATAGCTAGCTGCTCAGTAGTCAGATTTTAGGGGAAGATAAATCATTAACTCCCAACCTAAGTGTGCTCCTGCCATCGCCACAACTGGACAGTGCATGGGCAGCAGTAAACAAATAAAGATGTTTCTGGATGGATAGCAACAAAGTATCTGTAACTTCAGGTGATACCAGGCAGCAAGATACACTTCTCCTGTTCCACTAACAAATAAATATCCATCTGTGAAGATTGTGAGTAGCTAACAGTTTCAAAGCACATGGTCCTGGGAAACTCTACTATTGGCTTAAATACTGTTGCTTTACATTTAGACTAGAGATGGAGAGGGCAAATGTATATATAATTTAAATTAATCTTAGTCAATTTAATTTTAATTTAATTAAATAAAATTTATATAATAAAGAAAGTAACTAGAGAGTGAGGTGGTCCTTACTCTTAAGATTTTTTTAACCTCATATTTATTAAAAATAATAAGCAATCTACTAAAATTACTGGCAAACTGGGTTTGAAAGCTAAGCAATGCTGACAGTAATAATCATGATGGTCACCAATCCTTCAGGGAGTTGAGACAGGCAGAGCATCTTACACTAATGAGAAGAAAGCAACTTTCTTTGTAAAAAGCCTTCTTTTGTTCTAAAATGTGATGCTCTGTAAGGCACGATGCTGCATCAACAGACTATATTCCACCCAATAAGATGGTAGATGTGGGACAGGAGAGGTGTTTGTACCCAACCTGCCCACTGAGTTCAGTCCTCTGGAATCAAATGGTGGAAGGAAAGAATTAACTCCAAAACTGCCTTCCATGTACTCACCTTGTTAAGTGAGCACACATACACACACACACACACAGAGACACTAAATGTAATTTTAAATGACATTAAGTCCAACTGACAAGGCAGTGTTTGTGGTGAAGCACTTGAAGGCCTTAGGATCAATCTCAGCACTGAAAAAAAAAAAAAAAAGAAAAAAAGTTGAAGTCCCATAAACCAAACTGCAGTATGATATCACAGGTTGGAAACTTCAAAGTGAAATTTTTTAAAAATCACTTTCAAGAAAAAATATTTGAGCACAACATATCGTGACAAAGATTTATCAGGGAATTGTTTCCACATCTCTATGTACAAATAGCCAATCTTTCACAGTCCTTAAGGAACTCATTAGATAAATTGGAATAATTAAATTTCCTTCCCTCTCTCCACTCCCTTCCTGAAACTGAGAACTGAAAAGCCTATTAGCAGGCTCATCTTCGGGAAAGCTGGCTTAATGATACCATGGCAACAGGCCATCATCGTACAAAGAGGACCAGTGTTGAGAGGCTGAGAGAGACTGATGGAAGAAACTCAGCATGGTGGCCAGGTAACTTGGCTGTCCCAAACCACGTTTTCTAAAAGCCCAAATTAGCAGTACATTTCTTTATAGTTGTGGAAGTATATAGTCACAAAGAGAAATGTCTGTGGCTATTTATCTTTTAGACTTATTTTAAAGGAAATCTTTTCTTACGTCTCTTGCAGGTGCTGTCTCTCTGTCTTCTTGCTCTTGGCTGACTAACTCTTCCTTCCGCTTTTCATTAGCTGATCTAAGTTTGTCCAAAAACCACAGTGAAGTTTCCTTTCCAGGTAATGAGATCCACTGGGGATCTCTTGTGTTATAGCTCCTAGGAGATTTCACAAGCCTTATTCCCATGTCCTGAGAGGCAAGGTAGGACCAGGCAATTGGTTTCACCCATAATAGCATCCTATTTGAAGTGCTACTGAAACAAAGTCCAGCTGCTGACACTGTTAAGAAGATTTGGAACATTTACAAGGAAATGTCTATTAAACTGCAGATGTGCAAGGCTACTAACTCTGAGAAAGTGTAACACAATAATTTTTTAAATTTTTTCTGAAATTTTTGAAATTTTCCTTACTAGACACTAAATCATTGAATTATATTTATAAAATCCCTAAAATTATATTTTAGGTTATTGAAATATTAAGAGCATCTCTGAGACCACAGAAGGGACACCACCTCCCTCCAAGACTCTATAGGCTATACAACCCTTTCATGGTGGTCACTAAGACCATCCTGCATATTCTATATTTACATTACGATTCATAATAAAAGCAAAATTGCAGTTATAGGGTAGCAATGAAATAATTTTATGGTTGGTGGTCACCACAGCATGAGGAACTGTATTAAAGGGTCACAGCATTAGGAAGGTTGAGAACCACTGTGTTAAATGGGCAAAGTCATAGACAGCCTCGTAAATTCTTGTCTAATCCCCATAGATTAATACAGCCCTCAATGCTCACCAGAGAAGCTTCTTTTAGGCATAGTTGGTGATTAAGACACAGACCCACAACCAGTCAACATGTAGAGAATAAAGGCCTGTGGAATTCTCGGCTTTAAATGAGACATCTATGCCATATCTCCTCCGTTAGAAGATCAGTGATCACCAAGGAGGAACTGAAGAATGATAAGAGCAGAGGGAATAGATGTGTGTGGCGAGAAAGTGTTCGCTGGACATGACAGCAAAGCTGCTTACAGTGTGGCTGAGATCGCATGCACAAGACTTTCACAAGATCAAGCCAACCCAAATCCCAGCATGGATGGAGGAGGGTTTGTTAAGTCCCACCCCTTTCTGAGGAACTATTGGCAAATGATGGCTGCTGGGGAGAGTCAGTTTTCTTTGGGGATGTGAGCTGTGAGAGGCTACCCATGTTCTAAAAGATGGTCCCATACCCATGCACAGAGACGGCATTAAATGGACTCAGTGGGAATTAAAAGACAGTGGGGGGGGAGGAGAGAGAGAGAACATGGATGAGGAAGAAAAGTTGGGAAAGAGGAAGAATTGAGGGAGAGAACAGTGGGCATGGATTATAGTCATATACGTTATATGCTATATAGTCAATGTACTATTTTAAAATATTACAGGCTAGTCAATATAATATTTTTTAAAAATTATTTTCCTAATCATTGCTTGTCTCATAAGTTTTACATATTACCTAATTACCTAAGATAGTACATTCTGGTTTCTGGGAGAAATTTTGATTCCCTACCAAAAAAAAAAAAAATGATGAACTATAACTAGGGATTCCTTGAAGTGTTGCATATCTAGATATGTCTCAATTTAAACCAATCCTAGAACTTAGCATTTGTCTTAGTTAGGGTTTTACTGCTGTGAAGAGACACCATGACCAAGGCAACTCTTTATAAAGGACAACATTTAATTGGGGCTGGCTTACAGGTTCAGAGGTTCAGTCCATTATTATCAAGGTGGGAGCATGGCAGTGTCCAGGCAGGCATGGTGCAGGAGGAGCTGTTAGTTCTACATCTCCATCTGAAGACTGCTAGGAGAAGACTGGCCACCATGTGGTTAGGAGGAGGGTCTCATTGCCCACTCCTACAGTGACACTCTTCCTCCAACAAGGCCACACTATTCCAACAAACCTATACCTTCTAATAGTGCCACTCCCTGGGCCAAGCATATTCAAACCACCACACCACTGCACTGTGATTTTGGAAAAACGATTCACTGAAGGGGATTCACATAAATTCCAACAGGAAGGTTTTTGAAGGGGATGTGGAGTCAGACTCTGCCTCTCCACTCTCCAAAAGGAAGACAGCAATGGCCAATACCTTCTGGTAGGATCTGATTCTGGTTAACAGACTCAAGAACCCTTTAGTTCCACTACTGATTACTATACCTAATGGTTAATCCTGATAATCAATATGTTGTGGATAGTCCCAGCCTTGAATTTTGATCCTAGTTCCACTTTCCTGGGAGGGGCTACAGAGGAGGATTGAATCTGTACACAGGTGACATCTTGTGAACCTTCTGTCCAATTAAACTTGTAAAATAAAGGCTAGAGCCAGTGATTGGGCAGTAGAAGGGGAGGTGGAGAAAAAGGCTTAGGGGAGGAAAGAAGAGGAATTCGATATAAGAGGTAGTCGCCGGAGGAAAGAAGGAGAAGGAAGCCGATGACAGAGGAGCCGGAGGTGGAAGGACAAGCACATGGCCTGGATAAACCGCAAGTTATAAGGGATCTCATAGCTAGGGAATAGAGTAGTGTAATGGTAAATCTGCCCAATCTAGGCGTGCAATTTATACCATAATTATTGAGTTGTGTTTTCCTTGACTGGTCTTATTTGGGTTGGAGATTTACCCAACATCAATATAATTGGATTAGTCAAGACATCAGTAAAGCACACTGGGGGGATGTATGTGATGACACTTCAGGGGACAATCAGGTCTTAAGGGCTATGGCATAAAGAGGATTATATTCCTTGGTGGGCTCATAGTATGATGGCATTATTGGAAGTGATGGAAGGTAGGGGGTGGGGTCTAGTCAGAGAAAGTAAGCCAGTGGGGCCTGAGTCCTTAGTGCTGTATCTTGCCTGGCTTCTCACAATTCTTTTGTTTCCCAGCTGCCAAGATGTCAGCTACCCTACTCTACCACACCCTCCACCATGATGGACTGATGCCTCTGGAACCATGAAGCCAACAAATTCTTCCTCTCTTACACTGCTTCTGTCACATGTTCTAGTCCCACTGATGGTCAAGTAGCTGACAGAGCCTACCTCATTGTAACCAGGTGAGACAGACTGTGTGGAGGAACATGACTCCTCTGCTTGGATGGACCAAAGAGGAGGAACATGGAAGAGAAGTGTTTGTCTTGTACTACATACATGTTAGAATTAACATGTATTGTTATTAAGCAATATCAATGAATATAGAAAGTACATTCCAACAGAACAGCGATAATAAAAATTAATGAGAAAAAAATTATCCAGACTAAGAATACAGGTTTTAGGATGTAGCAGCAAAACTGGACACAAGACAAAGAAATGAGAGGCCCTCCCTTGCAGCAGTTGCTATGGAAAGACTTCTCTCTTCCCCGGAGACAAGACACCACCTGAGATTCTATGAGAGTAAGTTTAGTAAATGACTAAAGTAAACAGGATACTTAGTTATGTTTCTATTGCTGCTACACAACACCCTGACCAAGGCAACTTAGAAAAGAATTCAATTGGGAGAATAGTTTCAGAAGGCTTCCAGAGTCCATGAAGTGAAGCAAAGGCTTTAGAAATTGCTGAGAGCTCAGACCTTGAATTGCAAGCAGCAGGCAGAGAGCACACTGAGAATGGTATGAGTCTTTTAACACCTCAAACTCCGCCCCCATCCCCATCCCCGCATAATTCCTTAAGCAAGGCCACACCCCCAAATCCTCTGCAAACAACCAACAATGAGGAACCAAGTATTCAAATGGGGGAGATCTCATTCAAGCTACCACACAGGACTGTGTAACACGTTAAAATAATCTGACACACAGGGTGTATCCAAATATTAAACAAAAATGAACTTTCATAAGAATATGATCCTGATCATGTTTTTAAGGAATTTTATCTTTAGATAATCTAAATCTTTAGATAAAATTTGGTGGATACGAGCCTCTAAGTGGGGGTGCTCCAGTATCCTTTCAAGGTACTTTTTCTGTTTTTAACAAAAGTGTGAGAGGTTGAACGTGTTTAATGAACCCACAAAAATAAGAACAATGTATACAGTGTGTTGGTCCAGGTATGGCAAAGGAGTCTTTTGTACTTCAGAGAAATAGACTTTTCCATTTGTGTATTTTTAAACAGTTTTGCGTTGAATTATATAGGAGCTGGAAATGAGCAACAATCAGGAACTTTGGCTGCTTAGCAAGTGCCTCAGTTGCATCACAGGAGCCTCCATATATGGGCTGTAAGCTTGGTCTCATCGATGTGAAATTAAACAGTAGGTAGGGAAAGTACTTCTGATCAGAGTGGAGGCTGCCCATCACTGACTTTACGATGCAGGGAATGCTAGTCCATAGATGATGGGCTCTTTCTCTTGCACATATCACTATTTTCTGCTAGAACAGTGCTTGTCACATAAAACAAACACTGGCTAAATGAACCAATGTTTCCTGTGACTGTCTTACAAAGCTCCCAGATCTAGACTTCTGAATGTTTTGAGTGTCCTTTCTTTCTTCCTTCCTTTCTTCCTTCCTTCCTTCCTTCCTTCCTTCCTTCCTTTCTTTCTTTCTTTCTTTCTTTCTTTCTTTCTCTTTGTTATTTCCTTGACAACTTTAAATGTTGGTAGAACTTAAACTACTGTTACCAAACATCTAGACGGGTCTTCTCTCATGGCAAGATCATCTTAGCCTACTGCCAACCACATTGTTTTGGTCTCCTATAATTCAAAAGAGAACTCTCTTCCTAAAATGTGCTAGCTAATCACTACTATCTTCAGAATGTCTGGTGAGAAGTTAGACTCACCTAAGAGAGAGACAACACCAAATGCTGATCCCCACCCCCAAGAGGACTGTCCACTGTGAGTGATGCACCTGACCCCAGGGAAAATGGGACTGATATTCTATTTAGCCATGGCCTTTCCTCCAGTGGACAGGTAGGGACGGGACAGTCTCTCCTTCAAAGTTGTTAAAAATCAATTCACAAGAAAATGAGTTTCAGTCTCTAATTCACACCAAGCTGCAACATGGAAACGTAGCTTAAAGTAGTCACTAAGCCATGCACTCAAGCACTTCCAGTTCTGAATCTTAATGATTTCTCACAGGCAATATTGCTAAAAACAAACAAACAAACAAAAACAAAACAAAAAACCTGCACAGTAAAAATTCAACCTGCCAGAAGAAATAAACAACTTGAGTTAAAAATCAGTCAAGTGAATCAGGCAGAGCACAGAAGCCTGAAGTCCCAGCACTTGGAGCCTGAGGCAAAGAGAACAGGATCTCCAGGCTAGCCCACGCTGCATGGCAGAAACAAAGACCAATAGAGAGAAGTCACGCGAGACCCACAAGCACTGAGACTTTTGAGGATTCTGATAAAATGCAAAACAAACATTTTAGCATTTCAAAGAAATCAGAAAAGACTTTCAAATGTTAGTGTCCATTTCTGCAAAGGGAACAAATACGGCTTCTAGCAATGGGCTTTGTGTATTAGTGGTGGCTTAGGTATAGTTGAGGAGGGAATCAATCAGTGAGGTAGAATTTAAGGCTTCAAAATATCTCCCAAATGACACTGTAGAAAATAGACTTCATGAATAAATATAAGAAAGAAGGTAAGAGGAAGCAGAGAACAACCCAGAAGAAAAAAACCTGAGAGACTGGGGAGAGTCAGCACTGAAGGGAGCATTGCCGAGAAAGGTCTCAGGCTGACGAGAGATTACAATTCTCAGATCACAAAGCCACAACAGGAAGAATAAGCTGAACTGGCAGGTCTATGATCATAGACCTATAAAATACCCAAGTAGGAGAAAGTCTTTTAGGAAACTGTGATAGAGAAAAGGCAACATCTCCAAAAATTTACATCTTGACTAATAATTAAGTTCTTATAGGATAATGAAACCCAAGCTTGACGAGATGTCTTTAAGAATATCGAAAGAAAATACATGTCAGTCTACAATTATATAAAGTGGGCAGAGCTGGTACACAGCAAAGAATGTGTAATTGAAGTCATTAAAGTCATTGAAGTACTGAACCCCACCCCTGCTCCGGCATGTGCCACACAGCCCTTCGAGTGCCCCTTTCCTGGGATGTCCCCTTATCTAGTAACTGAGTGCAGCGAGTCCCAGAACCATCATGTACCTGCTCAGTCTCTGTGTCCTCATACTCCTAGTCCATCCATCTACCAAGCATCCCTCCACAGCTCCTACTTGCCTCTGTCTCTTACCAAAGTCTTTACTGCAGTGGGGAGATGGCAGGCTTTCTACAGTTCTGAAATAAGAGGAATTGTGCCCCTGCTTCCCCAGGCTAGGAGGAAACACCCTGACAGTCAATTCCTTTAAGAGATTCCCGGCAGCGGCCACTGGGGGTCGCTGTAGCCTCTGCGTAGTTCACCTGATGTTAGCAGAGGGCAGAGACCAGCAAGGCAATGGTGGCCAGCTGGGTCAGTTACCCTCCTTACACACTCCCACGCTAGGAATATCTAATGATGTACACTCTGCCTATAAACTAAATCAGTATTTACAGTCTTCCCACGAAGAAAAGGCAAGATCCAGACAGCTTAGAAGCAAGCTCTCCTGTGTACTTAAGAACGTGGTAATTCTACACTTAACGCCACTTCAAAAAAGAGACCAGGAAGTACGCCCCCATTCGTTTTATGAGCTGTCTATCGATGGAATGCCCAGACTAGCCATGAATACTATAAGAAAGTTGAATTCCAGGCCACGTATGGGCATGAGAACAAGAGCCATCGATGAGTCATCAGTGACATGAATTAAGAGAAGTACAGAAAGGACAATTCACTGTGGTTGGACTGAATTTGGTCAGAGGAGCGCAGCAGTTCAACATCACAAGTGAAGTTAGGTATGTTACTGGTAATGTGACCTTCCAATAATAATAGATTCAGAGACGGCAGGATCATCTCAAAAGATGCAGAAGCACCACCAATAAGATTCAATAACCACCACAGAAAGAAACCCACTGGTATGATGAAGCTAATCTACGTTTTTTTTTTTTTTTAAGCTATGAAAATGCCTTGCTTATGGTGAAAGTTAAGGAATTCCTTTTAAAATCTGGAGCCAAAGACACTTCCCCAAAATACACACACACACACCACATTACACACATACCACACACACAAAACACATACACACATTTACACACACCACATACACACCATTCTCTCTCTTTTTCTCTCTCTCTCTTCAAGATTTTTGATCAATTATATTAAGATACTTGGCAAGGCAAGGAAAGAAAAAAGAATATGGCATAAAGACTAGAAAGAAGGAAAACTTTATTGTTCACCAATGATACATGGGAACAAAAAAGTTACACATAGAAAGCTAGAAGATAGACATCGTAGCAAGTAGACAAGTTAAGATCAATGCATAAAAATGACATCTTACAAGACAGTCATAAAGAAAAGTAATTTAAAAGAAGACACAGTTAAAACTCTGTTAATGCTTCTAGTAATGGTGGAGTTAAGTTGTACTGACCACCCTACTTAGAACTAACGTTTTTAAATGTAATAAATTAAGGATACAAGAAAATGACTAACCATAGAGAACTTTGGAAAGAGGAGTAAGAAAGATTATCTTAGAGGATTGCTATTTATATTATAATGAGAGTTAAGGTCAGGCAGAGGAGGGGCTGTGAACAAAGAGGGCACTTAGAAAGTCTCAAATGGTGTCTGGTCCTTCACCTTGGTAGTCATCACATAGATGTTTATGATGGCCCCTTAAGCTGTACAAGTTTTATATCTTTATTTCATTTAATATGAATGTGGTTTTAAATTGGCATCTGTAATAGCTACTAACTTTTTGGATAAAAATGAGAACTTTATAAACTATTAACAAGTCTTAGTTAAGTGGAAAACACAGGTTAGAAGATTAGACTTGATGAACATAGCAATCTCATTCAAATTAGCATATAGAATCAATGTAATATAACTAAAAACCCAAACACGTATTTTTTTTTTTACCCCCAAACACGTATTTTTTGTACAGTAAAGCAAGCTGGCTTTGTAATTTATAAGAAAGAGAAAACAGTATGTTAGCCAAAGTCAGACCAAAGCAGAACTAAAGAACTTTTACATGTACATACGATGTGACAGGGAGGCAGCAGGACACAGAGCCAAAGCATCACCACCACTGGCTCACGTGGCTGTCAGGACTGAAAGTCAGGAGCTCAGTAAGACTCTCTGGGAACAACCCAAAGCTACCATCTACAATGTCTTCTGTCTCTTGTGGGAAAACTGTCCTTCCTTTGTTGCTTTCCAGCAGCTCTGACCAGGCTCACCCATGTCATCCATAATAATCCTCTTAGCTATGGCCAGCCCATCAGGGACTCTCCTTACACATGCAAAGTTCTTTCATGGCAGCACCTAGATTAAGGTTTGCACAACTGTGTCTGCAGTCTCGACACTCTGGCAGATCAAAGTAGCTCTTGAAGATGGACAGGACGTATCCACCCAGTCGGACGTCCACCTAAACCTCAAAGCTTGTGATAGCTTACTGTGTGGATGGCATGAGTAATAGGGTGTGAGAGTGAGACCAAGTGCCAAATTTACATGCATATTGAAACCTGTTAAAATGTCTGAGCTGGCATGGAAGTTTAGGGAAGAAAATGAATAAGTTGATATATAGTGCTTAATAGAAATTAATGAAAATGAATCCCTACTCCATGTAAACATACACAGACAAACACACACACACACACACCCACACAGATACTTCCACAAAATGTGAGAACAGAGAGGCTTCACAAAATACTTTGCCCTCCAATATGTAGGCTCTTGCTGTGGTCACTGTTAAGAGACAACAATACTTTCTAATAAGATGCCTAATTGATGAACTACAACTGGCCTGGGAGGATAATTACTGAATCACAGATGTCTGGGCAGAAGCTTCCTTCGTGCCATGTGGCCTGTAATGAGACATTCCTCTGTCTTCTCCTGGAAGCTATGTTATACATTTAATAACTTCTGAGCCAGTGTTCCGTGCTGCCCCTGGAAGGCTGAGCATGGTGACATATGTCTGAAAACTCCTTACATGGGAGACAGATGTAAGATGATTACTGTAAGTTCAAGGCTACCCTGGTCTACATGGCAAGTTGCAGGATGCCGAGGACACCAGGGAGCCCCTATAACCCTGAAAATGCTTGGTTAATATGCTAGTATACTCCCACAGATCCATTAAGGAGATATTCACTTGGCCCTGCTAGGTGCTGTGCTTCTTGTCCTAAATCTTGTCACTGGTGTGGTCTGTCTACGTTGTCAAGTTTTGGAGATACTACACAATACAGCCTACCCCGCCCCCTTTCTCTCTCCATGGACTGAGGAGTGAAGTACCATGAGTAATTTGGGAGAGAATCTAGGAGTATCTGCCTGTGACTTCATTGTAGGGGAGATCTCCTAATGCAAGCCACGAAGGAATATATCAGTTGTGTTACATTTTCTAAAACTCCCTTATGCTTCATTTATCAAAACCTGGTAGATCCCAGGACACACACTGAGAGACAACATTCTCAATACACCAAATACTACAAAATAGCAATACCCATGATACAATAAGGATAGATAAGTTCTATGAAGTATCCAAAAGATACATATAGGAACTGAAGAGGGGTAGAATGATTATAATTTTTAACAGAGACAATAATAAAGTCAGAAAATCATTTTATGTGTGTATTATGAAATATTTACATATATGCATATTATACTGATTATATTAATACAAAATATAAAGTTGGATATAACAATAGCAGTCAAAGATATAAGTCATAGGGACTATTACATAGGAATCATACATATAAGCATGGTTATAAATTGAAATAATTACTTTGGAAAATACCTTGGTGTCCCTCTTGAATCAGGCATTCACAAGTCTCCTGCTACATACCCTTAGTCCAAAAATGAAGTGTAAAGAGAAACCCTCGCTGACACACTGCAGAGGGCATGTTCAAGGGTGAACCCAGCGGCACCATTCATACTGCTTGACAAGTGAGGCGTCAATCAAGAGCGTAATTCATATATTCATACAGGGTGAAGAGGAAGACCAGCTACACAAATCTGCATGATAAATCTTAAAAATGTCATGTGTGAAAGAACAAGATACAAGACAACACAGATAATAGCTCCATTCTATGAAGTTCAAAAACAGGTAAAACTCACAGTACACAGATGTGAAGTCAAATGTAAAAGGTGGACCAAGGAACTGACAGTCCAAAACATCTGGATCATGGTCTCATGTGCAGGCTGAGCACAGGGAGGGGTGTGCTGGGTTACATAGAAGGACACAGCTTGGGTACACAGAGGGATTCAGAAGCCTGTACAGTTTCTGTCTTATGGGCATCCAAAAGTAAACATGGGAGTTGGCCTTGTTTCTGCTGTCACGCTTTAGAATACAGACATGACAACTCTCTCTGTGCATTACATTATTGATATAAAAATAAATCCAGGGATGAGTGTGTCTTAGAAAAAATAGTTGGCTGGCCCATCAGCAACCAGTGGAAAGAAAGGCTTCCTGCTACTGTCTCCCAGGACAGGGTTGGTGGCAGCCCCGCTGGAGGTGCACATTAGTAGCCCTTTCACAAGCTGTTCCCTTCTGAGTCACACCTATTAAGGCTCTCATGTAAAATCAAGATCTCAGTCCCTACTGCTAAGCCCTGACCTCTAACTCCATAGCAACGGGAGCATTCGCTCTACACAGATTTTGTTGCGAAGGAAGGCATTTTGCAAACAATTTGTGGTAAAAAAATGAAGGTGATGCCACTTCACTGACATTGTTGTCACCCACAGAGCTAGCAAGGCTTTGCTGAAATATCCCCGGTTCTCAGTTTTCTTCCACTTGGTTCCTTCTAGGAGCTCAACTACAGTGGATGCTGAGGAGATATCTGCTCATCTGCGTCAGTGTTTGAATTAAAACAGATTGAGTCACGATACTTCTCTCTGGGAAACGTAAAATCCAGATAAAGCCTTCAGGAAGTATAATCTTCACCAGGGCACCCTTTATACTTCATGGGGACTCTCAGTAACTGCTTGGCCTGTCCAGATCTGTTTCCCTCCCCTCTAGAAAGCTCCAGGGGAGAATGGCAAACAACACAGTCCTAAGAATTCTGAGACTTCTGACTTGAGAAAGTTAAGTGCAGAATCCACTAAGCCAGAGAGCAGGCTCTGCTCTTCATTTCTTTGTGAGTTGTTGTCTGTCTGTCTGTCTTCTGTCTGTCTGTCTATGGTGTTTGTTTTCCACTTTTAACCAACACTCTTATTGCCAATTTGCAAACAAAACATTTTACTGTCTAACTTTCTTTCCTCACATTGCAGTACAAATAGTTACTGGGAATAATAAACACGTTACTGTTCACACAAGTCAAAAAATATAACTGAGAAGATTTTAAGTGACATTAAATAAGAATGCCAGTGAGAAGGGGAGGTGGCTTGGTGGTAGAACATTTGGCTAGCATGAGGTTCAGTGTTCAATACCTAGCACTGCAACTGGCCTGATATTGTGAAATCATAAAATGGTGTTAAGCTTTTGCCCTCAGCTTGTTCCTTGGTAAGAAAACATAGGCTGAGCCTATGGTTTTTGTGGTCATTCATAAATGAATGCAGCACCTCCAATGCAGAAACCTAAAACTGCAAGCCCCTTGTGAGTCCAGATGGGCACAGGATATATGGTCACACCACCCATCTCTCCTAGTTCAGCAGGGCCAAGCCCAGGCAGGATTCCACCTTGAAGAAAGGGTAATAGCAGCATCTCTGCTTCTACCAGTTGACACTTCTCCTAGCCTCTGGCAGCTTGCCCTCTTGGAGTTGAGCTCTTTCTACAGTGTGGAATAGAGGGAGGGGCTATAAGAAGGAAACGTGGTTTCTTGTTTCACTACTATAAGCTGGCTTTCCACTCATGGGCTGGCAATAGTCCAGGCAAACTGTCTCTGTCTTTTCCACGTCGATGGATGTTTTTTGGCAATCCCCCTCATCCATGTAGATATTTTCCCCAGCAGCTCTCTGGACACGTATGCATATCCAATTCTGTTGGGTTGTTTCACACAAGTTCTCAGTGTGTAGCCCTGGCTGGCCTAGAACTAACTGAAGAGACCAGACTGACCTTGAGCTCACAGAGGTCACCTGCCTCTGATGTCAAAGGTGTGCCTTGCATATGTATTTCAATCCCTTTTTTCCAAGGCTCCTATTTCTATCTTCAATTTATTCATTCATTTATACATTCATTCATTCATTCCATTTTTTCTTTGTTGAGCTAAGTTAGCCCCTCCAGATACTTCCTTGCTCATGACTTGAAGTGACCTAATGCTGTATGTTACACCCTGATGTCATCTAGAATGACAAATTCTGAGAAGCCTGATTCATATCATACAGTGCTCCAGCAGGCCATGGCCCAGCCAGTTTCTAGAAAGTGCCAGCCTTCAGCCCACGCTGAGCTTATTCCTCTGAGAAGGACATGCTGGGACCCTCATTAGAGAGAGCCCTCTTGCAATGCTTGAAGACCAGAGCAGACAGCCCTAACCTCCCCCTCCCCTGGTGGGTGTGGGAGACACGCAGTTCTCTCTATAAAAGCCTTGCCACTATGGGCTGCCAACATCTAATGCCTTCCATGTGGTGTGATATTAAGAAGTCATCTAACTAGTCACAAGTCCTCCAGCAGAGCATAGCTGCTCTTAAAACTTTAGTGTTTCAGATAGAAGTTTCACTTAACATCCTGCTATGATATGTAAAGAGTCAGGCCAGTAGGTCTTCTTATTCAAAGCACCTGGACAAATTTCATAAGAAAAGAAATGATAGTGCAAGATGCTTTCCAAGCAGGAATGGGCCTGGGCAACAATGATTTAAAAAAAAAAAAAAAACACCACAAAACAAACAAAAAACCCCACTGTCCATATGAAGGAAGAAGCAAAAGAGTTTTCATTGTAGAATTAAGCGGGGGGGAGGGGGGGGAAGGTCTTATCATAGTGGGATTTGAAGATGAATAAACAAAAGGTAGATAAGTCTTGTGCCATGCACACTTAGTCTGTGGTCCTGTTTTATCATTCTTAAATGAAGTAGTCTGATCTACTCTGATTTATAAATGTATGTTTCAGAGAGAGAGAGAGAGATGGGTGGATGGAGAGATAGATAGATAGATAGATAGATAGATAGATAGATAGATAGATAGATAGATAGATAGATAGATAGGTGGGTGGAGAGATAGATAGATAGATAGATAGATAGATAGATAGATAGATAGATAGATAGATAGATAGATGACAGAGAAAGAGAGATAGGTTTAGTAAGTACTAATAACAAAGTGAAGAATTATTCCTATAAATACAGAGCAGTTATTCTGGGCAAGGTCCCGGAGAATGAGACTCAATAAGATACTCCTTGCTCTTGACTGGTTCGTTTCTGAGAAGGGGTGGGCAGGGCTTCTTAGAGAAGGAGACCTGGAGATAGCCTGTGACAACAATCCATGTGCATTCCAGGCAGAGAATGGAACATAAGCTGAAGAAGCAGGCTGGGGCAGCTGGAGAGAGGTCTCCAGTGTCTTTCTAGGGAATCGTATCCCACCTTTTACAAGGAACAAACACAGAGAATGTTAAAGAAGAAAAAAGGAGAGACTTATATTTGGAGATTTACCTTGAATAGCAGGTTAGAGAATGACACATGGGATTTGAAACTGGAAGTCGGAGTGACAAGTGAAGATTGTAGCCAGATTGTGTAGAATACAGAGGCCTAAGAACTGGGCCAGTTGAAAAGCTGCTAACGGAGTGAATCCATAATGACGGCTGTATTAATAGAACGCAGGAAAAAATGCTAAGACACCGAAACCTAAAATACAATGCTTTAAGAATGTGGAGGTTTCTATCTGCCACACGGTACTTGTGGGTAGGGTGAGGTAGGGGTCTCACACAGACTTCTTGGGCATCAAATTTAAACTACTGGTTGTTAGGAACACAGGTTTATAGAAATCCAGCCATGCCAGTCATTTCCCTGGTGTATGTATCTGCTTCCCTTTAAGAAGAACAGATATACACTTTCAATAGAGACCTCATGGCCAGGAAAACAAAGTATTTGCTGTCCCACCAATTATCCAACAGCCATAAGCATTATATCTCAGAGCAAAATCATGTCTCCAAGCCTGAGGCTATCTCTAATTGGGCTGCAGAGTGAACTCATACGTCTTCAGCAGGGACCTTCCACACTGGGTCCAGGGAAGTGACTGCAATAGTATCATTTCCCAGGTAGAGGGAAGACACAGGGTAAAACTCAGCCTCCCTCAGACTCTCTACCTCCTAAGTCACCAGAGGCATCCTCACTGCAGAGGAGACTGGGGAATTCAGTCCCCATCCACTTGGCTGTGGTTCCAGGCTGGAATTCGTCAGCACTGCACATGGTCTCCTGTTCATGTTCTGCCATCTCTGAAGCCAGCCTTCATCCTGTGGTCTATGGTCACTCACCCTGGACTGAAGTTGTGTTCTTCTAGAGTTGATTCTCATCTCTTTCCTACAGAAATCTAGTAGCACTGCCAGCATGCAATAAGTGACTTAGTAAATGTGTTACTTGAGGGTTTTGGGTTTTTTTTTAACCACACTCAGTATGACTCTAGACCAGAAATCAATGTAACTGCTCCTCGTCTGAGTTCTCACAGGAAACTGCCTGTCTCTGAGCTCTGCCAGTGTGAGAGGCTTCAGTTCCTTTTTGTTCAGAAGGTGAGTGGGTGGGTGGGTGTTGGGTGGGTGAGTGGCTTTTTTCATGTCCTTTTCAACAAAGAGCAGCCTCTTGGTGTCTCATTCTTGCTTGTGGCTTCTTCTTAGGCTCCCCCATTTTGAAATGGCTTTTGTTTCTTATACATAAAAATAAGACAAATGTTGCCACAATAATGTCTTAAATATTATGAATCATGGCAAAAGCTAAAAGAGAATCCATACTGGAAGGCAAGTGTAGAAATGCCCACGAGAAATCCCATACAATGTAGAAAATAACACTTTTAAACTCTGCTCAGTGAAAGAATTGCGTGAAATTGGAATGAAGTCTTTAAGAGCTAATATACATACAAAGAAACATCTGATGGGCATCCTTGAAACATAAACTGACTTCTATAGCGTGGGGATGGAGAGGTCAGAGTTCATGGAGGGGTGTTTACTGTATGGAGCTATGGAAGGCTGGCACAGAGTACCTCCAGACCTTATAGTGGTCATGGCTGCCACCCACAGCCTCAGTCTCTCAAAATGACTCAGCACGAATACAAAATATGACCTAGAATGGTTCCCAAACTTTTAATCTATGTCTGGTAGTGACATAGCGAAGGATGGTCAGCACGGGAGGTCTTGAGAACAAGCACCAGAATGCAGTAATGGAGATGCCGAGATGGGGCAGGAGAAGAGAGATGGTGGGTATGAATGGTAGAATGTATGTAGGGATGCTGCAAGTCCTTTGTTTCTGGCTGGGACCACTATGTGCATATAGTGCTGTTAGCTAAACAGAATACATACCCCCCCCCAAAAAAAAGCAGATTTAGATACTGTCTTAGATATGGAGGAATATTTGGTTAATTTGGGAACAGACTATAGTTGGAAGTATCTCCTCATTAAATAAGAAATGGGGCCTAGGAAATAGCTTTGCTTTACACTTTAGAAAATAATCATTTGGGGTGTGTGGAGGAAAAATGGGGTATCTGAAGCTACCATAATAACATGCCATGTTATCTGATTGAAAAAATTAATAAAATGTAAAGTATGATATGTAATATACATTGGTTTATCCCCAAACCCTGTAGAAAACCTATGCAATGACTCCAGGCTGACAGGAATGAGTGGATTGAGCATCCTGAGGTGATTTGTCAAGGGCACTGGGCAGGCCTCATGACCTCCATCACAGTACTCAGCATACGGCAGCCCCTCCACAAATGTTGGTGGGTGACTGACACACTCCAGTTGCTTCACGAGGTAGCATGCCTGCTTTGAGCCTAAGTCACAGCTTTTCTTCTTCTCTGGTCTGTTGTAGATAGCCCCAGCCTTGTATTTTGATCCTAGTTCCACTTTCCTGGGAGGGGCTGCAGAGGAGGATTGAATCTGTACACAGGTGACGTCTTGTGAACCTTCTGTCCAATTAAATTTGTAAAATAAAGGCTAGAGCCAGTGATTGGGCAGTAGAAGGGGAGGCGGAGAAAAAGGCTTAGGGGAGGAGAGAAGAAGAGGAATTCGATATAAGAGGTAGTCGACAGAGGAAGGTGAAGGAGTAGGAAGCCGATGACAGAGGAGCCGGAGGTGGAAGGACAAGCATGCGGCCTGGATAAACCGAAAGTTATAAGGGTCTCATAGCTGGGGAATAGAGTAGTGTAATGGTAAATCTGCCCAATCTAGGCGTGTAATTTATACCATAATTATTGAGTTGTGTTTTCCTTTACTGGTCTTATTTGGGTTGGAGATTTACCACAATACTGGTCACCTTGCCTGGCAGACAGCGATGACTTTTTACTACTGTGTCTCTCCTGGAGCCCGGTGTGTCACCCTGCCTGATTTCTTGGTCCTATTCTTCTTTCTCTTCCCTTTCTCCAGGTCTTCTGTGGTTCCACGGCCCTTACCCCATCCACAGTAACTTCTAAGACTACTTACAAGTCAGGGAGTTAACATAGTAAAAGTCCAAGAACTAAGACAAGAAAGCTATAAAACATCAAAAACAGACTTTAAAACAAATTCTGTGTACACACTGAAAGTCATGTAAGCTTAAGTTTCCACACAAAATAAAATCCATTTATTGGATATGTTTTTCCAGAGAGTAAATATACAAAGACTCTAGTTGTGGAGCTCTCTGGGATGGGAGACGTATCACATATAGTTGAAGTCCTTTCTGGATATTATTTTAACATCTATTATTTAGTGTGTACTTGTGGACACATGTGTTAGTATGTGTGTGTGTGTGTGTGTGTGTGTGTGTGTGTGTGTGAGAGAGAGAGAGAGAGAGAGAGAGAGAGAGAGAGACAGGAGAGAGAGATAGGTGAGAGAGAGAGGGGAGAGAGGTAGGAGAGAGAGAAGTGAGAGAGAGAGGGGAGAGAGAGAGGGGAGAGGGGGGAGGGAGTTGGTCAGAGGATGTCTTCCAGGAGACAGTTCCTTCTACCATGTGGATCCCAGGAGTCAGCCTCAGTTGAGGATGGGTGGTAAGCATGTGGACCCAGGAGTCAGCCTTGGCACCTTCATCCACTGAGCATCTTGCTGGCCCTAGTTCACTCCATCAGTTTAGAGTGTCCTGTTTCCCACTGTGTTTTTACCTTTTAGGCAGAGTATCCCTGCTGTGGTGTCTTCTGCTGTCCTGCTTCATAATACCTAACCATGTTTTCCACTCCAGGTTTTAAGTTGGGAGCAGAGTGTTTCCTAGAGAAGGGTACAGCGTACGGTGGGTGTAGTAAATGCTTGCACAAAACGCTGTCATGGAATATAAAAAGATTGTCATCTGCTTTATGGGGACTCAGCAGAGTTCCCTGCATAAATAGGAGCGCTCATAAACATCCCTGTGGGTCACATGACTGTGCTGAGGAGACTGGCTTACAAGATAACTTGTACCGTGAGATGAAAAGAGTGTGGCTGTATTTACTGAGCCAGCTAGCGCTTCAGCCTTAGTCTTCTCAGCCAGAGAGAAGACCAAGGGAGGATTGATTTCGGGTTTTTGCACATAAGATTAATCTTAAATTTTGTGATGTTTTTATATGTACAAACAATATGACCACATATATGCAAAATCAAGACTCGTGACTTTCAGGACTTTCCAAAAGGATAAAAAGGATGACTTACTTCTCTGGACATATCTCAAGTACAGTGCTGAGTACACACACAAAGCTTTTGATGATGATGATGATGATGATGATGATGATGAAGAAGAAACAGAAAATACTGAAAATCATGGCAACACGGGGTCTACATGTAAAGTCTCTGGAAAAGGAAAAACTGGTTTGATTTCCAAAGCCTTTTGATAATTAAAATTGTCAGTAACAAAACGTCATCATATATGAGTCAGCCTGCAAAGACAGAGGCTTTCCATGAAATGGAAGCAGGGGTATTTAGAAACCAAAAAAAAAAAAGACATATAAATTACATATTCCAGGTTCACAATACTGTGTGTGCGTTTGTGTGTGTGTGCTTTCACGTAAGTGAACACATGTAGAGGCCAGAGGTCAAAGGTCAATATCAGGTGTCTTCCTTCCTCATTATGTTCCTCTTCATTTTTTGAGATATGGTCTGTCTGTCACTGAACCTCATTTAGGCAGTTAGTCTGGCTGGCCAATGAGCTCTGGGATTGCCCTGTCTGTCTCTGTCTCCTCAGTCCTTTGATTACAGGCACTATAGTGACTGACTTTTATGAGTGCTGGGGATTCGAACTTTGGTCTGCAAGTTTGCGTAGCGAGAACCTTATCAACAGAGTCATGTCCTCAGACTTCTTTACAAGACAGCTTTAAGACATTTAGAATTGAGTTACAATTTAGTTTAGTAAATCAATGATTCCCAATATCTTCCCTTGAGAAAGAATAAAATATTAAATAGAAACTACTGAGTTGTAGAGATTATTTTAAATGCACAGAAAAGAATCATATGTGTTTAAGATTGCTGAAATAGCCAGGTGGTCGTGGCGCATGCCTTTAATCCCAGTATTTGTGAGCCAGAAGCAGAAGGATACCTCAATTTGAGGCCAGCCTAGTCTACAGAGCAAGTCCTAGGACAGCCAGAACCACGCAGAGAAACCCGTCTCGGAGTGGGGGAGGGGGCAGGGTTGGAAGGGAAGGAGGGAGGGATTACTGAAGTAGACTAACTGGCTCTAGCTGCTGTTGTCAGGAACAGTACAGATCAAGCTTTCAGAAAAGAATCTGTCATTGCTCTGCCTGTTCATGAAGCCAGAAAGTGAGCAGTTACTCATTCCTGGTGCATCCCTAAACTGCCTCCACCCAGGGCAGCTGCTTGTCCAAGCCATACACATCCTCTCCAGTGAAAGCCCACATGGAATTACTGGCTACAGTTCTCCTGCCCGCCACTGGATTCGCCACAGCCTCTGATAGAATTGCCTTGCGGTCCATTCTCCAGGAAAGGTCCCGAAGGTGGATCTCTAGCTCAGAGCCTATTGTCAGGGACTCTCTTTACTACCACAGTGACATAAACCAAAAGTAAACTGGTTTTCAGAATAAGTTTTTTACACAGAAATCACGAAAACATTTCCCTATTGACATTCAAAGATGACAAAGGAAATATTTTCAGATAGTCAGAGTTGAGTAAAAAGTACCACAAAAATGCAGAAGAAAATACCTCCCACCTCTATATATACTTAAACCTCAGGACAGATGTTGTGTGTAAACTCTAGAGAGATACCAGTTAAGTTTATCTCAGGCAGTCCTGGGAAATTCCCAGTTCCTTAGGCTGATTCGTCTGCCCTTCCCACAGTGCTCTCAGCCTGGGAAGCATGGCGAACATACAGAATCCTTCAGTGACGAGCCTGCCACGATGTACACGGGTAAGGAGAAATCTAGCCCAAACAGGTTATAAAATAGCAAAGCACAGGTCTTCACTGAAACCTAGTCATTTTGGTGAGGCTTGCCCAGTCTGTTTTTAATAGGGATGAGAACGCACACACCAGCCTTAGTTCATAATGTTACCTTTCTTTCTCAAGTGCAATATTTAATATGAAACTGTAGTTCCATCTCAAAGATGACACTTTTCTGTCTAGGCCTGCCAAATATTCAAATGTATGTCCTCTTATGGTGTGATGTGTCTGCATTTCCCTGTTTATAGTCTCAGCCTCTACCTTACACCTTTCTTCACTCCATCAACACAAGGCCCTACTGCATCTCACCTTTCCTTTACTGCCTCCCACCTCTCACAGGAAAACAAGGGTTACACAACACAACTGCTTACCTGTAGAACCAGACTAGCTGTTAGCTGGTAAAAAGCTTCACAGAGGGTTCGTCTCCTCTGGACTTGATTCAAATTGTTTCCTTCTTTGTGCACCGCCATAGCTAGTAGCCAGGGGTGGATATTTTATTTCGTAGAACCAAGAATTGATCTGGGGTAGCTTGTACCTCACCCTCTCTGCTTCTCTACATTTACTGACACATACACACACACACACACACACACACACACACACACACACACACAATCTATCATGAAGGGCTGTGTAAATCCTGAAGCTGGGGCTGCTACTGAAGTAGCAAATCCAATACTTTTGACATCAGTCACCAGAGCAGCACTTGTCAGTGAGTCAACCATCCTAGTTATGGCTCAACTTCCCAACCGTCCAAATGTGTCTAATAGCGCCTAACGTGTAAGACTGCAAGGGGAAATATCAACTGAGCTGATATGAGCACTGCAGCTTAGAGAAAGTCTGACACAGAATAGTGGTCACTTGACGAAGGAGAGCTGTTGGGGGTTGGTCAGATGCTGTTATGTATTCCAGTGCTAAATACTGGCCTCCAAGATCTGGCTACTCTTGATGAGCAGATCCTCACGTACACCAAATGATGCCATGCAAAACTTGCTCCCCGATGTAAAACTATCAGTTAAAATAAAGTGGCTAGAGCCAATTACTGGGCAGAATAGAAATTGGCAGAGTTTCAAGTTACAGAGGTGGGAGTTACAGGTAGGGACCGTGAGGAAGAAGGAGAAGAGGAGAGAAGGAGAAAGGAGAAGGAACATGGGGAGAACAGGAGGTTTCCATTGAACATGATGGACCAGGAGCATGTGCCTGAGAGAAATGGCCCCTGAGGTCATGCTGATGTGACATGAATCAACCCAGTTGAGATTCAAATAGACTTAGAGGTAATCCCTCAGTAATTGGGCCAGAGTTGATTTAAAAATCCATAGGAATCTCTGCCTTGATTATTGTGGGACTGGCTGGGTCACAATATTAATAACTAATAGAGTTTATTAACTCCATTTACAGAGAGTTGTTACTGTTATTTGACACAGTGATGCTATGACTCACTTTAATGCCAGATGGATCTAGAGACTCACTGTGAAGAACTCCTGGAAAGAAGCTGTGCCCACAGAGACTGATGATCAGAACTACAGTACTGTGTGGAGACTGGAATGATGTAGGTCTAAAGGCTAATTACCCTGTCTCAGGTGAGCTTTATCCCAGAATAGTCATTCCTTGCCCATCTCTGAGTCAGAACAAACTTCCTGTGACTAATAAATAAAAACCTTTAGAATCTATTGACTTAGGAGACAGTCAGCTTCCACCAACCCAAAAGCTAAAAGTGTCATCATATAGCATCTCAAGCATACAGAAAATCTTCCCCCATCTCCATGTAACACTGCCCTGACACACCTACTCAAGTGTGTTTTAAACTTGCTTCCATTGTGACTATTTTCTGTCCTGTAAAACTATAAAACTTCATGGAAGAAGCTTCCATGTGGGAACACAGATTTAGGGTAACCTAAGTCTCTGTTCCCAGGCCGCGGTCACTCAGAATGGCTGAACAATAAACTATCTTTTATTTCCTTGAAGATGAGAGCTGTGTTTTTGTTTTGTGTTTGCATTGACATAACTAATGCAGTACAGAAAGGAAAAATGCTATAACCTTAAAGGAGATGGGTCTGCATGACTTATATACTTAAAGGGTGACATGCTTTGGGTTTTCTTCCATCTGTGTCCTGAATCAACTCAAGATTATGAACTGCTTAGATGTGCATATCCTCAACCACCATTTAAACAATAATCTCACATCAGGACCCCCTCAAAAAGATTTGAGAGGTTTGACAGGTTGACTGGATCTCTTTGCCCCACCTTCCAATGTGGCCATGTTGAACAAACTTCCTTTCTCTGCTTTCTACTTCTTTTTTTTTTTTTTTTTTCAAAGAGAGCAATTTTTATTTGGTGAAGGCAAACATCTTCCCAAAGAAACCAGAAGGGCAAGGTGCTGTGATAAGGGGCCTCTGTGGCCACACAGAGATCTCACACTGGGCAAGGACCAGGCTCGGGACACAGAAGTGTCCTCAGCCATTCAGCACCATCCGGACAAGCTCTTCATAGTTGATGCAACCGTTGCTGTCCTCATGTCCAGCACTATGCATCTCTACTTCTTCCTCTGTCATCTTCTCACCCAGTGTGACTAGGACATGACGGATTTCAGCACCCATGACGGTGCCATTCCCTTCCTTGTCAAACACACGAAGGCCTTCAACATAATCCTCATAGGTTCCCTGGTCCTTGTTCTTGGCCACGGTCTGCAGCATAGGCAGGAAGTGCTCGAAGTCCAGCACCTTCACATTCATCTCATCACTCTTGGGGTTCCCCAGGACCTTGAGCACCTTGGGGTTATTAGGGTTCTGGCCCAGGGCCCGCATCACATCCCCACACTGGCTGTACAGGATCTTGCCATCGCCTGTTCGGTCAAACAGCTGGAAAGCCTCCTTGAATTCTGCGGTCTGGTCCTCGGTGAAGTCATACATCTTGCCAGACCAACTGTGACCCCCAAGTTCAAAACCATGTTCAGAGACTCTAAGTATATAGATTATGCGGGATGAAAGCAGACCTCTAGGTCCACCAGATGAAGTCACATGGAAGTATGGTGACCAGGGCAGAGGACTTCTAAAGCATGGCATATTAGAGACAGACTCCCCCAGACAGAAACAGTGGGTGTGTATGGAAATAAAGATTCAGGGGATGAGAACAGTACTTTTCTCATCAGTCTTCACAGATAATAAAAAGAGAAATGGCTATGGAGGAACTTAAAGGAGATTTGGTCCTGTGGGGATGGAATCAGAAGATATTTACAGAAGCAGCTGAAGACCTGGGTGAAGTGGATCATTGATAGGCCTATGAGAAGAAAGACCACAGAGTGGCTGAAAGAGAAAGGAATGATGTCTAGGAAAAGATGTCTGAACAAGCAAGTTTAGGGGAACACAGAGGGGAATAGACACTGGTGTTACACTAGTGAAAGCCAAGATTCTCCCATAAAATAAAACTTACTTTCAGTGGTACCTGAACTTACGGAGGAAAGCCCTGAGTGACTGTGTTATTAACATGGGCACGGCCATGTTAAGAACTCCATTGTGTCAAGGTCGTCTGTTTGTCCCAGGAATGGCAAAGCCTTCTCCAGGTGAGGCTCAGAGGGATGCCAAAGCTTTCCTTGGGTCCAAGGGCAAATGTGTGTACAGAAAATGTCCACTGTAGCTGTCTCCCCTTAGATGTTTACATCCTGAATTCTGCTCCTTGCAGAGACTGTGCCTACTGAGATTAGCTGAACCTCTTTATTCAGCTGTTTATAAAACATATAGAGAGAGCTGAACCTTGCTCAGCTGTATATAAAGCAAATAACCCCGAGACCTTGCTTATTTGTATTTGCAAATTTGGATTTGCTTATTTGAGGAGAATCTGGTCTCTGTATTTTTTAAAAAATGGACTTAAGGGACTAGAGAAATATCTCAGTGGTGCAAGAGTGTTGCTCTTGCAGAGGACCTGAATTCACACAATGGCTCCACCAGTCCTAGAGGATATGGCACCATCTTCTGGACTCCCAAGGCAGTAGGCACTCATATGCTACAAATACATACATGTAGGCAAAATACACAAAATAATAACTTTTTTAATGGAAAAAATGACACAAACTCAGGTTATTATAGAAGAGGAAGAGGTAACCTCAATTAAGAAAATGCCTTCAAGCCATCTGAGTGGTGGTAGTGAATATCTTTAATCCCAATACTCAGGAGGCAGAAGGAGGTGGATCTCTGTTGAGTTCAAGGCCAGCCTGGTCTATAGAACAAGCTGCAGTAAAGCCAGGGCTACACAGAGAAACTCTGTCTCAAAAAAATAAATAATAAAATAAATAAACAAATAAAGGGGGGGTGGCTCGAGAGATGGCTCAGTGGTTATGAGCACTGACTGCTCTTCCAGAGATCCTGAGTTCAATTCCTAGCAACCACATGGTGGCTCACAACCATCTGTAATGGGATCTCATGTCTTCTTCTGATGTATCTGAAGACAGCTACAGTGTACTCCTAGACATAAAATAAGTAATTCTTAAAACAAACAAAAAACAAAAAAAAAAATACCTTCATCATATTGATGTGTGAGAATGCCCTAGGCATTTTTAAATGATTGGTGTGGGAGGGGCCAGCGTATCATGAGCAGTGCCAACTCTGAGCATGTCCTGGGTGGTATTAAAAACAAAAATCAAGCTGAGCATACCATGAACGAGGAAGCAGCATTCCTTCATGGTCTGTGCTTCAGCTCCTGCCTCGAATTCCTGGACTATAAGGAGTAAGATGAAATTAAATAAATAAATAAATAATTTTTTTTTTCTTCCCAACTTGCTTTTTGGTCAGTGCCTCAAGACAGCAAATCATCAATACAACCATGTTCTAAAGAAATCTTGTTTTCTCCGTGACTTGTGGGTTAAGATCCTTAGACTTTATTAAAAGAAATGTTATTGAAAAAAGTTTTAACATTATTTTCAAATTAGGTTGTTGAACAGCAACGGACATCATTTAGATATAAACCAGTCATCAATCAAGCCCTGGGAGTTTCAATATGGCTGACAAGTTGTTAGACAGTGAAAATGGGCTTCAATATACATGTGTATATATCAAATATATACATATTGACTATACTGAACACACGTGCACACACACACACACGGGGGCGGGGGTGACGAAGGGGGATGATAAACTTGGGAGGGCAAAGAAAACTTGTTGGAAAAAGTCAACTTGGCTTCACGTCCCTGAGGACACTGGTTTCTTGTTGCATGAAGGATAATGGGTGAGCTATGGAACCCTGGAGGCATTGCAGTTGGGTGTTTGCAAATCTGAGGTGTCAAGACGGGGTGCAGAACGTTCTTCAACAGCCCCAGACATAAGGGTTGACTGCCAACTTGGGGGGCTTGGGACTGAATGCCAGTCACCAGCTCACAAATGAGTAAAATGCATTGGGTTTTTTGCTTACTGGCAGCCAACGCTCAGCAGGCGCTTGTGCTGTTGGGCAAGTCAGGAACTGTTGACATATTCTCACCACATCTAGCCTTCAGCACTTCCAGCCTTCCCTTTGGGCACTCACCCACAGGGAAGCACAGCTCTTGCTCCTGCCGTGAGTGAGCACATGTTATGGGCCGAAAGGTCAGCAAGTGGGAAGGGAGATGGAGATGTTCTTATGCCTATGTAAGGGGCAAGTCTGCACAAATTTATTTTCAGGTAGTTATCTAGAAAGGTATTTGGGGGTGGGGGGATGTTAACAAACGAGTTGGTTAAAGAAAGTCTAGGGAAATAAAGTCCCATCAAGGTCACATCAGATTTCCTTGTGTTGGAGCAGTGGTTCTCTAGGCGTGGCCCCAGATCTGCCGTAATAGCTGGGAGCTTGCCAGGGAAGTACATTCGGGGCTCTACTTTCATCTGCTGAATCAGAGGTTGTGAATATTTGGCTTCAGCATGCTAGCAGGTGAGTTTGACGCAGGCTCAAGTTTGGGGACCATAGTACATCACCACCTCAAAGAAGACACTACAGTAGATACCTGGTTATCTGAGTGAGTGAGATGGGTTCCGGTCACACGGGACAGTAGCGCAGGGGAAGGGGGCAAACAGAGCCGTCATCTTTCTTGCCACTCACACTGTGCCAACGCCTCCCAAACTGATAGTAACTACTATGGGTAGCTGAGGAGAGGAAAGAACCCTGTCAGGCCTCACTCTCGTCCATAGATTTGCTGTGAGACTGGACTAGGTGGTAGATAATTCGACTAGGGTGCATTTACCATAGGCGACAGACCAAGTTTCAAACTAGGTGTCAGGACATATTGCCTTTACCTGCTAAGAGGCCTCAAAGGGAGGACAGGTAGCCATGTGGAGAAGTCAGCTCCTCACCTGATGATCTTTCTACATGGCATCACTTTCAGGCATCCAAGAAGGAACCAGCATGAACAGGGGCTGCCTGTCAGGTCTCTGCATATGCTGCCATCCATCCGAGGGAAGGGGGAACAAGCCCTCCCACAGCGTCGATGGCAATGTTCCCGACCCTCAGATGCTCCAGAATGATTAAATTTGCAGGCAACCCGAACCCAGCAGACCCAACCCACGTACTGTTCTCGAAACTTCCCAAACTAATACCGAAACTCACCGCACCCATTATGCCTCTGGGCCAATGGGCAGGACAAAAAAGAAAAAAAAAAATCAGGAAGAACTTTCAATGCCTGAACAAGTAAGTGTGTTGTTTTGTTTTTCCACGCAGTGCTGAGTTAGGTTTAAACAAACACAAACTCACACCTCCGGGTGGAGGAAGGGCCCACAAGCAGCAGCCCCCACCCACATACCCTGTGGGCGAGCACTGAGCAGGATGCAGAGGACAGATGAGCCCACTTCCGGTGAATATTTTCTCAGGTGTCCAGGGTAGCGCACTCAGGCAGCTTTTCCAAACTACTCATTAGAATCGGCGGAACCATCTAAAGCGGTTTCTATATTCTCCGGGATCATGCACTATCAGATACAGGGTGTCGCCCTACTACACCCCAGTGCCAGTTTGGTTTCTTGGCTTGTGAAGACTGCGTGAAGCTTTCTCTTTCTACCATCAGGCAGTAGAGCTGGTTTCAAGAGAAAGTGAAAGACAGAGTAGTCACACAAACCTTGTCTTGTTTCGCTAATTATGAAAGTCTCAATGTAAGATCAGTACGGTTTGTAACAGGTTTCATAGCTGAGGGGAGATTTTTCAATAAGGAACTAGTAGTCATATTTCTTATCCTCAAACTACATGAAGGTCCAGAGACATCATGTAGACCTCCTAGTACCCACCTTCTCTTCAAGTAGTGATGATTAAAAAAAAAAAAAAAAAAAAAAAAAAATCCTAAGTGATTGGCCTGCTCTAAAGCTGCTTGCTGGTATTTGTAACACATTCATTCTCTGAGAGAACAGGTTCCTAAACTGTCTCCAGTTAACATGGAAACATCAATTTGTTCTGGTCACGAACTAACCAAGTAAGTTATCTCCCAAGCTCCTTATGATTTGCACCATTTGCGAGGGCTGAGTATCAACTCCGTGGGGATTTCTGCAGCCCTTAAGTAGGACCCTGTGGTGTGGGAGAGAGAGGTGGGTAGCTAGATCAAATGAAGGGCAGGCTCTGCACAAATCGACTGCAGTTCCACGCCAGTGTTCGTCTGTAATTTAGGCCTGCCTCACCTGAGTTAAGTCAAGACAGAAGTCTCCTAACCATGATACATGCAGCTCTAAATGTAATTGCAGGCTCGAAGCTGAGGCTGGGAGAGGTCTGAAAACGAAGATAAAACTGCAACCACAGATTCGAGTCAGCAGAGAAGCAGGGTTAAATTCCAACTTTGATTTATGGCTTGACCTCGGGCTCATTTATGAAATCACTGGGGATCTTAATTCATGGCTTTGCAAAGTGGAACTGTGATTGGCTTCACTGGCTCAATCTGGACAAGTGACTTCGGTCGGCTTGGTGGGAGGGCACCTGGGTGCCGCAGCCATGTCTCCTATCTAACTAAGAGCAACCCATCATTTGTTGCTAAGTCAAATGCTGATGCCGCAAAAGAGATGGGGGAGGGGAAAAGCCTAATAGATTCTTGCCTGTCACGGTGACTGCCTGCTTGCTCTCATGGTTTAAAATTACGGTCTTTCTGGCCAATAGGCAAAAGCAAAAATCCTTCCTGCAGTCTACGGGTGCACAGGTCCCCTATCAGGTTCTTCTGGTTGGTCTCCCTTTCCAGCCAGCAGACTGTCCTTTAAAGAAACACCCAGCAGCACAGAAGGCCAGCTCTACCCTCAGACTACACCAACCTGTGCTTTGTTTCCAGAGCTGGTTTTTTTCCCCCTGCATGATGTTCCTTTTCAAGCTATGCCCCCCCCCCCCCACTTCCCATCCACTCTGGCACAGAAGCTCCTTTGAGAAATGAGACACAACATAGTATGTTAAGAGGGAGGAACCGATAAATCCTGCGTTAAAGCTGAGATAAGGAAGAAAATGAGCCCCCACTGACCCAGACTATAAAGCTCAGGCCATGGTGAAACGGAAAACATTTTGTGGGAAAGGAGAGATTTTCCTCAATTGGGTATTTGATGGTTTCTTCGTTGAAACTAGTATTACCTTGAGCCGTTCTTAAGTCCAGTAAAAAAATGAGGAAGTTTGACAGAGACCGTTGAGAACCTCACCAGTAGCTAAACTAATTAAAATGCATGTATCAGAATTAGGCACGGTGGTGCAAGTCTATAAGAGGCAGGAGGATTGCCAGTTTGAAGCCAGCAAATCTTTGTTGGGCTAAAGAACAGAAAGTTACCTTCAGATAACTTGGGGGCCTACATTTGAAACAGTAGGAGAGCTTTTAGGTAAAGTTGCCAGTAGCGTGTGCTCCCGAGAATGCTGCCTGCCTGGTCACACACTGCTAGGTGATAGGATTGCAGAACTCCTAAAGAGATCACTCACGGTCATGGTAACAGGGTCTGCAGTAACAGCAGCCATCAGTTTCCTGAGAGCTTGTGTTCCATACACTCCATTCCATTTCTAAGCTATGAGAGGCTAAATCGCTTAATAAAGCCCACGTGGAATGGCTGGGTTTCAAAGCCATGATTTCATTGGCATCTTGATTAGAAAACAATTATTAACTCCAACACGCTATTTTAAAGATTACACTTAGGTCCTTTCTTCTCCTTCCTTTCTTTTAAGCATGCACATGGTCTTTTTCCTGCGTGTGTTTTAAAGCACATTTTCAGTCCCTTTAAAAGAAGTCTACTGGCCTTGCACTAATAATTGGTGAAGGTGTAGACAGCACATCGAGACCCATCACATAATTCTGCTTTTGAGTGCCTCGGATTCTCCACAATCAGAAGACGGGCTATTTTAGAACAGTTTTAACTGGCTCTTTGGAAAGTGAAGCAGATCAACAGTAATAGGTGCAGTAAGATTTCAGCTCTGCGAGGATGTCACCTGTATTCCCCAGCAGCTGTACCTCGGAGTCCACTGCCACACACCGGCCAGGGCACCGGTGGCTCAAGGAGAGGCATGTCCACAGTGACAGGACTGGCTTTTCAGGGTCACTTCCTGACACAGAAATATTTTTTTTCCTGGCATTCATGCATCCATTAATTTTGTCTTTATGGGCACGGCAGTCTCCCAGATGATGACAGGCAGGCTACTGTGTAAAAAGGCTGGTATTTCTGCCCTCACAGGTACACCAGTTAGTAAACTCTTAGAGTTGGCTGGTTACCAACATTCCTCTAAAATTTCCAGAGGAAAACCAATGAGGAGGTAACCATTTTGCAGTTTCTTTCTGGTGCGCACTTTCACCTCCACTATTTCTTTGACTTCATCTTCTCTAAGGTTGTGTGTGGTCTTTGTTGTTTTACCACTTTATTCATTGAGATAGAACTCCCTTGCTTAAAATAAAAATAAATAAATAAAGAATATAAAGAGGACAGAAAAGGTTGTGGGAGGAAAGGGGGGTAAAACTTCCTACAAACATCTCTTTCTTCCTGTACCTGTTATTCCCACCAGACATAGAAGCCAGTGAAGACTGGACTCCACCCTTTCCTAAAGGAAGCAAGGAGCATGGAAACCAGTGAGAGCCAGTGCTGCCCACCCTCACCCCACACACCCAGCAAAAGGTCAGCAGCTTCAGCTATTCAAAAGGAAGCTTTCGTTTCCTTCCCCTTCTTACAAAGGCTGGGTATCCTCAGGCTGCTGCTATGGAGGTAGTGTTGACTCCCCTGTGGAGCCTGAGTTTGGCCCTGCCACCTTGAAGTTTAACAGCACCACAGAATCAGCTGACATAAGGCATCAAGAGGAAACAAAACCTCTCAAACCCCAAACTCAAATCAGAACAAAGCAAGCAGATAGACATGGCGGCGTAAAGAAAGCAAGCCGAAGGAAGGAAGCCAGGAACTAGGCACAAAGCATTTCCTACAGTAGCTAGCTCTCCTCCTCCACTGCCCAGGTCTCTATCTCTACTTCTATCTGTTTACTAAGGCCAAGCAAGATAAGACTCAGGGGAAATGGTGACCCGGCAAATGGTGACCTTTATAGGAAAACCACGACCAAAATACACTGGGAAAACTTGGTCAGTTTTTCAGATTCAAAATGGCTCACTTAAATAAATACTCTATGTTTATCTGCATGGAATCAGTCCTTGAATTACCAAGACCAACTTTCTAGGTTTTAAAATCAGGATATGTCCAACTCTTAAAATGGAGGGAAGAGAATGGGTCCCCACTGGTTAGGAGGCAAAGTTGAAGACCATTAAATGTCACGTACTTTTACCTCCGAGGTTTTGAAAATGTGTATACACAGGCACATACTGACTATGTGCACCGAATGTACAGAAGATGCACAGGTATTGCATTTGCTTGGTTGAAAATGGGTTTCCAAGGAGTCCAACTGGCCAGATGCCTCAACTCAAAACGATAAACCCACACTGAGGGCAGTTCTGGCCTCTGCCCTGTGTGGAAACACGACTTGTAAATAAAGTCTCATCAGGAGTTATTCAAAACTAACTGGCTAAGATCTAGACACTTAGTGGAAAGACGCCCTCTGTGTAAGAAAGAACTCAGTTTTCAGCTAGCGTTTTGAACACACAAAGTAACAATTTTTAAAAAGCTATGGCCAATGTCCACGATGCGTTTATTTCACAGGGGAATCCGCCCCCAAGCCCCCAAGATTTCCCCGACTCCACAGTGACTGGCACTCTGCATTTTCTCTGTCATCACAGCATACATAAAAAGAAAACAACAAAAACACATTAAAAACATACCCCTTAAATTAGCAGATTTAAAAGTAAATCTTGAAGCAGTGTTTTGTTATGCTTTGATTAAAACTATTTACAGATCAAAGTGCACTTGTATAGAGATAGCAACGTTTCTATTATGGTATAGGTTATTTTTGCTTTATTGTGGTCTTTTTTTCTGGATATAAAACTTTTAAAGCTTTCTTCAGCAACAGTCATTCTTCTGTGATACATAAGTTATGGATCCACTGAACTTCTGAACCAGTTTTTTTTCTTTCTGTGCTTTTCTGCTGTATACTGTTACATGGGTGGCACATGCCTTTGGAGCAGGCACAGCCTGACACTGCACTCATCACAGCTGAGTCAGGATGAAGGGGGAGCTATGGAATGACGTAGCACGAGTCTGATCCTTTGGCTCATCTTTTCGAAGAAATCACTCGATGAAACTTACAAATCACTGATAAATTCGTCTTTCTGGTTCACAAACAAACCAGCAGATCACTGATTAAAATGTGCAACAGGGCTTTAAAATGACCACACCCATGCTCCCATCTTGGTGCTCAAGAATGCCACTGTTTACAACCGGTGTGACAGGACAGGATACAATAAGGCACGGAGTGGATGGTACAGGTAAAAACGAATACTTTAGGCCTAATTTGTTTTTCTGCACAAATACGAAAATATGTACCGTCTTCAAGATAAAATAACAAAGAAATACATAATTTTTGTTATGAAATGCCTATACAAAATTTTAAAATTTACACCATCTGAGCTGCCAAGAAAAGTTAAAAAAGTATCTTTTTCCCCCATACATAAAGCTTCCTTTCCTCGGTAGGTCCATGAGAACTTGGGTTCAGAATGTCCAGCACTCAGTGGAGGGAAGAGGGCCAGAATCCCCTTCCTGCTCTCTCTAACCCCAACACAAGACAAAAACGAAGGTCAGAGGTTGACAGTAGTGTATTCTACTTATTATGCACAACGGATACTGAACATAATCAGGATGGAAGGCTACTGGTACGCAGATGGACTGAGGGATGCATAAGGCACTTGGTGGGAGAGCAGCATCCTGGCAGAGGGGTGGTGGACACAAGGACGGCAGGCAGGAGGCTCCTCAGGTGCACAGGATCATCTCTACAGCAGGGAAGACACGGCAGGTAAAACTCAGAGGTGGGCGCTACACTGATGTGGTCACTCGCTCAGTGGCGTGGTTGACCTCATTTTTGTTTGAATCCAGTCCTTTGGCGGCATTCATGTCGTTCCGTAAATTCTCCACCGTCTTTTTCATGTTCTTTAATTCCCTGGGTGTGGAGTGGCTCGCCTCTGAAGTGTTCTCTGCAAACAAACAGAGGCCCGAGTGTTTGGTTTTATCCACTACTGTTTCAAAGCACACAGCTTTGAGGCATTAGCATTCCAACACAAATTTTACAACTTCAGAAATCCAAGTTCCAAGGGAAACAGCTTTCTTCACAGCTATGTGCATTCAGGAGCTGCTGCTCGCTAGGAGTTCATGGGACATTAAAGTAACTTCATAGTCACAACTGAATATAGGACTTTTAGAATAAAGGAGTAAATTTAAAACCATTAGTATAAAGTGATAATAAGTTTCTATGTGCTCATGGAAAATAGCAAAATTTAAGATACAGCTATGGAGTGAAGAAGAAAAATAAAAAAAAATACCCTAAATTTAAATTTTTCCTAATGCTGTTTTATTTTTTAGAGTGGCTCTGGTTTCCTTCACCCCTCCAGGCTTGGGAGCTGAAAAAGAGAAAGCCAGGGAGAAAAACTTCGTCTGGCAAGACTACTGTGTGCCATTTGCTGTTCTGATGAAAGTTCATGATCTTCTCATAAAGACCACAGTGCTGAGAGCTAAGTAATGGTGCTTAGCAATTCATAAATTCTCCTGTTAGCTAACATATGACATGCTCATCATCTCATAAAGCAGCATTTACATCTTTCCAAAGACCTATCCTGAAACACACTAGTTTAACAGAGAGCATTTCTGAGGAAGTAAAACCAGCACTGAAATAATAACATTCTGAAATGTGTGTGGTGAGTGTTAGAGAAATCCTGACTTTGAAGTTCTCATCCCTAGCTCCCATCTTGCTTCTACTAAGACATATGCCTAGCAGTCATCTGGTAACACCTGGACTAATAAAGGTGGCAACAATAATTTTAAACCCGACTTAGTCTGGGGTCTGTGAGCCCCACCCCCTAAGCACTGCTGTGAAAACCCCAATTGGTACAGAGAATTCAGAAAGCCAGCATAGGGGCTGGAGAAATGGCCCTCCCCAATGGTAAATAGCACATAACTGCTCTTCCAGAAGACCTGAGGCTCAGTTCCCAGCACCCATGTTGGCTTGATCACAACTGCCTTTAGCTGCAGCCAGTACCAGGGCACCTAAGAGCCTCCTCAGGCAACAAGCATACTTCAACACATGCATACACATGATTGAAAATAAAAATCTTAAAAACAACAACAGTATATTACTAGCCAGGGTCAAGCTGAGATACAGAATGTCTGAGAGACATTTTCAAATACAAATCAAAGAGTGGGGGCTTCAAACATAGTCCTGATTTCTAAATGGAAACTTGCCAAGATAGTTCAACCAACACGGCAAAACTGTACACAAAGGCCATGGTAGCCTGGTATGCCAAGAAGAGAGATGTCTTGTACTGAGTCCCATAATGGCACCAGGGTGGAGTGAACACAGCCTAGCCATGAGCAGTGTGGGAGATAGGAAAGACAGGCCACATAAGCCGGAACCGAAAAGGAAGCATTGCCAGTTTTAAAGACAACTGTGTGACATGAGGGCAAACTATCACAAAGAAATAAAGCAGGCAAAAACTATTCAGGTAACAACATGAACAGCTCAATCTGCCCCACTCACATGTTATGACTCAGTACCTTGAGAACTACTCTGGTTTTTTTGTTTGTTTGTATGTTTTGTGTGTGTGTGTTTTTTAATTTTAGGCATTAAAAGGCAAAGCAGAAAAAATACTATGCAAAACCAAATCTACATAGGGCGGCACTGTCAGTCTGGGATGAGTATCCGCCCCCATACCATTTCATTTTCATCTTCATCCTTCTCATCTTCCAAAAACCGGATTGCGCTAACTCTGTGGACTGAGTGGTCATTCCAGGCTTCCTCAGAGACGTCGTCGGTCACCAGGCTCTCCAGGGCATCACAACGCGGCAGGCTCTCTGCAGTGACAAAGACAACATCAGCAGGGAACGCTGGCCATGGGAAGGGCTACACTGTAATTTAGTGGCTCACTGGTTGGAATCCATACGGAGACCCACAGTGCCAGAAATAAAGGAGGGCAGACCACTGTTCCAACCTCCAAACTTTGCTCTCCATTAAAATATAAGACAAGAAGCAAAGAGGCTGGGGAGGAATTACTCCTTTATGATGGAACTCCATGTGAGATCCTCTGGGTATCTGATAGATTGGGACACTTCAGTGTTTCATTACAGGAGAAGGTTAAAATACATTAAAGGATGGGGTTTTTTGTTTGTTTGTTTCTTTTTTTTGTGGAGTCTTTTCACACAGTGTGTGTGTGTGTGTGTGTGTGTGTGTGTATCCTTCTCGCTCCCCCTTCCCCCATGGTGGTGAGACTGCAGTCAAAGGGGGCTGGTACTTTCCTTTGTGACATTCTGCTACACTTTCCTGAAACGATGGGAGTCATTTTGCAATGTTCCAGCTCAGGGGACTCTAGTATTCCCACCAAACTTGTATCTCTCAGCAATGGATTCATTCTATCATGTTTCAGTCATTTTTTTTTCAATCACAAAATTTATAAAACAAAGATACAACGACTCAAAGTAACTCACTGGCTTAAAACTACTGGGCCAAAGGTGTTAACTGGGAATCCTCCAGTATCCATCTTAATTTTCACAAGCCACCCCTTTGACAACCATTATGCTTTTACCCTTCCCTGTATAATCACAAACTAAAGGGTGGCTTTCAGAATTTCAGACATGATAAACAGACATGAGTGGTCCTTTCCTATAAAGACCTTGGCGACCCTTCCAGAGTCACCCCACAACCGCTTCACCTTGCTCTAGCTGGGCAAATGGAACAAAATGAAAGCACACTTGGGAGAAGCAGGTCCTGTGGGCGGTCATTAGTCCCAGCTCGATGTGCCTAAGAGAGAGTCACCTTGGCAGATGGGTTCGGAAGGCATCTGAGGAAGTAAGACACACGTTAAAATCTTCTCCCCAGTAGTGCGGTCTATGTCCGTCTGGAATGTGAGGAGAGGCTGGGACTGGTTGTCAGATAACCACAGGGCCTTTAACTTCAGGGTAGTCAGCGATAAGGGTAGATGATGCAACCTGATATAAAACAAGAGATGTCACAACCAGAAAAGCTGAGAACTGTCTCCTCTTAACACAAATGGGAAGACAATACAGGAGTCCCAGACACAGTTCTTGCCACTGCATAGGGCTGCAGCCTCACTGGTTGGCTGGGGTGGGGGGAGTCCCCAGGGGTGGTAGGAAGGAGACAGTGATCAAGGCAAAGAATCAAGCTGCAGCACAGACACGGACGCAGAGCCTTCTGCCTTCCAGGGGCTCCATTTAAATTTGACCCTTCAGTTCCCAGTCGCTCCCAGTTCTCAGATTTGGGTGATAATTAGCATTCCCATCAAATTATTTTGTTTCAGATGACAGAATCCATACAAAAATACTTTAAAAGTTGAAATGTTGACACCTGAATATTAGGTGTATATTTATGCTTGCACCAAGATTTGATAGATCACAACCATTGAAAATGTACTTCACAAAAGTAACCAGGGACTATTACCTGAGAGAATAAACTGAAGTCAACCCTTTCCTCTCCAACCTGCTTCGGTCATGGTATCTATCACAGGAATAAAAATATAACTAATATAGACATTTGTACCAGGGTTATGGTTTATTCCCATGACAAACACATGACCATGCTATTTTGGGCAAGAGTGTGAAAGCGTATGGAACTTTGGGCTGGCAGTGACCTTAAGTACTTAGAATTCAGTGGGCTATTTTGTGGAATATTGGAAGATACAGTGTCGAGAGTGGTGCAGACAAAAGAGGCCTGGCTTGTAAAGTTTCAGAGGGAAGCAAAGACTTTATTGGGACCATATATAAGGTATTCTGACTTGAGAATTTGTCAGGTAGGTTGAAGGATCAGGAATGATTAACAAAAGACCACTGAAGTGAAACCTTTGTTTTACTGAACAATTGATGCTGGTTGGGTGAAGCTTCGAAATTAGCTTTTGTCTTCTTTAGGGTTTCTATTGCTGTGATGAACACCAGAACCTAAAGCAACTTGAGGAGGAAGGGGTTTATTGTGCTTACACATCACAGCTCATCGTCCAGGAGAGTCCGGATAGGACTTCAAGGCAGGAACTGATGATGCAGACGCTCACTGGCTCCATCACCCTCCCTGCCTACCTGGCCCTCCCTCGCTCCCTCCCTCCCTCTCGCTCCTTCAAAGATTTATTTATTTTATTATACAAGTGCTCTGTTTCTATGTATACCAGAAGAAGGAATCAGATTCCATTACCGATGGTTGTGAGCCACCGTGGAAAATTGAACTCAGGACCTCTAGAAGAGCAGCTAGTACTCTTAACCACTGAGCCACTCCAGCCCCCTCTCGCCAACCCCCCTCTCCGCCCCGCCTGCTTTCTTATACACCCATAAACACCAGTCCAGGAGTGGCTGGGCCCTCCCACGTCAATCACTAAGAAAATGCCCTATAGGAATTCTCACAGATCAATCTGATGGAAGCATTGTCTCAGTTTGTGGTTGCTTCTTCCCAAATGACAAAACCCAGCCAGCAGGTACTGATTAAGAGACCAGCAGCTCTGGGATACGGACTTCTGGGAATATTTTCCCAGGGTCATGTAACACACAAAATTAACTTGTATGCCCCACCCGCCCAAGGACCAGGCAACTTCCTGGAATGCTTGAAGTTGTAGTTCTTGGAAAATAACAAAGCCTCATGGGAAATTACGGTGGCCTATGGCTTTGTCTTTATAAGCAAGCAACCTGCAACATGTGTCTTGGGGACATCTAGCTGTAAATACCAGGAGGCTGTCCTGACCAAAGTCCATCTTGGTCAGTATTTAATAAAGCTTGCTCTAAATTTGGCTCAAAATGGTGGAATTGGATTTTCCCCATCGAATCTCAGGATTAACACTTAGTGTATACAAGTCACTGTCCAGAGTGGGCCAAGGCTACATGTGATGCTGACAGCTGACCTTGAGAGTGTCTAAGAGTCTCAAAGGTGGAGGATTGAAGGGGTCATGGGAAAAGCTGAGGTGTGGTACCATGTGGCAGAATCAGGCTCTCTAGAAAGACCAGGAGGACACTGTTAAAGGTGCAGCCTGTGGAGATCCCAGCACATTGGAGATGCCAAGACCAAGCCACGAAGGACAGCAGCTGTGGAGTGAAGCTGGCTTGAACATAAGAGAACATAAGAGACAAGCTGTATTTGCTACCAATGACAGGGCTGAAGAAACGAAGCCTCCCTTTGGAGCCAAGAAGAAAACAAGTCCTAGACATCAGACATGGAACTTCCTGTACTTCTGAACTTGCGTTTTACTTGGATTTGATGTGACTATACCTACCCTGATTTTCCCCCCTTGGAGTAGAAAGGTATGTGGTTATTTTATTTTATATGAGCCCACAGTTGAGAGGTTTGAGATATTTTAAAGAAAATACAAAGTTTGGACTTTTAAAGAGTGTGGGTTTTTTTTTTTTTAAGTTGCTTATGTTTTATATTATGTTATTAATATGAATTATGGGTATGAACAAGGAAGGAAAGGTTATAGGTGGTATGTTTGTGTGTCATGCTGACAAGGGGTCAATTGTCCTGGTTGGTTTTTTGTTTGTATTTTTGTTTTCAGTCAACTTGAAGATAAGATAGAGTTATCTGAGAAAAGGAACCACAATTAAGACACTACTTCCATCCAAATTGTCTTTAGGCAAGTCTGCAGGGCATTGTCTTGACAAATGATTAATGTGGATGAGCCCAACTCATTATGGGTGGTGCCACCCCTGGGCACGTGGTCTTAGGATGTATAAGAAAGCAAACTGAGTAAGTCAGAGGAAGCAAGCCAATAAGCAGCTTTCCTCCATGGCTTCTGCTTCAAGTCCTGCTCCAGGTTCCTGCCTTGGCTTGCCCCAGTGATAGGCTATTACCTACAAGGATAAGATGGAAGAAGCTCTTTCTTCCCCAAGTTGCTTTTGGTTGTAGCCTCTATCAGTGCAGTAGAAGCCTAACTGAGATAATACTTCACGAACAAAGTCCCATCATGTCCTTGTATTGGAGAGCTCATTCCAATACAAGGACCTCTGAAGGACCTGAAGGGAGACAGCTTGTCTCTACCCTCTCGTCATGTCACTTAGATGTGTTTGCTCTTCAAGTGAGACAGCAAGTGAAACCTCTCGTGCTACCCCAGAACTGTTTCTTTTTGTAACAAATCTGTTATATACACATTCAAATTCAAAGAAAGCAAAGACATTTTTGGAGGGGACAGACACTGTGAAAGAGTTACGTGCAAACACACATACATACATGCGAATACTGGACCACAGGGACACGGCTCAGTGGTGGGGCACTTGTCTAGTGTCTCCAAGGCCCTGGGTTTGACTCCAGCAGCATAAACATAGGTAGGCACATGGATGCACAGCTCAAGCATCATATATGAAATCACCTTTTTATTATAGAAATGAAACATCTGAACTTTTACTGTTTCTTTTAGAATAGGAGTTAAGCTAATATCCTCTAAAGTGTAAAAAAAAAAAAGGGTTGCTCAAAACCATTACAGTCAGCAACTCTGCTGTTCTTATTCACAACCGCACAAGGGAAGAAAAAAAAAAATCAAGACTTGAAAATTGGCACAAAATAGATAATCTGCTCCCCAAGTACCTCAGAGCAATCACCAGCTTTCCAGTGAGCACAGCCAAAGGCAATCGGAAGGCTAAAAATATCACCAACAAATAACAGCTTCCAAGGATGACAAGTGGGTGATAAAAGCCGAAATAAATTACTAGACTCTCCAACAGCAGACCTTATAATCGTATTCCAGCTCGCATTAACAAGTTGCCTGAAACACTGGCTTCCCTGCAAACAGCCCAACGCCAGCTAGCTCCAACACAAATGCTGCTGACCAAGTCTGCACCACACATCAGCCCATCCTCAGCAGTTCTGTACAGAAGTGCTACCCATAGTGCTCCTGTCCCTTCACAGCCTGCACACACGCTGCTGGCCTAGTCAAGCCCCCACTCAGACCTCACTGTGGCCTGCAGACTGTAGATACATATACTCCTCTGCCTCACTCAGGGAGATCATCTGACTAGAAGTCAGAACGTGATATGAATATTCCGCTTTCCAGGGGGGTCAGTCCACTTTAAATTTGACTTTGGTGTCTTCTCTGTGGCACTGAGTAAACGGAACCAGCACAGGAAGCCATGGCCTCACTTTCACATACTGCTGTGTTCTATTCAGTACCACAACCCAGAAATAAAAAAGCTGGTCTTTACTGGTTTACACTGAAGGCCAAGGATGAGAGCAAACAAACTGTGACCAATGCCAGCCTCAAGTGACCTTCCATGACTCAGGAATATTACAGCAACCGCTTTGCCCAAGGTATTCAAGAGCCCAGTGTGCCTACCGGCTAATGTAGTGTCAGCCAATGTTAACCAGTGGGTGAATGTTGCCATACTTTAATGTTTCATCTGTTTGTTACTTCCGAGTAGAATTTCCTAGTTTCAAGGAATTTTCATTAAATAAAAGAAGTCTGGAGTTTATAAAAGGTTATATAAACAGGAGCAATGAAACAAAAAGTACTAAAATATGTCAAATGAAAGCCCCACGTCCTGCAGTCTCTGCCACTGTCTTCTGATAGGAGTGCTACTGTCCGTGGTTTGGGCTAGTGCATAAATATGGTTATGTTTTAGAAGACAAGAAAACAAAACAGTGCACCACCATTCAGCACTTGCTTTTCAGTCAGAATCATGAGTCTTCATTTGAATACAGAAAAAAAAATCTCATTTCAGATGACTTAATATTCCAGTTGAAAAATGTTTAAATTATTTTATTAGGGTATGTGTGTATGTACATATATATATATATATGTGTGTGTGTGTGTGTGTGTGTGTGTGTGTGTATGTATATACACACATGCAATACAAAATTCAAGTCTAACTTGTTTCCCTACTAACAGGCACTGTATCTAGTATTTGGTATTATTTACATTGAAGCAAGAGCCACAAGTATCTACTGTATTATATGTGTTGCTGGTGAGTATTTCTAGGCAGAGAGTTTATTACAAGTTAAGAAATTCTGTCCTGTGTCCAAGAGTAGCTGATGATAGAGGACACTTCCCATCACTGCCATGGAGGGCTTCACGGTCCCTACGTGGTACTCTATAGCCCCCTGCTGTGATACATCCTACCAGGTCCATCAATGCAACTTCCTGCACAGTAGCAGGCAGTCTCCGCAGCAATCGCTGCTTTTATATGCATGAGAGCAGAGATAGAGGCTGCAACTTCAATCATCCCCCACAGAGGACATGTCTGCAAGTTTCAACACTGACATGGTAGTCTTATTATTATTATTATTAGTTTCAATACCAAAATTTTATGACAAGTAGTGATTAAAAACTTTTAAAGGCTGAGAATGTAGCTATGAATTTATGTATGGGTGGACAAAATGGCACATTTGACTGACTCAGATGATGACTGCGTGTACCTTAACTTCTTAAATGTATGTCTCCACTCGACCCAAGCATAATAAAAGATTAACTTCCATTTCTTCTGAGAACTGGATAATGATGACCCTGTTTATAGGAAACGGTTTTAAAAGTCAGAGTCACCTTTCTGCTCAAGAATTGAGAATGCAAATTCATGGTCACCAGTGTGGCAAGGACCAGGGAAATGTTCAGAATTTCCAAGTTTCCTGGGCTGCAGAGAGGAAACTGGCTAGAACAGTGCCCCCCAAGATACAAAGGCTGCAGTGAGTAGATAGCAGAAACTGAGATCCAGTACCAATCACCCTGAGTTTCCAGTCACTACTTAATGGTTAAGAATCTATCAAGACTTCCCCAGAGGAGTAACCTCTAAAAGGGTGAGCACGCTGAGGCTCACCTCCAATTACAGTTTATTTAACCCAGCTGTCTACGGGGCCATTGCAAGAGATGAAGAGTAGAGGCTTGGGCCTGACCTAAGTGACTAGCACTCTTCACACTTTGGGCCTTTACCAAGTAAAATCAGCTTTCTCCAGTTTAATACGTTACTGCTTATCTATCCCTATCCCTTTCAAAAGCAAATTTTAAATCTCGGATAGCAATGAAGACTATAACACGTTTTAATGTCATGCTGCTGCTCATTCTGCAAAGCTATTTGGTGCAGTCAAGTATGTACCGGCCACCCACTATGTGCTAGATGCTGTGATGGGATAGGTGACATAATGGCACAGAATCAGACCTGTGCCTTACGGTGACATCAGGCAAAGGAGGGTGACACGCATACATGCCAACCAGCAATCACCTCAGGAAAGCTCTTCACAGAGATCCAAAGGGAAAACAGGAGAAAGAACGAAGTACATGACGAAGAACAAAGGCAGAGTCAGGAGAAGAGAGTCCCAGGAAGTAAGGCCGGCTTGCTCAGGCCCAGAATAGCATTGCTATGCCATGGAGATGCCACCTGGTTTTGACTGTCGTCTGGATTCTGAATCACGTGGATGTTCTGACATTATGGAGTCTCTCCCCATAAGCATGTCCTTGTCCCTACATACACAACTTTATTTATAAATTCAGGAAGCTGAAAACTGACTAGCACAGAATATCAAGACTTATGTTTAAAATTCAGCCAGGTTTGGTGGTATGTGACTCTTCCTAGCTTCTTGGGAGGCTGGGGTGAGGAGGATGGCCTGAGGAACATACTGAAATTCTGTCCTGCCTCATATAAAAAAAAAAAATCTACACTTACGTAAGCTTATTTTGCAGATGAAGACTCACTAAGGCCCACCGTGACTTAAACAAACATCTATGGCAAAGCCTCTGGTCAGCTTTCTGGGTCTTTAAGATGCACTACCATAGTAGAAGGGCTCTGCTATGAAGTAGCCCAGGTTGTACTGTCACAGCTCCACCTGGCTGTAGCAGTTTGGTCCCCATGTAGAATTCTCTAACCCTGATGTCTGTCGTTCAGTAAAGCAGTAGAGTCCTCAGAATGATACAGCCAAGCCGCAAACGCAGAGAGGCCCGGCAAGGACTGGGCTGGACGTGGATCTGTTTCTCCTTCCTTACCTGTTCCCTGCCACATCGAGGACATGAAGTTCCAGGGCCTGTGACACCTCTGCAGGTATTCGAGTTAGTCTGTTGTCCCGTATGCAGAACATGGTGAGGCTGCAGCACCCGCCAATCTACAGTGGAGAGAAAAGGATCTTTTCATTTCTCCATTTTAAGCAGGGGTGTGTGTCGGGTGGGGAAGTAGGCCAGAGGCATGAAGATGCATATGACTTTTAAATTTCACTGATGACCATATATGATGACTATAAATGATTCAAAACATTAAACATGTTCTAAATTGAATAAAGAAACCGGCATGGTGAATGATGCTCTTTTTTACTGAGGATACCTAGTGCAGCTGCACTGGTTAAATGTTAACTCACTACACACATTCAGGTAGCATTACTTAATCCGAAGGGAATTAAACAGTTCTACTTCAAAATATTAGGCTAGAGGTAACACTAGCACCAATACACAGCTCAAAGCCCACTCTATAGTGCCAATATTTTCAATATTCCAGGGTTAAGGAAGGGAAGTATGGACCTGATTATGCATGAATTGTCACTAATAAATTTTGATAGCTTTTGGTCGTTATACATTCATTTGGTAAAATCCCTTGAGGAATGCAAAACCAGTAACATCTTAGCAAGAAGTGACACTGGTAAATACACACATTTGTCTCAGTCATGGTCTGCTTTTAACTCAACAACTGCATTAAACCAACAGCTACGTCCACATCTGAGTCTATTCAAGGGCAACTGAACTTTCAATGTGTGGTCTTCAAGACACACTGGCTCAAGCCTTTCCTGAACAAAGAGGCCATGAATTTTTGAGCCAGAAAAGGTGAACCAAAGGGGAAGAAAATAACTTCATCTCACACACCGCCTTCTCCAAGACTCCATAAAGCACTGCATTCTTCCACCCTTTGCCTTCCTGAGGAGAGAAAGCTCATGAAGGGACCTATTGATTTCTCTCTGACACATGGAAAAATACTACCTTAGGGCCTCTCACTAGAGGAAGATTCCTAATCACCTCAACTGACTGACTGAATGAATGTATATCACCCTGAAAGAAGAGAGTGCATCTTTTAAAAATTGCTATAGTTAATTTCATCTATAATCTTTTTATCTCTTCTAAGAATATCAGGATTGTAAGTTAATATATTTAACTGCAGAGTTCAAACACAACAGATGTAAACATATTAACATTATAAAACACACATTTACGACTGTCTCTTGTCATATAGAGAGCACCACCCCATGCACAGGAAGGCAGGACTATCCCTTTCAGGTCTCAGATTCAAGCTTGTCATCCAGTAAAACTAGTTTATTTGCTATATATTTAGATGATCACTTCTTACAGAACTATCTTTCTGTTATAAAATAATCTTACCAGTAATCCAAATTGGCTGAATGTCCTTCAGCCCCTCCAGTTTCCCAGAACCTTCTGGTCACCACAATAAACTACTCTCTGCATTTCTTTCATAATTATGGACTATTACTCCAACATGACAAAACATCTCTCGAAAGTCTTAAGGTCACTTGACCGGATTACTGTTTATTTGTACCTGTATACTTACAGTTAGAATACTTGACAAGAGTACTACCTTTATTATCTACCCACCATCCATCGACTATGCACCTACTAAATAGTTCAAGTATGTTCACACAGTTTATCTCCTTGCTTGGGAAAGATTATATGTGGAAGTTACCACTTCTGGATAGATGTAAGGACAGTAAAACTCTTTCTTTGCTCTAGCAAGAGCAGTTCTTGAGTTTTCAAAACTGAGAGACCCAATGCATTGCCATGGAAACAGGTATACTACTGTATCCCATCTGGCTTGGCACTGCTTGAAAGAGATGAAGGAAATCACTGGCTTTACCTAGAAGTCCAGGAACATCATGGGAGGGGATCGAAGCCACATCCTTCTGAGGTCTGACATCACTGTCTCTGAAAAGCTTAGGTGGTCCTGACAAAGACCCCCTCGTGGGAAGTTCTCACAGAACACCATTCCCCCACCCAGGAGCGAGCATCTCTACCAGACCTGAGCGAGGAGTGGGCCATGGATCTGTATAAAGGTCTGTCTTTTAAGGCTGTATTCAGCAGCCATCCCTCGGCTAAACTTTGAAAAGACAAGCTTTTCATACCCAAAGGAGGCAAAACAGGCAATGTCAGTTACCCACATAGTCATCTCATGGACAGTGACTCCCCAGAAGGCATACTGAGTGACATGACACTGCGACTATGAGATAGGCATCTTGCCTTGACAGTGTCCCCTGTCTCAGGCCCCATACGATATGTATTTGGAGACTCCAAGCTATAGTATGTCAATTTTCCAATTATACCCTATGCATATATTACATGGTAAAAACTGTTTAATTAAAGTAGACCAGGAAGAGACCCTAAAAATGCAAACAGCATAAATGTGTACTGGGGTATGTTCGCTATCTGCTGGGCTTATGACCTCATCGCCTCTCACTTTGTCTTTCCTCAAGCAGTGGAAGGCAACTGTGTGTAAGAGCCTCTTAGATTCTGGGCTGTCAAAGCCAGCAGCCTTTTGATAGCCAGTGTTATGTTGTCTGGAGGACAAAGCCAGCACACAGCACATGCTGCAAATATGGAAGAGGAGGCCCTCGTCACTCTTACAGCCATGCTGTCAGGTACGCATTCGTATCAAAGACCTGCTTACACACCAGCCAGCAAGGAATAGACACAATTTGATTTTTAGAAAAAAAATTAGAAATACTAGCTTCAAAAGAGTTCAAGAGCTGGAGTTTATTATGGATACTGAGGGGTTGCCATGCATGGAGACAGGAGATGCTGTGAGATCATGCACATATCGGTGAGACTTTAGGCTGAGTCACATATTCTGTAGGCTTGGACAGGTCCATTTTAACCAAAAGTAACAGCAAGAAACTGAATGGAACCACACATGTAATTTGGCGCCTATCCTAGCTGTTGCTGCCAAATACATGTGGCAGCTATTCTTTCTCCAAGAAGTGAAAGCCACAGATGTAAATGACAAGTCTAATCAACACTTGAGTATTTATGGAACTCTTGAAACTATGCATGGCGGCTACTTTTTTGTAGAGTTTACCTGGACCTTTTAAGAACTGTCTGATTGACCACAGATCCCAATACTCTTTTTATATGAGAAATCAGTTAGGGACTGCGTGAGCTCACTATCATGTTACCCGAATCATTTGTGTGTATTCTGATCTCTCTTTTGGTTTCACAGGCAGAATTTGAAGGTTCCCTGGGGTCATCAGAATAAAATGTCTATTATCACTTAGAAATTCTGGGAAGCAGAGTCACTATTTCAATAACCTATTACCAGTTATGTAGGAAGCTGGTATTTTAAACCTCCCTTAAACCACTAATAATACCTTCCAAGAATACAAGGGTTTGGATTTGGAGTCTCTAAAAACTACAGAATGTAGCGGGAAATCCTAGTTTAGCTCTTTGTGTCTATGTTAATTCAAAACGATCCTATCTTTGTCTGCCATTAAGCTAACCCAGGCAGGACCTGGAAATGGCCATAACAGCCTCTAAACCAGCGGTTCTCAACCTTCCCGACGCTGCGACCCTTCAATACAGTTCCTCATGCCGTGCTGACCCCAACCATAAAATTATTTTCACTGCATATTCCTTATGAATCATAATGTGAATATTGTGTTTTCTGGTGGTCTTAGGCAGGCCTTTCAGGTAGTCTTATGTGACCCCGGTGAAGGGGTCGTTCAACAACCCCCAAAGACGTTGCAATTCACAGGTTGAGAAACAGTATTCTAAAGGGTAAATCGTATGGAGCAGCCTGGAGACAACAATCATACCAATGACTCAGAGAAGCAGCCTTCACATTTAAGAGGTTGTTTCCCATCTTTTCACTACTGGAAGCAGAATAGAACCCACATTTCACAGGCACAAGGGAAAACTTACAAAGAAAACAAAATCTGGCCTGAATATAATGTGAACAAAAATAATATACATAATTTTAGAATCCTTCTATGCTGTCTATGAGTCTATGCTGTATTATGAAATGTCCCCATTTCATGAACATTTTTGAAATTATATGGTTTGGAGATTCTACAAATTATTGGACCATACATATAACAAGACATGATCTTTAGCGAGCCCCACACACACACACACACACACACACACACACATACACCAAGAATATATTCTAATGTAATTTTACTTCTCAAGGATTTATTGACTCCGCAGTATTTTCCCTTGTAGATATATAACAGATTATTAAACAATCCATCCATGTTTGATGTTCCTAGTTAGTGCTACCTCCACTCCCTTCACACACACACACACACACACACACACACACACACAACACACAGTCACTCACTCACTCACTCCACTTACATACTCTCCCCCTCTCTGGCTCTTCAAGGCAGGGTTTCACTGTATGGCTCTGGTTACCCTGTAACTCACTCTGTAGACCAGGGTGGCCTTGAACTCAGAGAACTGCCAGCCTCTGCCTTCCAGGTGCTGAGACTAAAGGCGTGTGCCACCACTATGGTGATATCATCAGTTCTAACACTTCTCTACCAGCACTAGTTTAATAATCTGTTGAATCTGATATTGATCTGTCTACACCTCAAAAAAGTACAGGAAGAAGTCAGACAAAAATAAGCACGTGACAGCAGAGACTGGTCCCTGTGAGCTGCTTCATGTGTCTCTAGGACGGTGCCTGGAGGATGCGTGGTGCTGCTGTACAAAATCCAAGATACAGTCTTGTGTGTGCCTCTTAGTACCCGTGGATTACATTTTAAGAATAAACTTTTAGAAACAGAAGAGTAAAAGAAAATATGTATGTTTTAAAGTTTTTACCAGTATCAGTAGTCTGTCCTATGATCGCCCTTATACTTACATGATAATATGTACTGCCTGTAGTGTTTGCCACACTTCTGTGAACACCAATGAGGCTGATTCCCCTATTCTCCTTTTCTGGGTGTCACTGGCTTTTGTTTTGCTTACTTTTCCATCTTTTGCTCAGTGACATGAAGAACTTTATAATAATAGTGAAGATTTTCTCCACTAGAGATTAAACATCTTCCTACCTGTAAACTGTTTTTATCCTCTTCCCGATAAGAAATCTTCTAGGTAGCAGGTCCATCATAGCCAATTGTTTAGTCCTCACGTGCATGGGAAGGGTAGTGAGCATTTGAGGGTCAGGAGCAGTCTCATCTTTTCTAGGGTCTCGTTCTCCTAGTTTGTAGACATAGGGTCTCTCGCTTGCCTGGAAACCCCTAGTTAGGCTAGGCTACCAGGCCAGTCCCAGGGACCCAACAGTCTCTGTTTCTCCAGTGTTGGGTTACACACTTAGCTTTTTAACAAGGACTCCAGAGACTAAACTCAGGTCCTCATGCTTGGGTGACAGGCATGTCACCCACTGAGCCAGCACTAGCCTTGTCAACTGTTTCTTTTATGATTTATTTCCTCTTTCAAATTTAGGAATGTATTCTTAGTCTTCAGATCTTATGGTCAACTGTATGTTATTCTATTATGTATAGGTTCTATATTCTACTTACTATCAATAATCTTAAACTGAAAGGGCAACTTAGTCTAAAACAAGCAAACTTAATGTATAAAAGGCAAAGAGCTGTCTGTGGAATGAATAGTCTATCACCACAGACATTTCTGAACAGCAGAATACTTATAGGGAATTAATTTCTGTACACTCCACCTGAATAAAACAAAAACTTTTATGAATGTTCTAAAAGTTCTACCTTATCCCATTTGACCAAACAGGTATGATATAGTTGGGACACTTTTCTCAGTTTGATCCAATACAGACAAAAGATAAATAATAAGCAAACATATCCTTTGTGTTCTAAACTCAGTCATATGCTCAATTTCTTTTGGTCAGAAGGTATTTCAAGGTAGCACTTGGCTGGGGAATACTAAAGGTGCTATCCTCCTGCACCATACCCACGATCACACACCAGCTCCTGCCTACGCTCTCCTCTGCTAACTCTTCCCCATTCCCAGAGTGTACAAATGTAAGCCACAGAATGAGAAATAAAACACAGAGTAAGTGGTTGGGAGCTCAGACGCATGCCGGATGTAGCAAACAAGCCAGGTGGAGCCTTTCCACCACAAGCTAGGATCACGCTGACAAAGCACAATGCAGCGATGGTGGATGAGGCAACAAAAGATGCCTTTCAGAGTCTCTGAGTAACTTACAGTGTAAGTCACAGAAAAGCATTCTTTTGTGAATAATCTCAACCAATATGAAAAACACATACTGATACAACAAACCAGGCCATGCAGTTATTGCATTTATTAATAGAGAAGACATCCATACTGAACAGTGAGGAACACACACAGAATTCAGCCAGGTTGAACCTTCATGCACTTATGAAGCAAAACGGGAGGTTGAGATGGAACTGTAGTCAGAATAATACTTACAAGGTGACAAGTTTACCTGACTTTTCTAAAACTCCAAGCAGCTAACAATTAAGAAAACAAGAGACATTCATTGATTTCCAAATGTTTACTACAAATAGCACAATGAAACACAAACGGGATCCTTTGCTGTGACCCAAACAGTACAAACATCTTCCCCTCAGTCATTTGGGAAAATAGATGGAAACGCATGCGGCTGGAGAGTAAGGAGACTGACGATATACAATACCATCAAATGAGACGACGACACAGTATAGGGAAAACTACAGGCCAAGCCAACCGCAGTTACACAACTAGGGATTTGGGATGGAAAAACGGATTGGTTCTTGCTTTGGCTTAGATATACTATGTGTGCAACTCAACTGATCGAGAAAAAAGGTAAGAATACATTTTTCAAAAAAGAGTATAAGATTTGATGGAGTGGTATCAGCATAGAGGTAGAGCCAGTGTTCACGCACAGACAATCACAGGGCAGACCACACTAACTGTACACACCAGTGACCTGATACTCGGTTGGGACACTTTGTGGTGTAGCTATTGAGCCCCGATGAGACAAGCAGATCATTTCTCATGGGTACCAAGCTGTGACCCATGACACAGTCAGACACATACCCTTGCTGAGTTTCTTTATCTAGGGGGGCAGAGCTGAAGATAGTCTAGAAAGACCTCTCTCCTAAATATCAAAACATTTCTACTTTATCAAGAGGCTAAAGAAAAAAGTATCTACTTTATTCACTTATAAAACCCTTCATGCAAGGAAATCAATCAGAACGTCCCAGAAAAATAAACAAAATGTGAAGGTGTAAATGCCTTAGAGCTATGTTTTGCGGTGGACTTCAGCAGACATAAAGGTGCTACAGAAGCACTGCTGGAGATTCACTCTTTTAAAACAAAGATGAATCATGGTTAAAATGGCAGTGGCAGCTTTATAATTAAAAAATCTGCAAAGTTCCTGGCTAAAATGTGTCCCTGGAAGAAAGGACTCATATGAGGGATCCAGAGACACTGTGAGAATGCTGTCAGTAAACCTCAAAGTACTCTCCTTAGCCTTTGCATCAAAAATACCCCTATGCTGTATTATTGTTCAGAGCACCCAGACTAAAGATCACTTGACCTTTCCTTACTTAATCAAGGTTTTCTACACTTTCTGAGCCACACAGGTGAAAGGGCCATGTTACATCTGAATCCCTTGCTTTGACCTGGTTTTACTTGCTAGGCACAGAAATCAGAGATTGGGAGAGTCATTTTGGAGGTAAAGACTGACCGGCCTCAGTTTCTGTGAACTCAGGGGATCCTCATGACTTCAAGAGACAGTGCCATAAACCACACAAGGTTAAGGAAGAAAGTGACACATTTTCTCGTGCTGATTCTGCATCCAATCCTATCCTTATCCACAAGTGCTATTCTATAAGGGGAAAAATTAGTGTTCACACTATCAGTTGTGTTTTGGTTTATAGCTTACACAGTAGAACCAAATGTTTTCATCAGCAGAATCTTAGTTGTATCTCAGTTTGGCCAAGAGGTAGACTTGAGTATTTCTGTTGGAGACAGTTTTGTTTAGATGTGATAGCTCATGTTAAAGGTGTGTCTGATTATAAATGTGCTGTGTTTTTAATCTGTATCCTGCTTCTACTCAGGAAAGTTATCCATCTTACCCAGAAGAAACTGGACCCTGTGAGCAGAGAACCAAGTCGAGGAGGGAAAACAGGAAGCCCACACACCCTGTACAGTAAGTAGCCCTGGGAAAAGAAATAGGTGGGCTTCAAGTTCTGGCTGGTTAAATACCAACTTTGAAATTATTCCAAGATAGACGGTGGAAGGGTCACAGCAGGAAAAAAATGAACAAAACTGAATCTGGCCAATGATCAAATCAAGGAAAGAGGATTTTTATATAAGGACCCAACAATCAGGAAGTCTCACCAATGGTCAGTCTATTCAATAAAGGGAAAGGAAAGGACCATAAACTCAGCCTTTGACTGTTACAAGCATTAAAAACAACAAAAGTGGAAGCCCAGCCTCACTCCTTCCAGTGCAGCTCTCCCAGTCCCCACCAAATGTAAACCTTCCATAAAGGGTACTATAGACCTCCACAGCTCGTGCTCGGTGGGGTCTCTCTTTGGTCAGCATTTCCACCTCCTCTGACGGACTTTAAAGGCTCTGAAGAGCCTAGAGTTCCTCTGGGCAATGGAAAGTAACTGTTTCTGTTCACTAGAGGGCTAGATGGTGTGAGAGGAGGAGGGTAGTGACATGGAAGAAGAGGGGGTGACGGTGGTGGAGAAGGTAGCTTCCCTCTGGCCTTCCTCTATAGGAATGCCTTTGTAAAAGATCCTTATGTAGACATTAACATGTCCTGGTCTGAATCTCTGCTGAGATATAGGGTTGTATGGAGGTCCACTTTTATAAACACAATAACAATGGTTAAATGTGTCAGTTAAACTCAAAATCATCCATATTCTCTGGCAAACTTCCAAATTATCCACTTCTGTCAATAGAGTCATTCTCTTCAGATCAAAAATCAATCTCTTTCTTCTATTTAAATTTTATCAATATGCCTTTCTCAACTCCCTTTAATGTTATTGATTCTTGGATTCAGTCCTCCAACCAAGTTCATACTCATGACTTTAAATGTTCCATAATCCATTAAACATTTTAAAAAATAAAAAACAACAACAAGCCAATGCCCACGGACATTTTGACCCTTCACATGTAATAATTACTACCATATTTATTTCTTTAGCAGCACCTACCTCTTTTGGTAACGACACTAATTTATTCCTGTCTGCATTCAAGTTGCTCAGCTTCTTAAGTTTTCCAATGCTCTTAGGTAAAGTCTGTTAAAATAATACTTGTATTATTAACTGATCACTAATTTTCTTAACTTAGCTCAAAAGAAGAGGCAATTACTTACAAGGACTTTAAAAGTATCAGCAAAAGAAAATACTTTTTGAGTATCCCAATGGTCACTTGGAGAAATGTAATTTAAGTGTTCTGAATTTCTGTTGCTATGATCGTACATTTGAAAGAAAATAAGTAAAAGGCAGGGACAGGGAAAGGGGATGATCTTCCACTCAGGCAAGTGTGTATTCACACCCTCAAGGATTATATCTGCCCCGCAGGCATACCAGACCACTGCAGGTGGATGGCGGCTTTGACATGTGAAGGGCAGAAAGACCCCAGTGGGCGTGAAGAAAGCTAAGCAGGGCTGGTGTGCACAGCATAGCCTCCAGCAGCAGGCTGAGCTCACGGGGGCTTCTCTAACATCACAGAGGAATCTGAGGGTGACTACTGTTATAATTTTATTTGTAAGCCTAAAGCCACTGCTAAGGCAGGATGATCAGGGACCCTCTGCCAGGTCTAAGTTCTCGCTCTTAGGCTGTCTCTCACCGTTCTTTCCACCTAAGGGAAAATAGTTTACTTAACAATACAGAGAAAGGGGAGCAAGTGAGAAGAAAAGGAGGAAATGCAGAGGACAGAAGTGTGACCAAGAGGACAGTGAAGACAATGCACAAGACGACTGCAGCAGAGGAAAAGGAGATGAATGGAGGATCTGACAGACAAGGAAAGGGAGGGCAGGAAGGGAGCGGACAGCAGAGACTGGCTGCCACTGTGCTGCTGAGCCACCCCGGACAGCTGGTGTGCACACTCTTTGACCCTGGTAGGGAGAGGAGGCTTGCTCAAAGTGTCATTCTGAGCAGCTGCCTCCAGTCCTTGTTTTCAGGGTACAGTTAGCAGTAGTTTTTTTCAAAGTTTTCAGACACCTTCCTCCAGCTCAGAGGACAGAGTAGTCTAAGAATCCATCCCCCAGGGCTTTCCCGGGGGAGTCACCATCTCCTCTCCTGGGTAGACTCAGGCATCCTGCACACATGCAGCTTACAGGTAAGCTTCACTGGGGATGTGTGTGGTGTGAGTTCAGTAAGCACACACACTCGGATGTGGAGCCAAAACACTCTTCACTTACGTAACTGAAATTGGTCTTCAGGCACTCACCAGGAGCCGGTTTTCTGTAAGAACTAATTCCGTGAGATTTTCACAATCCCCGATTGCTTCAGGCAACTGTGTGAGTCTGTTCTGATCCAACTTCAAGATTGACAGCTTCTTTAGTTTCCCTACAAGAATGTCATTTAAACTCATTAGCCATGATTCTTTGCCTAATCACCACTCGGGTTTGGTTTTTTTTTTTTTTTTTTTTTTTTCCTATCTGCTATTCGTTTTCATTTTAAATAATGACTTGTTTTTTCTTCATCCAGCTTTTCAAACTGATACTGTACCAGTCTCATTTAGATCACTAAAGGTTGAGAGTCAGAGCACTTTGTTGAGCGCATCAGAAAGTCGGTGATTACAAACAAATCATTTGCAAGGGCTAACCAAAAAGACTTGAAAGCCAGAAAATTTCATGAAGGACTAAAGGTTGTCTAGTGATGCCCTCTTAAGAGTTTTGTGGATGGAAGGGACCCTCATCTGATCCATCACCCTGGCTACAATCGCTGAGTAGACATCTGGGAGTGCAACAGCTCAGTGAAGACCCTAATCGAAGTAGCTCTGCATGTGCAGAAAAGGCAAACACTCCAAAGAGCTTCTGAACAGCAAGTCTTGACAGATGCCCAGAGGACAAGAGGAAAGAAGGAGTCTAAAAGCCACCTCCAAGACCCCAGGAAAAAGGGAAGGAAATCAAAATACACTACATCATTCAGATCCCTCCTTTCAGCTGACGTCAGGGAGACAAAAAGCACAGGCACCCTCCATTGCCTACTGAGATCCTTGTATGACACCTTCCCCATTAAATGAGAGGATCCCGAATAGAAACATGAAGCTGGGCAAAGAAAAGTGATGGAAGAACTATCTGATCTTGGGCAGAGCCCTGGGGCAAGAAAGGACTAGTCAACAATTAGCTCATTATGTAGCATAATCAATAACATACTAAGTGCCCAGTGGATCTCCACAGGCCCTGGCTATCAGAAGACACGCTGGTATTATACAGGGTACAGTGCAGCTTGACACATCTCCTTAACCCTATTCCCAGCTGGAGGTTCTACAGCCTGAAGAGACCAAGTAAATGAGATACTTGTTTCTCCAGGAAGAATCACAAAGTAATTTGTAGCAATTACGTCTATTCTTGTGAAAGCTTTTCAAGTGAAACTGAGACTTGTGACGGTCAGCAGTTTGCCCATCTGAACTACAGGACACACTAAGCCTGCTACAGAGGGCCCTGCTACAGACAGCCCTTGAACGCCCACAATAGGCCAGCTCCCCTCTGCCAATTCCTCCCATTCCAAATCCAGTCTCTATAGCGCATGATGCCATATATGACTCTGAATGATCTTTTCTACAAAGTCAAAATCCCCATCCGGTTTTAACTGGTACTAACCAAATGTGTCTGTAGCCTAGCTAACTGCTGTCATCAGTTATTGCTTTAATTATGACCTTAGCCCCACTCTTCTTTACAATCTGTGACTAGACATAGGTCCTCGCAGGCATGAGGGACCACTGCGACGGCGATACCCCACATTTTATACTCTGTCTCTCTCCCTCTCTCCTGTGTGCGTGCATGTGTGTGTATGTGCATGTGTGCATGCATGCATGAATGTTTTAATTCCATTTTAATCATTTTAATTAATTTTTCATTTATTGATTCTATTTTCAAAATTTCTAGATTATATAACTTTCTATCTGAGAAATTCAAACAAATGAACAACAACCAAAAAAAGCACATTAACAGACTTTATTTTTCTCACAGGATTAACAGTGCATACAAGGAGAACATGATAGAAACCTCTATTTAAGATAACAAGCTCAGGACCTTGTTTATCAAGACAAGACAGAGATATGATAAAAAAAAAAAATTTCCTCACAGCTCAAATAACACGTTTTTCTATCACATTCTGGACTAACTTCTCACACTGTCTAAGTTCCTTTATAAGACAAAAATGGGGTGGGTGTGGTGTGGCCTTCAATCTCAGCATTTGGGAGGTAGAGGCAGGCAGATGTCCATGAGGTTGAGGCCAACTGCTCTATATAGCCAGTTCCAGTACAGCCAGAGGTATATAGTGAGACCCTGTCTCAGAGTAGGAGAGAGGGAGGGGAAGGGGGAAAGGGGATGGGGGAAGCGGGAGGAGAAAGGGGGATAAAAGAAAAGAGATTTCCTGGATTAATTTGAAAGGAAATATCTAAGGATGGTTAAAAGATCTGTCCTAACATATTGGAAAAGGATCAGCTCTATCGCGGCCCCCTTTAAAAGCAGCTCCCCAGTGCACTCTTATCAAGAGGTCCAAATCCAATGCAGAACTAAGCTTTAGTGATGTCTAAGTTATGCCCTCATGAACTGTTTAGGATGCCGATATGAGACGTTCTAGTGACTATACATTTCCCTAAAACATGTTCTCTTATTTTGATTAATCACTTTTATAACTATGGACAAAAATAGATTATGAATTAGCACTTGAGACTAACAATATTGTAGGTTTTGCCAAACCAGGATGAATAGATAGGTGCATTTGAAACTTATACTGCATTAAATAGTCCCTGCTTTCCTTCTTTAAAAACAAAAAAACTGAGGAGCCACATTCCCAGCAAGAATTACAGAATGACTTCTACAGCTCTGGGACAGCAGATGGAACTCGGTGTCTGGTACTATTCAATACTCACCAATGCCGTCAGGAATTGTTTCTAGCAAGTTCTGGGAAATGACTAAGTCTGTCAAAGAAGTCAGGCCACTGATTTCTTCAGGAAGTCTTTCCAGCCTGTTTTCAGAGACATCTAAGCAGAGCAGGTTCTTCAGATTCCCTATCTCCTGTAGTAATGGCACAGAAAGAGAAACACATGCTTGAAGCTGGCACAGCACAAAGGAATTTATTACTATGGGGATTTTTCACAACCAAACCCCAGGTTCACGCCCCAGGGGCAGGAGCAGAGAGCACTTAAGAGCTGGGGGATGGGATACGTGCCCAGAAACACTGTCCTCTGAGTGAGCACTCGAGAACTCAGTCAGATGTGGCTACCTGCACAAGATGAAGCTGGGCAAAACTCAAGCACAAACCAGGCAGGGCTCCAAAGACTCGCCCCAGTGAGGAGCTACTGGCCATGGATGGCTTCTGGGGAAAGGGTCATTTTCTTTGGGAATGTGGCCCAATGGTGGGGAGCCCACACCCATGTGCATATGGACAGCATTGGACTCAGTGGGTCTGAAAGGAAAAGGAAATAAGAGAACACGAAGTTGGGATGGGAGGAAGCAGGATGAAGGGAGTTGGAGGAAGGGAGCTGAGGGGAGATATGGTCAAAATATAGTGTATATATCTGTATGAAGAACTGTCTTTAAAAATCCTCAGTTCTTGGGCTAGAGAGATGGTTGGGTGATTAAGAACAAGGGCTACTCTTCCAGAAGACTTGGGTTCAATCCCTAGCACCTACATGCACGTATATAATCATCTGTAACTCCAGTCCCAGGGGCTCCAATACCTTCTTTTAGCCTCCAGGGGCCCTAAACAACATGACAGATAGCCATACATGAAGGCAAAACCACTCACACATAAAATACTAAAATGATATAAGATAATTTAAGGTGTCAGTTCTAAGAATGTTACTTTAGCACAAATCTAGGCAAGCATAAATACATGAGTAAATTTCTGGACCCCCTTTCTGACAAAAATGATAAACTATATGAATCACAGCCAGGGGGATGTGAAGGTGGCTTGGGGTTTAGAACACTTGATATATAGGCAAATGAAACTTTTCAATAAGCACTTACAGAAAGATTCACTGGAGTTCTGATTCCTCTGTGGTTAGAATGCCATGTCACATGGTCATTTACACACATCTGCACAGACACACACTGTCCCCTTTTATTGTCAGATGGCTAGTATTTTACTACACTCCTGACATTTCACAGTATTCTCTCCCACCCAAGCGTTCTCTCCTCAAGGGTCCTACACACGCTCCAGTGGAGTCTACATATCAGTTCAAGGCTACATCAAGTTGCTTATCTGCTTCTCTTTCTGAGCTTCTGCTCGCAACCTCAGAAGTAGATTCTAATTAGTTTCTCAGCTCTCTTAGTCAGTAAGTGACACCACCATAACTTTGGCATCGTTGTAACAGTGACAACTCAAATTTTAGATGAGTGCTTCCTTCTGGTGTCAGTCTTCCTGGCCTTGGTCTGTCACTCCCCACCCACAGCTCACAGCCCCATCACTGCTGGGCCAAACAGTCAAGTGGGCAGTGTGCAAACCGTTTTAAAATGTGACAGCCCACACCGTGTAAGGGCACAGAGCCTGAGCACTCAAGAGTCAAACCCTGCGACAGGAGGAAGTCAGTACGGAGAAGGAACATCTGTTGCGAGGGGGAGGCTTTTCTACAGAGAATTTCTCATCTGATCCGTCTGAAATCACACCTGCCTGCTGGACTCCACTCCGGTGACTGCCCAAGGCCTGTTTGGTTCATCTAGAACATGGGTCTCACAGGTATCAACAGCAGAGAGCTGACTAACCATGTGGCACACCAGTTCAAACTGAGTGCTCTGAGGGCACTGGGAGCTCTTAATATTGCTTCTACATCAACCACCACAGGAACACGTCGTCAAGATTACCCCAAAGCACTTGGGCACGTCACTAAACAGTGGCAGAGATTTATACTGCCAGAATTATGGCTTTTGTAATTTACAGATCTGCTGGCTGGAAGTAAGTTATACTGGGCAGTAAGATGAGAAGACTTATATGTCTTTAGAGGTGGTGGGCTGTACTTTTCTATCTCCCTGTGGCATGACACACAATGGCGAAAGCTCAAGGCCTGTTTCCAAATGTGCTTTTTAAACAATGCTTTTTGTCCTTGTGATCCTCTACAAAGACCCACAGATGCAGAGAGCACACACAGTTTACTGTTGCTGCTATACACTTTTAGAGAGAGACACACTGAAGTTCCCACTAACCTGAGGTAATTCAGACAGTTGATTTCCATCCAACCAGAGATCCTTCAGATGTAGGAGCGCCCCAATTGATTCTGGCTGAAACAAAAGGTAACATTATAGTAACAAGGTCCCAGACCTCCATAGTCCATTATGGAAGGAAGACTCATCAATGGGAACAGGGTACCACAGCTGGGTTAGTTGTTACCTCTCTCATATCAACACTGTCCCTGAAACTGCCCCAAACCTAGAATGTAAACCCATGTTCTAGATCTCTAGTCCTGACTCTCCCCAAACCACATTTCCTAAGCACTGTGAACTGAAGTCCATTTCTTCAGCGTCTGAACCTGAAGGGTCTCCAAGCTACGCCTAAAGAAACACATTTCTTCTTGGAGTGACTCCTCCAAACCATCTGTGATCTTAATGACAGAGAAGCATCAAATCTCTGGGATACATACTTACCAAATTACAGATTTCATTGTTTCCTAAGTCAAGTTCTTCTAGTCTCCTTAGTTGGGTAAGAGAGCTGTCAAAACAATCAACAAGAAAAACACTCAGAGAGACTCAAGGCACACAGAGGACTAACCCGCTTCCTTTCTTGGACTAGTTTCTAAAAGCATGTGTGCATTTAGATGGGGGAGGAAGGACTACACTTCCTGTCACTGCATAAAAATCCCGTCTCATTTCCCCAGAGACTCACTCAGGAAGATAGGTAAGAAGATTCTCTCTCAGTTCCAGTGAAGCCAGGTTATAGAGACTAGAAATGCAAAGAGGAAACCGGTGTTAAGAAAACGCCTTCGATATCCCAGTCTCCCTCCACTGTCCACATCTCCCACATGCCGCTCTTATTAAAACCTTTTCCGGCTACTCCTCAGGATAAGAATATTTACCACTACCACCCAACATACTCTTGACTTCCCAAGTTTCCCTACAACGGCATTAATAAAAGTACAGTGTTTTAACCCACCAATTCCTTATACATTAGATATGAGGAAATAACTTACTAGCCACTAACGATGACCACTCCCTGAACTAAGACAGCAGTCAACTATGGGCCTCTCAACTTCAAAATGTTAAAAACGTGCTGTCATAAGAAGAGTGGCACCTGTAATCTCAAGGGGCTAAGAGTTCTTCCCACTGTCAGTGAACCATCATGCCTGCTGTAAAGCAGAGTGCCTTAGTCTGTCTGATGAGATGGCTCAGTTCATGAAGGTATTTGCCGTCAAGCCTGACAACAAGAGTTCATACACACATACATACACCACACACACACACACACACACACATACACACACGCACCCCAGGATCTGCTAGTGGAGTGAGAGAACCAATTCCTGCAAATTGTTTTCTAACCTTCACTGTGGCATGCTGTTTGGGGTTGGTCTTGTGCTGCTATGCAGTCAAATGCTAAATACTGGCCCCCAAGATCTGGTTGCACCCCAGTCAAGGAGATCCTTATGTACACCAAATGATGCTATGTAAACCTTTGCCTCTCAAGTTATCCCTGGCTGGCTAATGAAGATGCCTACAGCTTGGGCTAGCCAGAAGAGATGGGATGAAGGTTCCCCAGCTTGGGGTTCAGGCAGGACCCACAAGGAGAGTGAGGAGGAAAAAGAAAGGAAATCGCCATGGTGTTGGTGAATCGTGAGGGCATGACCCTGAGGGATGATGGCCTGAGGGAGTAGGAGCAGAGTAGGAGCAGCCCAGGTGGAACATGGCAGATGACATCACGGGGATCATCACAGGAAAGGAGATAAAATAGCATAGAGAGTTGATGTCTGCTCAGCTCTAGTGCTTTTAAGCTTATTATAAATCTAAAGGCTCTGTGTCTCTTTATTTGAGAACTACATGGTCTAGCCCCTAATACAAAGATAAAAGCAACAAGGGTATGTAGTCAATCCCCAGAATAATAATAATCACAATAGCATGCCCCAGTCCAAATAATTGTAATAAATTATAAATGATATTTCTTATATTTTATTACCTACAAATATATTAAATTTTTTTAAAAAAGCAATTAAACTAAGGTGTCTGATCTACAGAAGTCAAGTGTTCTACCCCATGGCCATCAATCATCAGGGAAAATACATCCCTTTAATTTGTTCAGGAAAACATATTAGGAGGCTCTGACCACACAACTGAATACTGTAGCTATACTGACACTGCTCTCATCGTTACTAAACTCCAGAATGGTGCTCTTTGCAGCAAGACTCTCGTGCCTTTCACATATAAGAGATCCAATCAGAACACCATGGAACAGGCAGACTCTCTCCCCTGACAATGATTACATGGACAGTCAGTCTGTCACTAGCACAAGCCCCACATACTGAGCCAGCTGAGCACTGCGTGCTGCAGAGTCCACAGAGTTGCCAGTCTTCATCTCATAGGTATGTAGGCTCTGTGCCAACCCCAAGTAATTCTGCTAATATTACTTTAGCAGCATCTACATTTGGAGGGATTTTATTTCTCAGCATACAGGAGTCAGAAGCTACATCAATACTAATCTGCATTAATCTTTTATTCTCTGTCTTTTTTTTTTTTTTTTTTTTTTTTTTGGTTTCTCAAGACAGGGTTTCTCTGTGTAGCCCTGGCTGTCCTAGAACTCTTTCTGTAGACCAGGCTGGCCTTGAACTCAGAAATCCGCCTGCCTCTGCCTCCCAAGTGCTGGGATTAAAGGCGTGAGCCACCACTGCCCGCACTCTCTGTCTTTTTAACACAACCAATAATACTAGGACCACATGGGCTAAAAGGTTGCTTTTATAACGCCAGAAAGCAGAAATATGATAAACATACTGATATAGATATGTATCTGTGCATACATCAATTCTCAACATTTGCTTGCCAAAAATATTTTAACTGTACTATGGACTGTTTAGATTCTCTATCCTGTCCAGTTAAAACTGAGCACGGGGCAGTGACTCAGACATGACTCAGCAGTGAGGACGACACTGCTCTTCCAGAGGACCTGGGTTCACTTCCTAGCACCCACATGCTAGTTCACAACAGACTCTTAACGTTCTCTTCTGGCATTCATGGGCACTGTGTGCATACAGTGCGCACTCATACACCCATACACATAAAAATAAATCATTTAAAACCAAATACAAGTGTTCATCAAAGGACAAATCGTACAGATAAAGTTGTCAAATGTACATGACCAAAGAAAACCTAATTCCTTGCTTTAAAACAATCATGGATTTAATCCCAGTGTGCTCCCTAGAATTCAGCTGGAATGGAACTAGCTGGAGGTTCCAGTTTTACTTTCTTTCGATGATGTGTTCATGTGGGAGTACTGCCATGGGGGTGGGGGAGATTGCTATCCAGTTCTGACCTGCACAATGCTAATGATTAGACGAAAAGGAAAAGTAAAGGTTTGATTTCAGACATGTGTTTATGTCACTGCACCAGTGTTATTGGAAAGATGGTCAGCCTTGTGTTCACTTATAGCTTTAAAAAAATCACTGGTTAAATTGTCATTTTATCAATTCAACACTCATTACTTTCATATCTACTTTGACAAACTAAGGACTGACCTGCTGATACAAGGAGAAAAAGTCCTTTGCTTCAGGAATTTCACTTACTAGGCATTATCAAGTGCACTTTAAGATTCTTTAAACTCTTTAAATTTTTTTAATTATGTGTCTAGGTTTGTGTGTGTGCACATGTGCACGCAGATGTCCACAGAGACCAGAGGATGGCATCAGATCCCATGAGACTGCAGTTACAGGACATTCTGAACTGCCTGATGGTGGGTTCTAGGAACAAAACTCAGGTCCTCTGCAAGAGCAATACATATTTTAACCACCAAGCCACCTCTCCAGCCCCATCAAATCCACTTGAAAGCTGTTATTTACACAGTTGTTGAGTCTGTGTTGCACCATGTTCTGAAGCTATCTGCACAGAAACACAGACGGGAGCCTGGAAGGGGGTGAGGGCACCTCTCACACCACGTCTGACTGGATCGGTCACAACCACCTTGTGGACAACATTATGACAACACAAATGGAAGACTGGGGTATTTTGCATCAGCAGGACGCACAGTCACAGTTCACCCTGGCCCCAAGCCGGGCAGTATCCTCCCATTGGACTCGTCAGGCAGCTTGAGAGCTCACAACTAGCTGACAGTTACAGTTAAACATTAAAACCATTGTCATGTTTACCTGAAGTATATAAATATATATGCATGTACACAAACATATACATATTTTAAATGCAGTGACTCCACTTGGGGTATAATACTCCCTTCAGGGGTCACTCACTAACAAAACCCCAAGTGCTAGGCATGGGGAGTCTCTTTTCCAACTGTTGGTCAGGGGAGTCTAAGAAGAGTACCGAAATAGTACAGGCTATGGCGGTTGCCTCCCAGAACTCAAAGGTAACACCCTACTGCTGAGACAGCACACACTTAGGCACAGGATTTGGAGGAATTGAGCTGGAACTGACCTGAAAGCCTCCTCCCTGAGAATTAAGGCTCATATCTACAGGTGCATCGCTAAGCTTCCAGTGGGGAAATCGATCACTAGCTCTACACCCTGTAAAGCCTACAAACTGCAATGACTGGCTGGACAACATGTCTCCAAGGGTACAGTTGTGGCATTTCTATGTTAAGGGTAACCAACAGCTGTATAGTGGGCTAAGTCACTGTCACCTGGAGGGAATTCATGTCTAATACTGTAAACCTAAGACAACCACCCATGGCTTGTGAGGACCATGGCTTGAGGAGAACTTTTTACTGCCACCTTCCTTAACCAGTGTAATACTATCTACATCTGTAAGTAACTATTAACTCTTATTCCTCATCAAAGATGATGCTTTTTGCAGCCAAAATGATTTCAGAAATTCACAGATGATCAACATACAGAAAGCAGTGGGGTACTCAACCACAAATGATACATCTACAACACAACCCCTATACTGAAGGCTCAGGGAATACAATGAGAGACAGGGCAGAAAGACTGGAAGAGCCAGAAGGAGGACCAGGATGGCTCTACATATGACAGAGAAGCTGCAGCCATGACATCTTAACAGCATGGCACCTAATCAAGATCTACAAGGACACTACCAGTTGGCATGCTAATGCAGATGGGAGGAAATTCAAAAGGACCCACCCCTAGATAAAGACCTACAGACGACTAATGGCTGCTGAAAGAGAGAAAATCAGTCTTGTTCAGGGATGAGAACCCATCCCTATCCAGTCTCCAATAGTCAGCCCTAAACAGAAATGCATACACACAGGAGGAGTACTCAGACAGATAGATAGAATTTTTTACAGGGTTTATGTGTGTGTGTATGTGTTTGTGTGTGTGTGTGCATAAGAGGGGAGCAAGCAGAGGAATTTGGGAAGAGTTGGAAGGGAAAAAGATAAAAAAAAATGTAAATACAGTACTTGTGTACAGAATTTTCAAAAATTAAAATACTAAACTAAAAACAAATATATATTTAAAAATTCTCCTTAAATGAAAGTACATGGCATATTTATCATGCATATCTAATATCCAGGCAAAACCATTACTAAGATGCCTACAAATCTGAGAAAGAGTTCCTACCCTAAACAAAACCCCACTCCCAACCCCAAAGGAGCTTCTAGTTTCTACGTTTTGGGAGGGGGGAAATGTGGATAGAAAAGACACAACAAGGATAAAGACTGAGGTACCCTGGGTTAGATTGCTCAGAATGCTTGTCACCCCTGCTGAGAGTCTCCTGAGCACCTGCGGTTACTCAGGTGCAACAACTCACTCAGAAGCAAAGTTAGACTTGTACTTGCTGCTAATGTATGTACAAATAGCAGCCTTTCTGGGGGTAATGGCTCCCAGCAATTAAAAATAAAGATTTGGATATCATAATCATGCACTAGATATGCAACCTCTTGATGAAAGCCACTGTAAGTCTGAAAGGCTCAAATCCTGGCCTGTTTGGCTGAGATATTCCATTACTAGATCTCAATGGCTTCTAATACGCTGTGTCTGTTATGGTGTAGGGCTTAATACATTTTTCCTTTCAAATTTACAGGGCTAGGTTTTTTTTGTTTCTTATAAAAAAAAAACAACCTTGAGATAGCCCCTTGTCCGTAGTTGGGCATGTTACAAAACACAAGTCCAGTCAGTGTCTGCAGAAAGCTCACAGTGCTCACCTCCTACCACTGAAATCTGAGAGGTCAGACCCCAGGAAGGTGAGGCGCTGGCATGGTCATTTTGTACCTTACGTACAACATAATTCCTGACTCATAAAACAAGGGGCAGCAAACAAAGTAAAGGATTTGGGTAGATTCTCTGTCCTCTTCCCTGAGCCCAAAACTCAGTGTAATCTGGACAAGCCATCCTCAGTCTGAAACTACCATGGGTGGATTCCCATTAACATCCTGCCTTAGAATGTGCTAGACCCAAGTACAGAACCTACCAACCCAAGATGGAACATGATTCTCCAGACTGCTGTGGTGGCGTGGACATAGCACAGGATCTGTGTAAAAGCAGTTAGACACTGATACAGAAAACAATCTCTTTCCTTATCTCCCAGAACACAGCATTAATAGAGTCTCTGCTCCCACAAAGACAGCACATTCAAGCAGTCTCATCTGTTACAGAACCTACAGAAGACTGTGCGACTGAGGAGAAGGTGTGATAGCACCCATCTTTAGTCTCAGCACCCAAGAGGCAGAGACAGGCGGATCTCTGAGTTCAAGGCCAGTCTAGTCTACAGAGCTAGTTCCTGGACAGTCACAGAAACCCTGTCACACACACACAACACACACACACACACACACCACACACACACACACAGCATACTGCACACCACAGAGAAGAAAAAGTAAACATGTGCTACTAAGAGAGAGGTGCTGCTGGGCTGGGAAGGACTGTAGGCAAATAATACTCTTCAGTTTATGCTCTGAATCAGACAGCTGAGAGAACTCAGCACGCATCTGTTACTTCAGTAAAGGATGCTGTGGCCAACGAGCAATTTTAATAATTTATAAACATGATCAAAGTTAGATACTTAACATATATAAAGTATTAATTTTTTTAACAATTCTGCTAGTACTAATGATATTGGCAATTTACTCTATGATGTATTATTACCACTGCTTTTCAGGGAAAGAAGCTGAGCAATGTTTCACACAACTGGGGGTAAAAGGCCAGACCGGGTTCACTGAGTCTCCACTGTATCTGCTCCAGTATTCTGCCTCTCACTCTGGAGCTGGGGAGAGAGCCTTGTGAACTGGCAATATATATATACATATATGTGCATTATATATATAAAGACATTATACATATACATACTATATTCGTGTTGTGTGTGTGTGTGTGTGTATCTTTTAAAATCTACATGCTCAATAAAAGGTTTTCTTTCCATACTTATTCCTTTCTAAAGCACCCTCACAATTATTTTTCAACAGACTTCTTAACTAGAATTTTTCTTCATTCAAAGATAAGCAGGCATGACTCTACAGTCGTTTTCAAAGGGTTAAAAACCCTCTGTGTGCATGCGCGTGCATGCCACCCTGAGTCTATGTTCACTATGTGTGTGCATGTGCCGGCAGAAGCTAGAATTGGGCACTAGATCCCCTGGAACTGGAGCGACAGGTGCTTGTGGACTATCCATCATAGGGTCCTGAGAATTCAACCTGAATCCTCTGCAAGAGAGAAAGTGCTCTTAGGCACGCGCCCTCCCCACCCTGCCATACGAACCGGAAACTGACGCCTCCCTTGCCGCTCTTCCCCAGCAAGTCTTGTCTTGTACATACTGTATTTTTAAAACTGCTGCAGTGTCTCATTACCCACACAAATCTTAATTTTAAAAATCACTCCCTATTAATAAGTGTCTCATCTTTCAACTTCGATTCCTGGCAAGTTAAGTTTCTGTGCAGTCCTGCTGGAATGGCCTCATTGTCCTGTAGGACACACGAACTACATCTTGCCACTAGCACTCGCCCTGCCTTCCAGCAGTGGCAGGGTTCAGAAGCTATAGAGCCTGCTGGAACGGGACGCACAGGAAGCAGGGCCCTGGTTTGATACAGTTCAGAATAGCAGAGCAGAAGTTACACTCTCTCTAAGTCAGAATGGAGGCTGACTGTATTTTTAGGACTCTATTTCAAGGGGTTGAATGAATGGTTATTTTGAGAAATTTATATTCTTTTAAAACTGTTTTAAATACTCTTTTAAATCCAATTTGATTCTTCCAATTTTCATTACCAAGTCATCTAGAAAATAGAATGAAAGATACTTAAACCAAACAAATGGCAATATATTGCAAAATCATATATATATATATATATATATATATATATATATATATTATGTATTTACAATACATATAAATACATATAGTAGCAATTTTAGTGAAAAAAAAAACAGAAAACAATTCTGCTGGTCAAAGTATTTATTTTTGCCTTTGAAACAGTATTTTATAGCAATTCTCAGACCTCCAAAGGAATTATTTAACACGGCAGTTTTCTCAAAGCTTTTTCTCTTCTACCACACACAGCTGAGCTGCCCAGTGCTAGTTCTGTCAGCCACGCCCGGGGCTTACTTAGTTCAAGTCCACTGAAATCAAGGTCACCAGCTCCAAGGGCAGCACATGCAAAATCCTACCAACATGTTCTAGCTCAGCCTGCCAGGGAACCCAAGGCCTGCCTACTCATTCTATTTCTACCACCATTATCATAATTACATGTTTACTGATAAGAACTCTTCAGTGACCGATGTCTGTGCTGGGGACTACACTAGCAGGACACAGACATTTCTGCTACTCTAAGCTACACTGTGAGGATAAAATTTAATCAAAGGAGTACACTTAGGTTACCTTCCTTTTATAGCATTAATTTAACAGCAAGTAATAGGAACTTTTCATGGCAAAGTTCCACAAGTCCAAGACAAAGCAGCCCGCTGCCCAGTGCTGGGCTGCAGGCTTCCCAGGCCCTCGGCATGCTCTGCTAGTTCCTACTGGGGTCTTGTGCCCCACAACCTTCATCCCCACCCCACCTCCACCCCACACCACATCACCTGAGTACCACAGAGACTGTCTGCATGTGTCTGCTTGCTTGCCGGGAGCATGTCATTTGGACTGGTGACCTCAGGGCAGTTCATCAATTATTAAATTCTTTCTCAAGTGTACTATTCTGTGTTTTTAGCACATTTCTGCACAAGCTATGCAAACATTATTACTAATTCCTGAAAATGTTTACCTTCTTCAAAAGAATCAAAGTCATTCTTGCATGGACATGTTTTTAATTCTTTGGAGTGCATATAACTTGGAGAGTTCATTAAAATTCAATCCTCAGTCTTCAAGTCTGTTCTACTCTTCAGCCTCCAACAACTGCTAGCTTCTTTCCTTCATAGACCTGAGCACACTCATCACTCTGCATAGACAGGGTTGGATGGATGTGCCCTTTAGGGTCTGACTCTTCTCTCTTTTTTTAAGTATAATTTCAAGACTCACTCGTGTGGTAGCATGTAGCAGTACTAAATTTCTTTTGCAGTAGTTTACTGATGGATGCACATTCACTCATGAATCCAAGTTTGAGTGGTTTCTACGGTGAGGGTATTGTGAAGAACACTGCTATGACCTCACCGACAAATCTGTGTATGGACATGTCTTTAATTCTCTGGAGTATTAGGAGAACTAAGAGAACAGCTTCGTTATGTGGGAATTGAGCTCAGTTTTGAGAGAGAACCTGCCCAAACGGCTGCAATGGAGCTGCACTGCTGGACTTTTCCACTGGCAGTAGGTAAAGGTATCAACTTCTCTCAACCCTCAGTGACACCTGCTGCCATGCACCCTTTAATAACCACCCTAGCAGCTATAATGTGCAAACGCACAGAAAGACTCATGACCTAAAGCATTAAGACCATGGAAAGGAAGAACCAATAAATGTGCTTCCTGGAAGAGGTTGTGATTTAAAAACAGCAGGATCTGCAGGGAGCCCTGTGATCTGCAGCTGACTCGACCTTGACCATCCACAGCAAAGCAAACACAAGGTTACTTATCACCACTCTGCAGAAGTCGCTAAGACGCTAACAGCGCTTAAGGTGGCTGGTGCCAGCCTTGGGAGCAGGGGTTTTGTGGTGAGAGAGCACACGCGCTTGGGTAGTGCATGCCTCGCTGCAGCTGCCAGCAACACCTTATCCCGTTCCCTACTTCCCTTCAGCGCATGAACATTAACACAGCTGCTCCCACTACACTGGAATTAGCTCTAAGTTTTCTGGCAACAAAGGCAGAGAAGTAAATTTGATAAATGTCAGAACTGTTACTAAAATGAGAAAAGCTTCCCATTCTTTGGCAGATATTTTTCCCTAAAAATAACCCCCTTTCTCCTTAATAGCTCCTTATATCAGAAAAAAGTTAAGCAATACTAATAGACAATACTTATTCTTCGTGAGAAGCTGTACTTTTCATAGGTATTTCATCATAACCACTTTTTATAGCAGCTGAGTCCAGGGCATTGCATCAGGGCAGGCTGAATGAACGGTTGCGGCAGAGCTTCCAAGAACTCTAAGCCTAGAACCTATCATGACTCGCTGTGCTGAAGGAATGAATCTCGTGTGCTCTGTTGTGTGTGGTCACCTAGCAGGTGACGAGGAGTGCTAGCCAAGGTCCCTGCTGTTAATGGAGTCTCACTGATGCAGGTACATACACTGATTATGAGCATACAGTTGAACACCCAACACCTAGCCTTTTCTGTTTAGACATAGAACCAACCAAAGCAATTACAGTACAGGGAGTAGGTGACAGCTCAGGGAACCTGTGGGTCTGGATTTGAGCTCACCTCTACCAGTCATTACAGAAGGTGTGGCAACACAGGAGGCTTCCAACCTGTACCTGAAGAATATGCTTCAGCCAGTCTGGAAAGAGAGGGCCCTGGATGGATTTTAAGGTACATTTATATGAAAGGCTTTGGAGTTCTCTGCTTGGTCCATGCACAGAGCTACACCACAGTAAATCTGCATAGCGCATGAAGATACAAAGTTCACAGGATGCCTGAAACTCAGTCCCAGATTTAACTAGAAAAATGCCTCTGACGGATTCTTCAAAACTAAAGCTGACCTGACACAGAGACCACCCAAGCACTGGTTATCACTTCTCAGAGTGATCAGGGAAGACTTCAAAGGAACTTACTAGAAGCCCAAAAAAAACAGGCTTCGAGAACTGCCACTACACAGCTTAGCTGTAGCAGTCTATAATAAAAGGATGCTCCCCACACACCTACAATATGCCTTTATAGTCCTTAGATTTATTATTTGAAGTATAATACATTATGCACCAATATAATATTCATATTAAAAACATATGACAAGTCTTATTTTGTGACCCTAGATACCCTGAAGCTCACTATGTAGACCAAGTTGGCCCTAGTCCTCACAGAGGTCTTCTGCTTCTGGATTAAAGGTATACCCCACCACATTCAGCTAACGTTTTATTAAAAATAAACTCTACAATGTGTGCTCCTATAATGCTGCCACTGTGCTCTGCACCTAAGAGCACTAAGCTACTGATGCTCGTTATCTTTATGCACATGCAGTACAGGCAGTACTTAATCGTGTCAAACATTTTGATTTACATTTGGTAACAAAACAAGAAAGGCTAGGAGTTCCTCTCACTTCTGGACTGTAAGATTAAGGAGGATATTCTGCAAAGGCAGATGTAGGCAGAATGTTTTTGTACAGTGTGTAAACATTATCCTTGTGTTATTCAAAATCCTGACATGGCATTGTAATGCTTATGTCAAGAATCTCCTGTCTCAAGTTTGTGTAAACAATTCTTGCTATTTAGTTTTTGTCTTGTCAATACAAGCTGATCAACCAATGGCTAGGCAGAAGAGCGAATAAGGCAGAACTTCCACCACCTAGACAAGGGAGGGAGAGAGGGAGAGAGGTTGAGATCCGCCTCTAGGAGATAAGAGGAAAGAGTTCATAGAGTTCAGCTGGAGAATGGAAGGCCACAAATGCACATGTCATTGGAGTCTTGGATGGGAGGTAGTCAGATTAGCTTATGGGGTTAAGATAGATCATTAGACTGCCCAGGTATTGAGGTGAAGCTTGAAAATAAATCTTGGTCTCTCTGTGTTGCTACTGAGAAGTAGCTAGGATAAAGAAATACAGCCACAGTATTAATTTACTATATACATTTATATTAAAAATAACATTTGCAGGCAGGTGCTTCTGTTAAGTCACCATGCCAGTTGTTACATTTTCATCTACTATGGAAAGGTCTTTGTTAAGGTGCTATTGAGAAATTGCCATAATCCCTGCCTTTCTTTCTTTCTTAAGGAGTTTAAACATGGTATTTCTTAGCTGCTCATATTTCTTCTGTAGAGAACCCTGGGCTCTGTTCGGATCCATGGCCTATATTTAATGGGTCATTTTCCTGACTCTGTTGCTGGAGTTCTTTGTATATCGTGGACACGTATCTTCTATTAGCTGGTTCGGTTTCCCTCCCACTCTGTGAGCTTCCTCTTCACTCAGCTGATTATTTCCATTGCTGTACAGGAACTTTTTAATTTTATGAGATGTCATTTGCCCAGTGTTAGCCTAAATTCCAGAGCAAATGGGAATCCAGAATTCAGTGGCCAACACCCATCTCAAGCAGTTCTGGAGAGCCAGCACCCTCTTGTTGGCCTCCATGGGCACTCAACAAGTACATGGCATAGACACGACATAGGCACACACATTAAAAAAAAAAAAAAAAAAAAAAACCTCTGGAACAAAACAAACTTTTGAAGCAAATCAAACTTCTTACAAATAAAAATTCACACCACAGTTTATAACCATTAAGATTTATGAACAATAAGGTACTGTTGAGATGGCTCAGTGGTTAAATGCATGCTTGCTAAGCAAGAATGGGACTCGGGATCCCAGAATTTATGTAAAAAGCTGGGTGCACCCAAAGGTATGCCTGTAACCCCAGAGCTGTGAGGGCTGGAGATGGGAAATACTGGGGCTGGCTGGGGACCAGTCCAGCTCCGGGCTCAGTGAGACCCCCATCTCAAAGGAACAGAGAGTGATCAATGCTAGGGCAGAACACCACAGTCCACTGTCCCCCGGCCTCCTCACACATGCAGTGTACACAGGGAGCACAGGCAGGCAGTAAATAACAAGACACAGGAGCACCTGGACACTCAATGGAAGGCTGGCTTTGAGCTTCTCTGAATGTGACAACTGAAGAATGGACGATCCCTTGCTGTGGAAAAGCTGGAAGGGTACAGAGCATGAGGCTGACAAGTCTGCAAAAACTTACTTTCCAATATTCTCTGGCAGAGACTGCAGCGAGATGTCATTTACAGAAAGACATGTTAAGTTCTGTAGTTCAGGAAAGCTCTCAGGCAACCTAAAACAACAACAACAAATATGTTAACAAGTAAAGCAGCTTACACCACCTATAGATACAGACTTCCCCCTTGTGCTGGCCCCAACAGCTTCCTGCAGTTGCCTTCTATTATGGAATATTTGTCTTGTCTTCCTATGTGTACTACACCCATAAGCAATAACAAAAGGCTTTGTCCACCTTTTATGGACAGGCCATGTAGATGATTACTGATAGGGTGATGCAAACACAATCCCCCAAATGGGTAGATGTGCAGGGTCTAGCACAGAGTGGGTGATCTGGAGGGCTGACTGTTCTGTAAGAAAGATGCTGCCCCTGGAGCCAAAACTGATGGGAATTCAGCTGGGTAGTGTGACAGCAGGTTCCTTTAATCCCAGCATTCCCAGGCAGAGGCAGGTAGATCTCGGTGAGTTCCAGGCCAGCCACGGTTGCACAGTGAGACCACATCCCAGACAAAAAAGAGAAGAAAATCCTAAGAAACAAACTAAAACAAATACCTGCTGAGGATGAAATCACTGCACTGATTAAAGAAAACGTAGACAATTTAGCTAGCCTGTGGGGGTTGAAGCCGCAGGACAGCTCCTAATGCCCACTCAGAGTGGAGGATGACACTGATGGGTTGTCAGCCAAATGGTACATCTAACTTCTTTTTAAATTCAAGGTATCACTCATTTAATATAATTTTATCTTTCACTGAATAATATACCCAAAAGTACTTTAATATATCTCAAACTCCACAAAATAGTAAAAATTCAATATAAAAATCATTATTTAAATTTTACAAAGAAATTCTAGTTTTGGTATTCCTATAGTAACTTGTATTTTGGGGGAAAATCATGACTAAAGATGAAAGGATCTCATCACATCTCCAATGAGATGCAATACACACACACACACACACACACACACACACATACACACATACACACACACACATACATACACACACACACGTACACACACACATACACACACATATATACATACACACAAACACACACACACATACAAACACACACACACACACACACACACACACACACTACTAGCACTGACAGACCTCTGGCTTTAGCAGTGAGCTCTTAACGCTATACTTGCATTTTCCTTTGTTAGATTCATTTGCATGAAAAAGAAATCCTATACTAATGTTTGACATTGAATACAGGTCCATTTCATAATTCAAACCAAATCAGGTATCCACGAACAGGGTATAAACAGGGATGTTTTGTTAAGTTGTTAGGAATAGCTTTCTGAAGCTTGTTACTTACAACTCAAAAAGACAGAACTTATTTGGTCTGTCTTGACTTTTGCCAGAAGTATATATCCCTTTATGATGTCAAAAGCAGCTAAAATGTTCTTAACGCAAGTAAAATGCATTAGCCAACTGGCCCGCCTTTCTGTCAGCTGCTAGCAGGAAGAGTAGGGTGTGAGGAGTGTGTGAGTGTAGCATGGGGACGGAGGCAGAGGCAGGGGAGGAGGTTCCAATGCGCGCTCCGTATTAGCTGCACTGTCTAGAGGTCCATTCACCTAGCTGAGGACTAGTTTCCTCAGCCATAAGCTAAGTGGGCCACGTAATTACCAAGTTACCTTCGGCTCACAGATAACATCTTAATTCTTTACATTAGGACACCTGCCAAATTGAAATGGCTTATCTCTAAGAATCTGCACAGATGAGCCAGGATAAAAACAGGAATAAGCTGGGTGTGCTCTAGCTGAGACAGATCACTGTGGAGGCAACAGTTAGTTGGCAGACATTAGAAAGAGACGAGCAGAAAGTCAGAAGGTGGTTAAAGTGACTGAGTGGTTAGGTCTCAGCTGCAGGAGAGACAACTCCCAGCTCGCCAGGCCATATAAGCTGCCGTAAAGCTTAGTTCCTTCAGCTCAGAGTACTTCCTCCAAGAATTACAGTCGGGCTGATGATACAGTAATAAAGGAGAGATAAATTCAAGTCACTCCCTCATTTCTGTGGGGGCCTTTATCCAAGAGATAACTTCAGTATAAGACTTCAAGTACTATGAAAACACACGAACAGTGCTGTGAATGACCAGAGAGGCAATTGGAAGTGAGGGGAAAGCTTTCTGAAGACCTGAAGGGCGGTGGAGGGATCGGAACTGTCAGGAACAGGGAACTAATAGAATGTAAGGTAGAAAGGTTACCTGGTGAGCGGGTTTCCGCTGAAGTCAGCTACCTGCAGCGCTTTACAGAAGGAGATACTTTCTGGAATTTCAGGTATATCTAGAGGAGCAAACAAAGTCCAGCGGCATTTGTTAACATTTTGTTATTTTCAGGACAAAACCCAGACACCATTACCTCATTCAAATATGGCCTCGGCTTGTTACAACTATGTTTCTACATTTCTTCAGAAAATATGTTCTTTAAGGAAGCACACTAAAAATATATAGGCCCAATGAGCAGAGGTTCTGGGTTTAATGTTTTAGCTCACACAGTTGAAAAGGTGCCAACAGTTTATGTTGTCTAGTATGAAAGTGCTGGAGAGGTCTGATATTACCTAGCTTCATGTGGATGAAGTGAATCAAAGTCTCAGGGAGACTGGAAGGCTGGTGAGGATATGCAGTATAATACCCAACCCTCCACAACAGGGGGTTGGAGAAGACAGACCTCCCTAACTGCAAGACCCACTGCAAGAAACAGACTTGTGAGAGGGGACCTGCACATCTGAGGAGTCGCCATTGCTTCTGTCCGTATGCCAGACCTTACCGCGGGAGTCATGGCTGCCCAACTGGACAACTTAAATACACTGGGTCCAACTGGATCCCAGAGCAGCAGGGGTCAGGAGACAGTGCTGAACTACCAAAGGCCAGGAGAGTGCACTTGTCCTAAAGGACAACATGAGCAAAGCAACATTCTTAAGGGTCTCACTCTGTAGCCTTTGGCACTGGGTAATTAATCATGATGTTCCCAGAAGAGACAGAAAGCATCAGCCCCTGCATCGGCTATATAAGCAGAAAAGCTGCAGAATAAACAAACAGCTGTCTTGAATCACAGCAACAGACATTCATGACACCTCAACAAATTCCCAAACTTCAGCTAGTTTATAGACCCAGGACCCCGTGAGTGAAGGGGAGGCCATGTTTGCTTGAGGAATGACCCCACTGCAATAATGGAAAGCTTTACTACGCTTTCACTTCTATCCTTCCTTTTAGAAGACTATAAAAGGCCTTTTATACTGGGGAAAATCAAATCTTTCAGGGCCTATTATACACTAGCTCACAACTGACACTGATTTGAGAGCCAACCCTCCTCCCTCTCCACCTCAAGAACGGTGGCCCTCCAGCTAAGGTAGGACCCCACAGAGGCAGGTAATAGGATGATTGCAACTTAAACATGTTTGACTCCAACTGCAGCTGTTGTAACAGATGCTACACTGAAGTCCTTATGTGAACATCTATTGATCTTGCAAGTGCTTTTATCAATACCCCTCCTCAAGAACCATGAGAAGCATGGCCCTTTACTCTTCTTCCTCAAAGGTATTATTAGTTCTCCGACTCTGTGCTAACTTAGTTCACAGAGATTCTGGTCACTTGTCTTTTCCACTTGGTATCACAACAGCCTAATTATACTGATGACGTTACGCTGTGGTGGCCAAGTGAGTAAAAAGGAAGCAACTACTCTGAACCTGTCAGTAAAGCATATGTGCATCCAAGGATAGGCAAGAAATTCAATCAAAACGTAAGGACCTTCTGCCTCAGTGACAGTTCCAGTGGCACCGGTTATACAGAGACACTCCTTCTAAGGAGAAAGATAAATTGTTGCTCCTGACCTTCTACCACCAAGAAAGAACCACACGGTGTTGTCTAGGCCTCCTTGCATTCTGGAAGCAGCACAGCCCTCATTTTGTGTGTTACTTTGGTCCATATACCAAGGACTTGGAAATGTGCTAGCTTTAAGTGTGGCCCAGGACAGAAGGCAACTTTTCAACAGGTCCCTGCTACTGTGCAGGCTCTTCTGCTTCCTCGGCTCTATAATCCAAAAGACCCACAGTAACTGAAGTGTCAGTGGGAGACAGCGCTGGTTCTGGGCACCTCTGGTGGCCTCCACAGTAGGTCTCTGCAGGTACCACCTAGAAGTGGACAGCTGCAGCATTACAGCTCTTGTCTGGGACAACTCTGAAAAAAAGTGATGAAGAGAAATCTTCATAATGGGAAAAACTTTGGGTAGTGCATATAATTGTCCACCGTGCTTGGATGAAGCGACCCTCAGATGTGCAGGTAAACAGACATCTGTGAGCTGTGGCCATGTGGCTAAATGGCAGGAACCCAGAAAGATGCAGGGTTAGAAAACTGGTGAGTAGAAAATTGGTGAGAACGGCAGCTGAGAAAAAAACACGCAGACAGATCTCTGTAATACCAAGGAACACGAAGATATTTGTATCACGTGTAAATTCTGAACTGAGGGCTATCCTCAGCAAAGGAGAACAATAGTAAGTACGTAGGATGACCCACTCTATGGAGAGCAATCAGCCTCTTTCCCTGACTATCCCTGTTACTGCTCAATGTCCACATGGACAAAATGGCTATGATGGCACGGATGGAAGCTATGCATGGGTTAAATAATGTATACCTCCACTCACAAAGGTCAACCAAACATATCAGCTGCAGAGACCAATGCTCAGCCCCTACTGAGCACCATCCCTGGGGTGATGAGCCAAGTTATCTGGTAGCCGGCTTTATACTTAACTGGAAGGATACCAGATAGTTCTGGAGTGTAGACTTGCCTTCCTGCATGTAGTTCTTCTGTCAAAATTACCATCCCTTAACTTATTCAATGCCTTACCACAGTCATGGTATTTCATGCAGCATTGCTTCCGACCAAGAACTCACTTCACAGCCAAAGACATGAGGCTTATATATCCTGAAGCAGTTAGCTTGACAAAATGGTGGAATGGCCTTTGAAAGACACAGTTACAATGCCACAGGCACTAATACCCTGGAGGTCTAGGGTTCTCCAGAAGGCTGCACTAGCATCCATTATGCAGTATTGTTTCTCCTCTAGCCAGGATTTAGGGCTCCTGGATGTAAGGGGTAGCAGTGGGGATATAGTACCACTCATCCACCATCATCTTTGGTGACCCACTAACAAAACTATTCCTTGACCTCAGGTTCTGTTGGCCCAACGCTTTGATTCTAGAAGAGGTAATGTTCCTGCTGGAGGCACAACTATTCCACCTAACTGGACATGAAGGCTGTTCCCCTGGCCACTTTCAGTTCTGATGCCTTTGAGCCTAGAAATGAGTTAGTGATAGAAAGGATGATTATCCAGGCCATCAGGAAGAAACTGGACTGTTTTTCTTTCCCCACAATACAAAAAGGTATATCCAGAGTAGAAGAGAGCCGTGATGGCGTCTCTTGGGGGTATGATATCCTATGATTAAGGCCAGTGAGCAACTACAGTTCAAACCAGGCAGGGATGATAAATGGTCCATAACCTACAGGAATGGAGGGATGAGTCACCCCTCCAGATAAAGACCAAGCAAGATCTGCTGAGTTGCTTGCAGAGATAAAGGAAAAACAGAATGAGTATTAGAAAAAGGTAGCTATAAATAGCAGTTAAGGCCCGTATGACCAGTTACAGAAATGGACACTGTAATTGCCAGGAGGGTTCTCTCCTATTTTGCTAATAACGGTGTTTTAGTTGTGTGTGGGATAGTTGTATGATGTTAGGTAGAATCATGGCCATTTCTGTTTTCACTTAGAAAGTAAACATGACATGAGGAGATAAAATTAGTCATCAAGTTGGCAAGCAGTGAACTTCTGGTGGCTAATCTTGATGATTAACTTCATTGGGTCTAGGATGAACTAAGAAACACACCTCTGGATAGGTCAGACAAGGTAGTACCTGTAGGATTAAATAATGCTGGCTAACCTTCCCAGAGTGAGTGGTGTCTTCTGGCAGCAGCCCAGCTGTGAACTGGCCTGAGGGAAACCAGTGCTTCTTTTGCCTCCTAATGCATCTACCCTGTTGTTGCCACTGCTGCTGTCCTTCCTTCCCTACAGCAGAACCCAGCTTCGGCAGCCTTCTGACGCGGACTAAAGCCTTGTGGACAGAACAAGCACCAGGTTCTCAGCCTCTCCAGGGCACATCCAACCACCGCTGGACTATCCAACTCAAATACTGTAAGCCAATCTAACAATCCCTCTTTGTAATAAATGCTCGTTCTGCTAGCTCTGTTCCTGTAAAGAGCCTTGACAAATACAAAATACCAAACTGGCGGGAGGGGGGGGTCTCTGTATCAGTTATTAATCTGAAAGGGGATAAAGATTCAGAATATTAAAAAAACTCAAAAATCAAAACATTAAATATCAAAACAACAAAGAATTCAACTAAGAAATGGGTTAAAAAAAAAAAAAAAACCAAGCTGAACAGACCGTTTCAATGAAGTTCAAACTTCCAATAAATGCAATGCTTAATCAACATGCTTGACCATCAGAGAAAAAGTACATGAAAATGATTCTTATCCCATCAAGAAAAGGTACGATTACTGGTGAAGATGCGGTGGAGGTTCCTTTACACGGCTGACAGGGATGTGATAGGCCCAGTCTCTATAAAATCAGTAGAGTGATTCCTCCAAACACTAAATATAGATCTACCATAGTAGCCAGCTATCTAGTGCTTGAGTACATACCCAAAGGAATGAAAGTCAGTATACAGCATACAGAGATATCTTTCTGTATTTACTATAGGACTCCTCATAACAGCCTAATTACATAGCCAGCCTAGATGCCTACTGACGCATAAATGGGTGAAGAAAATGTAGCCTATAGTCACGCTGTAGATTTATTCTGCCATAAAAGATAAAATTATGCCATTTTAGGGACTTATGATGACGTAAGCAAATTAAAGCGGTATAACAAAAACGAGCGCCACAGGTGGTCCTTCTTCCATGGGCTTTGTGTGAAAATAACATGGAAGACACATAATGAAATTCTATCTCAAAATAATAACAAGAAAGAGGTAAGGGGGAGGAGTGTGAAGTGGGGTGGACAATTAAGGATGTAAAAGAGGGAAAAAGAACAGAAAATGAAAGGTGGATATGACCAGAGCGCAGACATATGTACATGCATGCAAATGGAAGGAACCCATGACTCTGCACAATTAATAGCTTCTAATTTAAAAGCAGGCAAAGGGAATAAAAAGACATGAATCTGTCACAGGATTAGCACTGCTGTTCCTGGAACCTAGACAGCTGTAGAACACAGGCCTGCTTTGGCCTGAAAAAGTGCTCTGCAGCCTGGCAGACCACGACAGTCCCTTCCTGCCACTATTTTGGGTCTGCTGGGTCCGTATAATGTTGGGAAAAAGAGGTGCCTTATAATTACCTGATGTTCTATCAATGAAAATAACTAGGGGAAAAAGATACATAGTTCAGGAACCAGACTTCCATTCTATCTGGGTGTCAGGAACACCACTGAGGCCTGAAAAGATGGCCAGCGTGGATCACATGAATTCCAAAAATTCTGCCCAGTAACAGTTTGGAATTTAGGGATCCCAGGATAACAGGCCACAGCTGAGTAAATCCAGACAAAAGCAACCTACACTAGGTCTGGTTAGAAGAAGGCATTCCTGCTCCAGGTTAAACTTAGGGAATATCTAAAGTAGGAGAAGGAATACAAAACCAATCCTGACTTCTTTCCACTACATGCACATGCCAATCTTGGCCTTTAGACATCTATGCTCTAGACTAACAGTCTCAGACAAGGATGATGTGAGTGGAACTTTAGAGTGCTGAGCACTCAGATGCTTTGAAACAAAGTCACTGAAAGCTTCAGTTCCCCTGACCTCGTGCTATGGCTTTGTTAAGATAGCATGAGCCAAGTAACCGTTTGGTGACATCTCATCAGTGGTCCTTAGCAAAGCTCAAGAGTAGGAGAGAAGCCACTGACAGCTCATGAATGTGAGGTAAGGAAGGGGTGACTTGAGGACAGCACAGACTGCCAGTGGAGGGTCTGGAGACAGAACTAGAAAGCTCCCTTGACGTTGGCTCAGCCTAACCATCCTCTATGAATCTGCGGCACACAGTTTCCGTTTATGACAAGCAGTTCCGTGTCTGCCTTACAGTTAACAAACACACAGAAGGAGACTGAGGTCCTTAGCAGGAATATAAGAGTTTTACTATTGCCTAATGATTTGAGAAGCAATAATGACTAAATCCAGAATCAGCATGTATGTCCTTATAAAGGTTGGAGACATTTAGTATTATATTCTTAGTAAATTAATACTTAGCGTTAGGATTTCCATCAACTCAGTAAATTACATAACCCAAAACTTTTACTTGCCAATACTATAAAAGTAAGACAAAAAAAATTATTCTTACTTTTTATAGTTCATATTAGACATGTCCATTTACAGCCAAGAATAAAAATAACAAAATCTCTCTGAGGCATTTTGCAAGTATCAGATTTTTGTTATTTTTATTCCTCTTTTCTCCAAAATGTTAAGATAACCTTTAATTCAGATCCACTGCAAGTTATCATCATCTCTGAATCTGAACTGCTTTTGACAAGTGGGTTTTAGCTGTCTTGGAAGGAACACACCAAATCCTCAATTTACCAGCAGGACAGTTTCTGTGGCCTGTGTAAGGACACTCACATCAGCACTGAGCTCTGTCACAGAGCAGGCAGACCCCCATTCCGGCACTGTTTGCTGGAGGCTGCTCACACAGACAGAGCCTTCACAACAGATACAACACTTTAGACATGATTTCAAAGGACAAACCCTGTCCTTCAGGGCATCTACTTTTAACAAACAGGCTGAGATTCTAGTCCACCCCACACCAAAGGCAATGTGTAAGCTTCGTTTATATGTTCCTATAAGAAATAAAGGAGTCACTGAACCCCAAAATTATCAAGGTGAAGCATCCGTCTTCTGATGTTCAAAGTACCAACCCACCACTAGTTTAGTGATGTCAAGGAATGAAGACACGTTAGGCTATGTGACCTTTTCCTTCTAAGCATGGGTTTTAGTTCTGGTTTCAGAACTCAGAGCCCTTCCTTTAATGGAAGACTAAGGACAGCCTGCTTTGTCTATCATGACACATTACTCTTGAGTGGATAACTTAATTGCTCCCTGGCACTTATCCTGTGTAACAAATACTGAGACAGAGAGTAGTAGACCTGTTTGGAGACACAGAAGCATCAAACAGATGGTCCAAGACCACTCCACTGACATCTGGAAAAGCAGAGCTTTGGGTCAATCGCTGGGCAAGAAAGACACAAAGGTCCCATTGAAGACCTACAGAGGCACGCTTGAGGCACTCCAGACACACTGCAGGGATTACAGATGACAGAGGAGTGTACACAGACAAACAAAATACTGTCAGGTTGTCGTCTTATGCAGAAATGGGGGTGGGTGAGGAGTGTGGGGGACAGAGGAAGCAAGAGTGAGTGAGTCTCCAGTTTTAAGGATGCAGCACAGATGCCTGGAGGGCCATTGGGTAGAAAAGAAAAGAACTGAGGAGTAGGCAGAGGTCAAGAGCAGAAAGCGTCACCCAGAGCATGGCCCCACATGGCAACAAGAGAGGGAAGAAGGGGGTAGCTGGAAGCTAATGTCTGTGAATAAACTGTTGTCTTTAAAAATAACGTGAGGAGAAGCTAAATCACCAAGGCTGAGGAGCCAGGTGAGGAGAGGAAGGGGAAGAATGTAAAACAACAGCCAGACTCCAGTTTCCAAAATGGTACACATTAGTTGACTAAACAAGAAAAACGGGAGAATTTGGTAAGGGCTTCTCATCGTGATGCCGAATGAATGAATTACAGAGGACTACTGATTAATTTGAAATGATATCCAGGACTGGCAGGCTACAGTCTGTCTTTTATTAAATTATCCCAAGCATTTTTCTTACCAAAATAAGAGATGATAATCCTATGTTGAATGCCAATAAAAGCAACAACAACCGGCTATACTGCTCATCTGCTTAGCATGCATCCCACAGACAGAACCTGAATGTAATTTTGGGCATTGCTTTGAGTCAGTCTGTGTTTTACCTAAAGTTGGTTACATGAAGGAAGGGGTAGAACTTTCCACGTATGGAGGAGTCACACTGGCACTAGTGGTTTCTAATGTCACATTTCCCATTAGAGATGGCAGCTCACACAAGGAAACGTGTCATTGTCATTATCAAGAGCAGATGCAGGGATGGCTTTGGTGAAGGAAAGCTCACCTGCTCCAGAGCTTTGCACAGCTTATGGAGCTGAGCTGGGCTTTCATCTATATACAAACAGTGCAATTCTCTAAAGCCAGCGCAGCAGTATAGACTGGACATCTTTAAGGTTCCCTCAAAGATCCTGAGCACCAATATCGAGCTAAGTGTCTTGACCTTCATAGCAGTTCAATGCTCCACAGTACATCTAAACCTTCAGATTCCAAAAGCTTCCTTGAGTCCTACATGCAGTACTGTCCAGTTCCCAGGACAGTGCGCCGAACTGTCTTTCAGCTGGAGGCAGGGAGTTCCCGGCTGCTGCTCCATTCTGATTTTCCCCTATGGTCTGCTTTTCACCTCTACTTCCAATTGTTCCTCAGTCCACTCAAAAAGCCAGAGAAAGGAAAGAAATTGGTGAGGTGACCTCTTTGAACTGTCTGTTTTGCTCTGCCATGGCAGGCTCCCACCGTTGTCACTTTCCCACCAAGCCCCTCACTCACACAGGACCCCCCAGAGTCACCTCCCATCTTGGTGTGCAGCCAACCATCTCCAAGGTGATATATGTCAGTACCCAGAGAACAGGAAGCTTCAGTGGTAAATTCTAATCTAAGCTTGTTTCTCCAGTCTTTCCAGTAACAGATATATAAGTACATCTTTGTACTCTACAGAAATAAAATTGTGTTTAAGAAAAATTACACAGTTACACTGAATCTCCATGTCTGAGAACTTGGAGTAGACCAAGCCTTCAATAAGCCTGGCAACTGGAAGAGAAAAAAAGAGGTTTTATTTGAGGAAGGTACCAAGGTTCAGAGGAAAGTCAATTCAGTGTGTTTAGATTTTTTTTCTTTAATTGAAAAACCTAAGTAGCAGAGAAAAACCCTTTCTCCGAAGGCAAGAGGAATGCAGTCACATAGCAAGGGCAGAGGGCAAGGACACACAGAAACTTCAGAGCCTACCTATGTGACAGAAGAGGAACATGAGAGCAGATGGCCTCAGGGAGCAGAAGGGAATTGTGTATGAGAAGTCTATCAGTGGAGGGGGGCCTGCTGGGATGAGAGCCCATAGGCCACAGAGGAGCAGAACGAAAGTAAATGAACTGCCACAACACGGACCACTTCTGGGCAGAAAGTGAGCAATTTGTCTCCTTGGCAATGTAAGTGGAGGCAGGGAGGGAGGGAAGGCCGAGATGGCCCAGGATGGGGCATTCTATTATGTAAAAACCATGAATTAAGCCTCGGCCAGCGACAGGATTCAAACTCTACCAGGACCACAACAACCAGCAGTAAAGAGAACAAGCATGTGCAGGAGATGCTGACAGGCTGTGGTGACATACTGAACACTGTGACTTTGGGAACAGCCAGTACATCGTATTGATTCATTTAGAATTATTTACTACTAGAATAAAACAAGGTCCTTGTGTGCCAAACAGGCTGGCTGATTAAGACAGTCTGAATGTTGTGCTGCAGGCTGTCTGACTCAATCCTGTTTAAAAATATCTGGGATTGTCAAACAAGACTAAATATGAATGCGCTCTTCCAGCCACAGCTGTTCTTCTGGTAATGAAAGAGAAATGCTTTTAGCAGAATTTCTTCAAATGTTTCCATTTATCATGGTATCCCAAGCACTACAGACACCCAGGAGGCAGCCAGCTTTATACACAGAGACCACATCCCAGCATCCATTTCACTGTACAAGAAGGCGACAGGCTTGGGCCTCACATGATGCAAGGAAGAAAGCAAGACAGACAAGGGCCCTTCATAAACGTTTCTTGTAACAAGTCATGTCACTTGCACTGAAAAAAAAAAAAAAAAGGTCATGCTGGCACACCCCTATAATCTCAGCACAAGGGAGGCTGGGACAGGAAACTCGGGAGCCCAAGGTCAGCTCCGGCTACACAGTGAATTCAAGGCCAGCCTAGGATACAGGGCTCACTGTCTCAGAGAAGGTTCCAACTAAGAATTCTGGCAACAAACATCAAAACATCATTACGGCTCAGCTTTCACTTCTCCACAGAGTTGGCATAATCATGTCTGCAGGTACAAGGTCTTGCTTCATAAAGACAATGTTAAGTACTAGGTTTCACACAAAATAACAGGAAGAATGTAGCCATTTGCCATTCATTTACTTCTCTCCTAAAACCAGTTATATTTTAAATATATGTTCATATATGATTTTGATTAAAAGTCATTTATACCTAAAGAAAATAACAACTACCAAAAGTGAAATAATTTTATCATCAGAATCTTCCTTTTGTTTAAAATTACAGCTCTGTGGAATTATTCTGAGTTAATATGGCTAAAATATAGGTACTTATACAGCAAATTCTTTAGGAAATTTTAATGGATGTATATTTTGATTCAGAAAGTGGAACTCCACACCCCTACCCCAATTTCTCCCTTATCCTAGACCACAAAACAAAAATTCTCCCTCTGACTCACCCTGCAGTGCCCCACTCCCTACAGCCCTGCAGTGGCCCACTCCCCACACCCCTGCAATGGCCCACTCCCCACACCCCTGCATGGCCCACTCCCCACACCCCTGCAGTGGCCCACTCCCCACACCCCTGCAATGGCCCACTCCCCACACCCCTGCAATGGCCCACTCCCCACACCCTGCAGTGGCCTACTCCCCACACCTCTGAGGTGGCCCACTCCCTACAGCCCTGCAGTGGCCCACTCCCCACACCCCTGCAGTGGCCCACTCCCCACACCCCTGCAGTGGCCCACTCCCCACACCCCTGCAGTGGCCCACTCCCCACACCCCTGCATGGCCCACTCCCCACACCCCTGCAGTAGCCCACCCCACAGCCGCAGTGGCCTACTCCCCACACCTCTGAGGTGGCCCACTCCCTACAGCCCTGCAGTGCCCACTCCCCACACCCCTGCAGTGGCCCACTCCCCACACCCTGCAGTGGCCCACTCCCCACACCCTGCAGTGGCCCACTCCCCACAGCCCTGCATGGCCTACTCCCCACACCCCTTGCAGCGGCCCACTCCCCACACCTCTGAGGTGGCCCACTCCTACAGCCCTGCAGCAGCCACTCCCCACAGTCCTGCAGAGGTCATCCTCTGATAAGTCTCCTGCTGCCAGTTTCCTGCTCTCTTTTAAAAGCACCTCTACCCTTCAGTTAGGTACGTCCTATAGCCATGTTTGCCTGCACACCACTATACACAATGACTGTCAGCTGAGAGACTCAATCACAGGCTCAGTGAGTCACTCTTTGGATAACGTGCACAGAGTAGTTAAGAGTACAGGGCCAAGAACGAACACAGTTCTATACGAGTGCAGGCAGGAGCCATTTGGCCTAGATGAACCGTCCAGGACACATTGTCAACTGTTTCACTACTGGGTTTTAACAAAGCACACCCTAATATAGTAATATAACCACTGTGGATTCTAGCAGTGAGCACAGATGGACTATCAGGTGACGTAAGGACAGCTGGAGCTGCGGAGTAGGAGTAAGACCCTGCAGGGGAGGGACGAAGAAGATGAAAGTGGGGGGCTGTCTTACAGAAACCCCTGAAAATACCAGGGTATTTACCTTTGCTGGTTCTCAGCCCTAACATACCAATCTCTAGGGCCACCACCACCAAGAAGTCAAAAGGCAGGGTGAGTCTAGAGCACTGCCTCAAACAAGCAAGCAAACAAGACAAAACCCTGCCTCACTTGAACCCAAGACTTAGCTAGACTCAAACCACTACTGATTGAGGAGCTGGCCATTAACGTGGCACCTCGGTTACTCCCATGTACACTTTACCTCCACAGCCAAGCGATGTCCTCCTATAGGCACAGATTCAGCTCCCAGAGTTCATGCTGAAGGTCTGGTTAAACTGCCTGTGATGGAACACTAATGTGGGTAAGAAAGCTGTTCTGTAGGTGGTCAGGGGCGAGGACAGGAACAGTGGATGGAGATTGGAATGCAGATCTCACATAACCTCTTCCTCCTCAGAGGCTTCAGATCCCTTGGGGCTGGTTGCAGGTGCTTGTGAGCTGCCCAACATGGGTGCTGGGAACAGAACTCAGGCCCTCCACAAGAGCTGTTCATTCTTAACAATGTGGCCATCTTTCCAAACCCTAAAATTAATTCTTTTAAGACGTTCTCTACCTCCAATACACACTGACATTTTTTTCTAAAGTCATCCTTAAAAGATATAGAAGAAAATGGAGTACAAGAAAAGCACTCGAAAGAAATTCAAAACATGTTTACATTACTCAAAGGAATACTGTAAAAAGCTTTCAAATTACAAGTTGTCAACTGACAGATGAAAAGACACTCATAAGGGTGTTTAAGTTCCTTAAAAGACACAACAGAACTCAGGCACTGAAACTGGCACTGTTTCTTCAAAGCATCCATCATACAACACTCGCTGGTCTCTTTGCCTTCCCTCATCTCCTGATGTCGGCACTGGATGAATGTTATGAAGTACATATTGTAAAACTAGTGTTTTCTCTGTAATTTACAAAAAACAAAAAACAAAAAAACATATTCAATACTAAGGCTCAGAACAAACCATGTGGCTCATTCCAGCTAAATCACAACCTGAAGATGCTATGTTGTAGCTGGGCCGACATCCATGACCCTACAACAACCCTCATAGGTACCACAATCCAAATTTCTGGTGGGGGAGGGAGAAGATGAGAGTCTTGCTTTTATTGAATGGTAATTGAATCCCTGTAACAGAACCTTTGATTTTTGAACTGGCCAAAAATAATATTCTGTACAAATTGACTATCTCTTATCTGAAATGTCTGAAACCAAAAGTATTTCAGATATTGGAATTTTCTGAATTTCAGACATGTACATAAGACATTGCTAGGTATCTGAACAGTTTCTGTTACTGTAATAAAACCAAAATGACCATCAACAACTCGGAGAGAGAAGAGTTCATTTTATCTTAAGGTTCATCTCAGTTCCCATTATGAAGGGAAGTCAAAGCAGTTCCTGGAGGTAGGAACTAAAGCAGAGGTCACGAGGAGGGCTGTTTGCTGGCTTACTCCTTGTGGCTTGCTCAGCCTGCTTTCTTAGAGCACTCAGGACCACTTGCCCATGGGTGGTTACTCCCCACAGTGAGCTGAGCCCTCCCATTTCAATTGTCAATCAAGACAATGCCCTGTGGACTTGCCCACAGGCCGGGCTGGTGGTGACATTTTCTCAGTGAAGGTTTCCTCATCCCACATGACTCTCGGTATGTGATTCTCAACCTGTGGGTCGAGACGCCCCGGGGTGCGTATTACATATTCTGCATATCACACATTTACATTACAATTCATAACAGTAGCAAGACTATAATTAGGAGTAGCAATGAAGTAATTTTACAGGTGGGGTCACCACAAAATAAACTACATTCAAAGGTCACAGTCTTTGGAGGTTGAAAACCACTGCTCTAGCTTGTGCCAAGCTGGCATTAAATTATCCAGCCCATCAGCTGAAATTCCTATAGCCAAAATTCACTTGGATACTCAGTGTTTCAGATTGTAGAATATTTACAATTTCAGATTTTCAAAAATAGGGACATGTAATCTATCCATATGGAAACTACTGCAGATTTAGATGAAGACCAGAAAGGTCTTCCTGTAGCATCTTTTTGACCTAAATACTATTCTAGCATCTGGACCCAATCAAGAACTGCCCAGGTTCTGGTGACTAGCTCCCAATTTAAATTTAAAGTTTTTGGATTTTAAATACAAACTTTAGTTATCTGGCTTCAGAAATGCTGACTTGGCAGAGACAGAAATATGGGATTTTAGCAAGGATTCTATGTAGGTGGTCTCAGCGCACATCTGCAGAAACAACTGCTCCAAGTGTAGGAAGAGAGACCACAATCCAGAGTTAACACTTCTAGAAAGAATCCTAGCTGCCATCACCACCCTTGAAACCAGCGCTCTGCTCTCTCTTCTCTGGCTGATGACACCGAGGGAATTCTGAGTCACCGCCCTTGGGGGTGTTTTTCTTGTCTACCCTTCAAACCTGCAAGAATGATTCTACCAAGGTGGCTTGCACATCCCTGAGAACAAACAGCATCGTGTCCACCGCTGGTCATCAGGGCTCTTCCTCTACTACGTGTAACCATAGCCAGTGCCTGACATGAACTTAATGTAGAAGTCTTGATGCCTTTTATAACAATTTAGAGTGTACTATAAATATCAGCTTAAAATTTCACAGATGTGCGATCATCCCGTTTCCACACGTTCTCTACCACTCACCTACCAGTTCCTGAGCAGCTTAAACCTTCCTATAGTTTACACAGTACAGGCTGCATATAAAGTCTAGAGACTCCCACACACATACCTTCCTCGCATCGTCTATATAATAAGCAGTCCTATAATAAAAGGAGACAGACACGATGCTCTCTGCTGTTCTTATCTCTAGAAACACAACTGAGGGGATAAGAAGGGTGGCACAAATGGCAAAGCTCAGTCTGCTTGCCTGTTCATTTGTCCAATCAGACTGGGAGTTGACATTTATGCTGGGCCATGTGGCAACAATTAAGAAGGAGTGATACTTGCCCACTGTGATCTCAGCAGTCAAGACAGTCATAAATAAGTAAAATAAAAGCCAGGCATGTTGCATGCATGCATGCACCTGTAGCCCCAACTATTTGGAATTTTTGGAGAGGAGAACCTCTTGAATCCAAGAGTCAGGCCCAGCTTGGGCAGTATCAGAAGATTTCTATCTTGGGAAAAATATTAAATAAAATTAACTACATGTAGTACACAACAAACAACCTTAGACACAATGGAGGAAGTTTCTTCCATTGGCATTTTATAATGACCACACTGCTTTTCTAATTCTGAAGGAAAAGAATCCCAATGAAATAAACCTGCAAGCACTATGTGATGGACGCAGTTAAAGGCTCAGGAGGGAACATCTGCCTAGGGCCCTCGGGCTTTAACACAGACTAAGAGGCCTAAAATGATCATAGCCTGGTCCCATCCGCAGCTAATGTGTAGACGCCAGAAAGACAACACTGACCAGCCGGTTACACGTTTTCCTACTGGGTCTACCTTACTGCAGCATCAGCCATATCTGCACAACACACTCTCACATCACACAATGTCCAGGCACACACAGGATGCGAGCGGAGTGCTATGAAATTCCTCCATCAACTACATCTACAGCAGTTGTCCAAGACACACCCACCATTGTCGGCAACCCCATCCCTCAGTACTGCTGGCCCTCAGCAAACAGTAATCACTGCTGTTTCCTCTGGGAAATGGAGACTACTAATGCATCTCAAGTTTTCCTCTGATCTCTCAAACTGCGTGAAAAGAATATTACAGCGCTACACGGTGTAACTGCTCCCTTTGGCTATTGCAGCAGACATCTGACGAACACGGTGGAAAGTTCAACCCACACTTTCTGCCCATTCCCTCCCACTTTATACTCAGTTCCTCCTGGGGCACCCACCTGCCTGCCTGCTCGCCCGGGTTAGCTTCCCCAGCTCCATTTTTTTTTCCGTTTCTTCCTTCCTGGTTTACTTCTCTGGGCTATTTTTCAGCAGCCCTTTAATAACAGAGCAACCCAGGGTTCTGTCCTTCCATGGGCTGTGCACGATGGATTCATCTATGACAACAGACAACATCATCTGCAAAGCATCAGCTTCATCTCTGTGAGCCACTCTTCTGTCAGTCCGTCTGACCTTTCCTACAGTGGCAGTCAGCACTGCTGGCCTAATCCTCCACAGAGTTCTCCCAGACCCGCCCCAAGTCCTTTCTCTCTAACAGGATGTTCTTCACACTCTTCTGCCCCTCCAGCACCTGTAGCTCCTCCCCATAGTGGTTCCATTCGAGATCATCAAGTAAAGATGGAGGATTCTCAGCCCTTCATCTCTTCCCCCAAAGTTTCCTTTAAATCTTAGACCCTCATATTTAGCTGCCACGGAACCTCTCCATTGACAAAGTCACCTCACCCTCACATGCCCAAATTCATTCTGTCACCGTCTCCCATCTCTCAGGGTGATGGGTCACCTCAGGCATGAACTCTCATCTGCCCCACAGTAGCACTCCATCTTGCAGGCTTGCAGCTAGCTGCCCTCAGGTCTGGTCCATTTAGTCTGGTTTCCCTCACAGGTGCCTGGCCTCCTGCATCCAGCCTGTCCTTAAATAACGTCATACTTGCTGCTAGGTCCAGGGAGATAAGTACACCACTCTTGTGCGGTACCTCCTTCACAGATCCCAAGAGCTTTCAGGAAGATGTCCCTGGGCTTCAGCCTTTAAGATCTGTGGCTGTCTTCCTCTCTAGTGTAATCTTCCATTGACTCCAATAATATATTTCATTTTCCCCAAATTTCCATATTATCCCAAGCCTCCTTAATCCAAATCTAATCACAGTTTCATGAGCAAGATGAGAATACTTGTCTCCATCAAGACCTGTTCCCCAGAGCTTAACTGTCCTCGTTCCCAGGAAGCTGTCCTCAGCCTTCCGATCCGGCTTGTCCGTCTTCACCCCACTGCCCTTGGCTTGGTGACTAGAAAGCCTGGTCCTTAAGGCTTAGCAACAGCATTACATGAAAGTTGAAAACAAAGTCAAATACTTGAAGGCATCGACTATTAGTGTGCATGGCCCTTTCAATGGGCACTCTGCAAACAAGACATGGTGGGTAAACAGAACCAGTTGCTTCACAGCACTTTAGAAAGTCACACATTTATCCCTGGTCTGTTCCTGCCCACATGTCCCCATACCATGAATGTGGCTCCACAACAGGTTCCAGCAAGGGAGGGATCTGCAACCAGCAGACTTCAATGCTGAAGGTTCATCTTTCTCCGCTCAGCCTGGTTGGCGTTATATTATAGTCTTCTGGAACTTCTCTTGTGTGTGAGCCACACTCGCCAGGCTTAGCTTTGACATCTACAGCTTTCCCATGGGTGGTAAAGTTACAGTCTGTTCATGTTTTCTCCAAAAGGTAAAAAATAGTTGAGTTACACCAATTGATCTGATAAGTACCCATGCTGAGACCAGAAACGCTCACAACCTGTATTAAGTAAATAGAAGCAGTATATACACATCTATTGATGAAAGATGCCAATTTTTGTGAAACAAGTAATAAAAAGGGAAATATGAAAATATCATTAATAATTATTTCTGCTAAAAAATATAAATTTCATACCGAGGAAGCAGAATTGTAATTTTAGAACTAGAACACTCAGGCCAGTTCTAGCCAAATCACACAACTGGAGTCGGGTTTTAGCCTAAGTTCGGCTTTAGCATCTCTACAGGGAAGACTTGAGCTGATGCCAGGGAGATGTTCTGAGGACTGAGTGAGAAAATGCTTATGAAGGACTCCACCTCAGACTGGTACACAATTAACAGTAGTAAACTGTCAACAAAGAAGATCTACACATTGTCTTTTTGTTTACAGAGTCCTATTCTGTTGCCATCCTCCTTAATACTCTAAAAAGTTCACACAAAACACTGGTGACCTTCCCAGTTCACTGCGCTGACCTGCTCAGGGAGGGGCTCCTCTTGTCTCTTTCGAGGTAAGAAGCGAGGAAGTCCGTGGACTGTTAACTCTGAGTTACAAAGAAAACTTCAGCAAGGAAAAGTCAGTGTGGAGCAGACTGTGGCACAGATGCCACCGACGAGGTGTGGCCATGAGCTCAGAGCCCAGGAAAAGTTCACAGCAATCAAGCGACACTGACCTCTCACAGCCAGCATCCACGGCAGGATCCCACCCTCCCCAGTAGTGGCAGTGAACAGCCACACCCTTGGAAAAGAGGGAGGGGCGGGGGGAGGGGGGGGAGGACTAGTCAGCAGCCACCAGAGCTCACGAAGTCAGAGGGGAAAGCCACACCTGCTTCTGAGGGACACTCTCTGCCCTCTAATGGCTTTGTTTTTTCCTTTAAAGGTACAAAGCATGTACATTCTGAGCTCCCTTCTTGGGTCTCACTCCTAGAAATATATTCATTTCTTGCTCAAGAACACCACACTGCCTCGGAGGTATTATGCTGTGTCTTTCTTCACTGGACAATAGCCTGTTACTGGCCTCAAGATGTCACAAACAACATAGTGTCATCTAGTTCTAGTGTCCCTAGATGGATCTTAATAGCCAAAGTGACTGAATTAAGTAGAGCCTTTGAGAAGTGAAAAAGTTATGGAGAGTTTATTTCTTATAAAAGAGGCTCCAGCCAGTTCCTTGTCCATTCTGCCACCAAGGGACATAGCATGAAGGTGCCATCCTCAAAGCAGACAGTAGCATATTCTCACCAGATAGGCATCTGCTCTGCTCCTGAACTTCCCAGCCTCTGAATTACAAACACAAAGCTTCCCATTGTATGGAAACTACTTGGTCTAAGGCAATTTGTTACAGAAGTGTGAACAAACTAAGAAACTACCTTCTGGAAAACCAAAAGAGAAAGCTGTTTCTGTCTTCAAACTCAGAGGTAGTTCACCCAAAAATTGACAGCTTCGTATCTCTAAAAATGTGGAATAAACTATTAGCCTTGGTTTTATTATCTTTAATCACAAAGCAATGAAGAGTGCCACTCTTTCATGGTAGCGTGTTTCAGTTCCACCACTAATGAGGAGTAATTTGGGGCATGTGATAACATCTTCAAACCTCAGTTTCCTCACCCTGAGACAACGGTACCCCCAAGTCACAGGACGGAGGTGAAGGTAAGATACAAAGGGCAAGCCTGTGACAGTGTGAGGCTTTGTCATGTCTGTCACTCCTTCAGCTGCATCTGGGCTAGGTCCTCACCCGATGCCTGAATTCTGACCCTCTGTGCTAACTCAGATTTTCATATCCTAAGGAAAGCCGGCAGGATTAACTGCAGTGCTTACTGTTACGGTCCTTCATACTAGGTACTGCTCTAAGCATTCATGCAGCCTCTTCATCAATCTAATGCCTAAAGTCTTCACTTCACAGATGAAGCAAACTAGGACTTGGAAAGGCCAAAGCAATCTGCTAAGTAACAATCTGGCTCCAAATCCTTTAATGAACTTGCATTGCTTAAGCAAGTGCTTCAAGGATTGTCCCAAAGCAAAACATCAACATTTAAACTCTATCTTAAAGTTAAGATTCAGGTTTCAAGTTAGAAATCACACTTATTAGCATAATGCTATCTACTAACTATCGGTGGCCACCAATGATCTAGAGCTGACTGGTTGTATGTCCTTTCTGTAGATGTGGGAAGAGCACTACTCTGCTTTGTTCTGGGGTGCATGGGTACTTCCTACAAATGCGGGGATCACTGCTGGAAGGCAGTAACATTACCACAAGATCATGTGGCTATGACTGTTTGCTAGGTGTGAGTCAGTTTATGCATTAACTTGAACATAGCGCAGTGTGCCAAACTAAACTTTGTCTCTGGGTGTGTGTATGAGGATGCTTCCAGGTGAGATAAACATTTAAACAGACACAGTTGATGAAGCCAACCACAGTCCCCAACTTCAAGAATCAGACGGGGATTTCAACAGTGCATTTCCTGGAACTCCAGTTACCCCAGAGAGGAGAACATGGATTTCGCATTGTTTCAGACTCCATGAGGTGGTCTCCATGCACTTCCCTCCTCCTCCTCTTCTTGGTGTTCTTTCTCTGGCACAAATGATACTATTTTGGCATGTTAAAAACCAGGTTTGCAGATGAACTTGTGCTGTACCAAGAGCCAGGGTTCCCTCTTTTTCTTCTAGCTATCTGCCCTTTCCCAGTTCTTTCTGCCAAGCAGCCCATAAGGACCTCGGAGACCTTGGATGACAACAGGATACCACAAGGAGAAGCCTAGATCTGTGAAGCCGTGTGGTGCAGAAGCCCTCAGCATCTACCCTCATACTATCCTTCACACGATGCACTGTTTCAGCAGTAATAAAATTGCTCCATCTTGTTGAAAACACCAAGGTTTTTTTAAGTTATCATCTATAGCAACTAGTGAGAATTTACTACTTTAACCTGGCAAAGTCCCTGTAACACACCAGTCAGTTATCTGTGCAATTTTAGATCTTATTTCATACTATTCCTATGACCTTATGAATATTAAAGTTGTCAGTGGGGAGCTAATAGGTAAGCACTGATATATTTTCATTTTAAAGATATCACTAGTTCTATTAATCTATAAAAGTATTACGAATATACTTATAATAAACAAGTGACAGACAAGCTGGGAAAGCCACATGCTTACTGTCCAGTTCAAGAATGGCTAGACCACATGAGACCTTGCTCAAAGCAAACCAGAAAAAAAAAAAAAAACAAGCAATTCTGCAACTAAGCTGTAAGAATTGTTAAGGCAAATATTTATTTACAATAAAAAGAAAAATGGAGTTCAAAAAATAAGTAAATTTTAAAAATAATTATTAAAGCCTACCAGATTCAACATCAAACCACAACAGCCATTTTCTATTCTGTGTACTGATATGATATATTTACATCTTCCTGACTCCAGTTACTGAAAGCTTGGGTACTATGAGGTCTTACATTTAGTACATAGTACAACAGTCAGTCACGTGTAGTTTTATCTAAAGTATCTGTGGGTTTTCCTCTTTAAGTGGCAGGTGAACTTAACATAGAACTTTATACTTTTAAGTATTCAATACAAAAAACAAAAAAAACAAAAAAACAAAAAACAAGGGAGTAGGAGATTAGTAAGTCAGAAAAGTCCTTGCCATGGAAGCATGAAGTTGTGAATTCAAATCACCAGCATTTATGCTTTAAAAAAGAGGAAGGGGAGGGAAGGAGGAAGGAAGGAGAGGAGGAGAGATGGAGAGGAGTAGGAAGGAAGGAAAGTAGGGGAAGGAGGAGGGAGGAAGGGGAAGGAGGAGGAGGAGGAAGGAGGAAGGAAGGGAAGGGGAGGAAAACCATGTGCAGAAGCACACCAATTTATAGTCCTAGTGTGGGAAAGCAGAGCCAAGCACATCTCTCGGGATCACTATCCATTTGTTATATAGCCTACTTAGTGAGCGTCAGGATCATCGAGAAACCCTATCTCAGAAAACAAGATGGAGAGTAGCTGAGGGAGCTATCCACCATCAACCTCTCACATGCAGGCACACACATGCACAGCAAATATACCCTTCCCCACAAACACTTATAAACAGAAACAAAGTCACAAGCTATCGGTAACTAAAAGCACTTGTAATGCACCAGAGTCTATGACTGCTTTGTTTTCAGAAGGGACCCATGGTCGGCTTTCATCACTGGCTTTGAAGCAGCTGTGTGAACTAGACTGAAAGCTTATTCAGGACTCACACGAGTAACTGAAAATCAAACCATCACTACACATAACCACCAAGTCATAGTTCTTAGCAATGCTTCTCATTCACAGACTTTCCCTCTAAAATCCTTTGTCCCTATCCCAGAATTGTCTTTTCTAGCTTGACATGCTATGCAACAGTGAAAGCATAGTGGCTTAGACTATCCATGAAGAAGTACCATCTACATTCAGTTGTCCAAGGCTAAGCACCACTGGCCTCAAGCCAGAGTCACATGACAAAGTGGATGACGTCAAAATCAAAGTGAAGCAAGCAGTATGAGCACTCATCCCAGTCACTCTCAGGGCTGAAATCAATAATGCCACTATCTACAGAAATAGTCTGCATGGGAAAGAAGCCACCACCCTATGGTGGCATGATTTTATTTCAGGAGAAAGCATTGTGACTAGTTTTGCTTCCTGCAACAGCCTGCTGGATATAAACCTACCAGTATTGTGGGTATGAAAAAAAAAATCAATAAGCAACTTTGCATGTAAAGACTGAAGGGACGGGGCAGGTGGCAGGGGGACAGGGGTGGGGGTGGGGGATGGGTAGAGAAAGGAAGATAAGGATGAAAAGTGGAGAAATTCTTTAAAGAACCTGAAAATAAAAAACTTGTCCATTTATATACATATATATATATATGTGTATGTATGTATATATGTATATAATATATGTATATAAAACACATATACTTAGAGGTATTGTTTTCAGCTATTATGGACTTGCTAATTAAAAGAAGAAAACCAGGCAATGCTATAGAAATATACTATTATTCAGTACAATTTTGTTGATAATGAGACAGGAGCCACATTAGGAGAAGACTACTTTTCAAAATTTCTGTGTTCTGGTATAACATGGGGAAGTTAGGTACCCTAGGGAGATCCTTCTAGACAGAGAAAAAAAAAAAAAAAAAAAAATACTAAGGAACGCAAGAAAAATCAATCAAAAAGCATAAAATATGCTCATCAAAAACATCTGTGGCTTAGCCTCTAAGCTATCTCTCCACCCCTAGAATATGATTTTTCTACTCACAGATGCTAATTGTTTTCTATGCTCACTTTAAAAATAATCACTACTAATCTTGCAATCAAATGCTGTTGTGGTCTGAACAAGAACAACCTGATAGGCTGATATATACCAGAGTGTTTGGTTCTCAGTAGGTGGACTATTTAGGAAGGACTAGGAGGTGTTGGCTTGCTGGAGGAGGTGTGCCACTGAGGGTGGCAGGCCCAGTCTCTGCCTGCTCCTGTGAATCAGGACACAAGCTCTCAGCTACTGTTACAGCACCATGCCACCCTGCCTCCCTACCATGACGGTCATGGTCTAACCCTCTGAAACTAAGCAAGCCCCATTAAATGATTTCTTTTGTAAGTTGCCTTAGTTGTATCATAGTATCTCTTCACTTAGTCATAGAACGCTGGACTAAGTACTTTGCTTTTTGCAAGTAGAAAGTAACACTATTTTTTCTGTACTAACTCACAAGAAGGTACAAACTAGGACAGAAAAGGCGCATGAGAGAAAGCAGAAATTCTTGTAACTCGAAGGAAAGGCTCTAGGCTGTGTGCTGTCTGGCCACCCTGCATGAGCCATGCGAGTCTAGCTGTGTGCTTCCTTTTGCTGATGTCTCTCATGGTCACTGGTAACCACGACAAGGAAACTCTCCTAGTCCAGCCACCACACAATGTGCTACGCACAGTGTTTATCTTAGGCCGAGTCAGGCAACCAGAGAGACCCAGAGCAACTCCATATACTGTATTCCAGCCATCCTTTAATCCATATTCAAGGAAAACGTGTAGTGTCTTTTTCTCTTGATATATTTTTGGTCCCTTCCTATTTGACATGGAAATTGGTGCTCACTTGTTTCAGACAAGAAGAAGGGCCTCATTCTATCCTTCTCAGCCAGCGGAGCCAAGAGCCAATCCAAAGCAGTGCTGGCACTGATGACAGAGCCAGGACTCTGGCCCAAGGTCCTCAGCCAGTAATTCTGGGAGCAGCCTCTACTTCATATCCTCACCAAAAGGGGGGGGAGGGCAAGCCTCACAGCCTAGCACCTCACCTCATAATCCTTTGAAAAAAATCTTAGTTACAGACTTTCTTAGAAAAAACACAAAACTTCTCTCTTATCTTTCATTTAAGCAAGAAAAGAGAATCCAAGTAAATGTGAGCTTAAGTCAGCTCTAGCATATTGTCCTGAACCAGGAATATCTTGAGGATTACCCATCTTACAAGCAGAGGTGCAGGGTTGTCTGAGGCAGGGAGAAGTTAGGCTCACAATCAGGTAAGACTCCTGAAGAAAGCCTGTAGCAAGTCTGAGTGCCGACTTCTAAAATATTGCTCCTGTCTGTGTGGTAGACCAGCAGGATCAGCAGCCCCTGGAGATCAGCAGCCCTGGGAGGTTAGCAGCCCCTGGGAGGGTTAGCAGCCCTGCAGTAGCAGCCCCTGGGAGGGTTAGCAGCCCCTGGGAACCAAGGCACAAGCCTTGAGGACACTTCAGACCCACTACTTCAGAATCCTCAATTTAGTAAAACTGTCAGGTTGTCACTGCACGTTCAAGTTCAACACGCAGTAATCCAATGGCTGTGTGGTCTGGAACCAAAACCTTGCCTTCTTCCTTCATGGTCAAAGCACTGCTTTTTAGAAACACAGAACTGCCATTCCATTGAAAGCCCTATCAAGAATCGGCCAGCCCTAGTGGCAGGGAACTAAGACAATCAGCTTCTGTCTGCAGCAGGCGGCTCCAATTAGTGCAACAGAAAAGCAGAGACTAGACAGGCCTCAGACAACGGCCCCCGGATCCTCAGTGTCCCAAACTGTACAGAGTAGGTTCTCACAAGGCCTCTAAAGGCTGCAGGCTTTGTGACCTGTATTTACCTACTCTGTTGCCTTGGAAATTTATATTGATGCCATTTTATCTGCCAAAAAAATAATTGTAAATAAAAGGAAAAGGGAGAGGAAGCACATTGAGACCTGCCCGTGTGGAAACGGCCTGAGACTCTGCTGCCGTCAGTTGTAACAGCGTGACCTTGTTCTGCTCTGTCACTCTGGCAGGACTTTTTCCTGAACCCACCCATGCTCCATGCAGCATTCTTCCAACATGCAGGGTGGTTCCTGCCCCTATCCCATGAACCTGAATCCCCTACCCCAAATTACCACATTCTCTAGCAAGCCGGATAATGAAGGCAAGGCTCTTCCAGGACAGTTTAAGACCCTAAGCATTTCTCAAACAGCCTCAGGGAACTTGAGAAACAAATGTGGGTCTTTCATAAGGCCCCCAACACCTGCAGAAGGCATGGCTTGGATTTGAAATCTCAGAGGTTCAAAGTGAGTACCCCAGGCAGGAAATGGTATGCCCTGTCACAGACCTCAGGCAGACTTAGTTTCATTTGTCAATATGCTGGAGGTTAAAATGAGTGCGTGGAAGAGGCACGTAGCTCTCCCTCCTAGCTACAAGTGCTGCCCTGAGAACTGTGGGGCCAGGAAGCAACCAGCCACTACAGCCTCCCAGGCTTCCATCACGGCTAACACAGAACCTTCTCCGGTACTTCTTGGCCCCTATTAATTGCTCCTTTCTAATTCCAATTTCAAAGGTGTATCTTATTTCCTCAGACTTTGTGATTTCAGTTTCGAGTTGATTGCTGCTTCTGTGGAAAATTAACAGGCATCTTCTCAGGTTACTGCTAAGACGAGAAGTCATTTCTATCTTGTAGGCATTTTCTGGATGCACTTCTAGCCAGGCCACGTCCCCCTCGCAACTCCAGTGTAGAAAAAGTCTGCTCAGGACCAGAAATCCTCAGGGAAGGAGGAAGTCACTTCACGTGACTTGCTCTCATCTCTCAGGAGAGCCATCTTGTAGCTTATATTAGAAGGTTGGTAAAAAGGTAAGCTTGGAGAACCACTCTTTCCTTAGCAAGCAGTCACGGATAAATGGATAGTACATCAGGGACAGAAGCAGAAAAGTACATAGACACATAGATGTAGGCCACAAAACTTGCGAATGGAGGAATACCACAAGGTAGAGAGGGAAAGACACAGAAACTAGAACAGAAGCAGTAAGATGGGGACTAGGAACCCCAAGTGGTATCAACTGTAGCTGTTGGAATGTTGCTCTGCTCCCAGCCTAAATGTAAAACCCACTTTACTGGAGCTCTTTTGTTCTGTGATGCATAAGCCAGTTTAAAACAAGATGTTTTCTTCCCAGTACTTTCAAGTAAGAAATAGTTTTCATCAAAGATAAAAGACCCTATGTCAATGAAACAGCACAGCCGAAAGGCAACTCCCAACTTATAGGATGGAATGGGAGAGAGCCATGTAGGTGTTTAAACAAGAGGAGGGATTCTTCTTCACTACTATAACAATGATCCACTTCCAAGTACGGTTCTTGGGCCTACAGTGTCTGAAAGACAGGTACTGACCTACAACTACTGGTTAAAAGAGCAGAAGACAGCTCACAGCATCTAAGTCAGCTAGGGTAGGGCACTCTGCACTCCAGTCATGAGAGATCAACCTTTCTCTGGGGCATGGCTTCTCTACACAGCATCCAAACACTGACCAGCAGCTCGCATGCCAGGTTTAGTAAAACGTGCCAGTGCTGGTCATGGTCACCCATAACTCTAGTACTCAGGAGACTGGCGCAACAGACTGTCACAGGTTCAATGGCACCTGGACTTCACGATGAGTAGCAGGCCCGATAGAGTTACATTACTAAAACTTCGTCTCACAAAGCAAACCAAACTGAGCATGGTAAGTCACAGCCGACTCGAGGAGTGAAGACTGAAGCTACTTTTAAAAGCTACAAAAACAGTGTTAGTAAAGATTAGAAGCTGACCAACTATTTAAAGTGTTACTGGCTGAGATCCACGTGCTTAGGGGGCTGAGGCAGGAGAATTGCAAGTTCAAGGGCAACCTGAGCTACAAAGTAAGACCTTGTCTCAAAACCATAAAATTTAAGTCTCATTAATTTCCATATACAACAAAAAGTATATGTAGCTTTCCCATAGCTAGAAAAAGCACCTCTAATAACCTTTATACACTCATTGTTATTCATCACGTCCCCAGCATCAAAAAGACACAAGGACAATCTAAGTGGGATGGATGCCGTCTTACCATTCCGAGACACGTCGAGTTCAACCAGCTGCATGAAGTTTGCTATTTCTGGAGGGAGCCGCTGAATTTCATTATCACTGAGGCCAAGCTTTCGTAATTTGACTAGCGGAAAAATTGCTGAAAAAGAAAATGGTTTTACATGGGTTTCATACATATTTGCATGGCTCTTTAAACTAACAGAACATTTCAGTTTATATCTTAAGACTAGTGAAGACTATGCCAATATCAGATTCTTGATTTGAGTGGTAAACTGCTCATATGAAATATCTTCATATACAAATATAAAATATACATATATCTTTACATACAAAGTACCTCTCAGGGCATATAATTTTTATGAATTCCTATCTATCTGTAAGTATTTAAAAATAAGAATGTTAAACAATGAACAAGCCACTTCAAGAGAACAGATTGTCGCATCTACTTCTCAAATCTAATATTAAAGCTATGGTATTAGACATGTAAACAGAACAATATATTTTATAAGAATTTTAATTAAAACTGTTTCCGTAAAATATAATACATTAATTCTATTGGTTATAGATGTAATATATGACATTGTATGCAGCAAGTAAAAAAAAAGTATTTTGACCGAGAATCAAAAGTCTGCACCGGATCCCCATGACAAAGGCAGTCTGAATATGTAGTCTTTCTCCTACAACCCTTCAATGATGTACTGAAATTATACAACAGTGAGCACAAACATAAAGATATGCAATAAGTCTATGAAGACTACTAACATAGAAAGCAAAGGGGAACTAGATAATTATGCAACAAAATTCTTAAAGTCAAAATTCAGAAAAATAATAATAAAGTTTTTTTTTTAAAAAAATGGGGCTGTGCTGTAAGCAGATATAAAGAAATTAGGGCAAGTATCTCTAAACAAAGGAAAATTGATTGAAAATTCATCTTTAAGAAAATGCTAAATCCTTGTCATTTCTTTTCTGTCCTTCATAGCCAGGCAAAAAAGCTAACAGAAAGCTCAGGGGCTTTTAAAGACAAGAATAAGGCAACCCTATTTGTAAAAAAAAATCACAGACTATCAGTGAGAGCTCACCCACTTGTCTGGGGCAACAGGACCCCAGGCATGGGCACAGAGCCAGAGACACCACTCATCATAGAAAGGAGCTGGCATGACGTGCCCACCACCAGCACATGCTGTCTACACATGTTCATCTCACCCGCAACCCCAGGACCTGGATCTCTAACTTAAGCAGAGTCCAGACTCTCTAGAAATCTGAGTAAAAACCTACAATATACAAGATGCCAAGTGTGTATGCATGCAGATAAAGGACAGTGCATGCACGCGAGTACACACACACACACACACAACACACACACACAAAGCAATACAGAGACCAATGAAAATTTCATGAGCTAAAACAGACAGCGTGAGTGTGAGTCAAGCTGGAGCTGCATGTTACCAAATCAAGAAATACTTGAATTAAACACTTAGAAATTTAAAAAATATTGTAGCCTCCACGAATCTAAGGGAAGTAAATAAAATTAACAAACTCCCTTAGAAGTTTGGTAAGACTCAAGAGATAGAAAAATGATGGGGAGGTGGGACAGGAAAGCTTAAACAGCTCCGAAGGAATAATCCATGTAAGAACATGGAGTTCAAAACATGAAACTGCACAACGCGGCTTCTGGTTCCAAGGGTACAGTGTCAGGACAGCACAACCCAGTTGGAAAGTATAACTTGACAGTTGTAGCCCAGACCCGGCTTCACCTGCCTTTCTATGAATACTGGCCCACCAGGAGGGACAGGCCCCACCTTGTGCTCACCTTCCCTAAATGTGTCTCATAAATAAACCAAAATAAATCTTTCCTCCGCTCATTTCTCTCAGTTGTTCTTATCACAAAACACAAAAATAACTAAAACAGAAAAAATGCACAATTAAGGAATATTGCAAACTGACTGAAGTTTTAATCTCCCAAAGATGAGTGAAATAAACGGGAAAAGACAAACTAGAGTCAACTCAACACAAACCTGAAAGTCAATAACACTATGCCTTATAAAACACAACCAGTCAAATGTGGAAAACGTGCTTTCCCACACTTTCCCCAAAATATGGATGTAAATCTTACAGAATGATACGATATTGGGATACAGAATTAACAAAGCTTGGAAAGACAAAAGAAATCCTCAGACCAAAATCAAGAAGATTTCCAAATGCCCTGAACTACAAGCTCTGAGAAACAACCAGGCTACACGGAAGCCAAATATATAGGTTCCCGATGGAAATTTTGAAAACATGAATGAAAATCATCTCAAGGATTCTCTGATGTGGTAGGAACTACAAAGAAGAATCTGCAAGTCTCCAAATGTTTAGTGATAAATCAGAAACAGAAATGGGGAGAGCCAAACAAGCAAATGAGGATGAGTTAATTCTAGGAAATGTAGATCATAGGAAGAGAAAATCATAACATAAATGTAAGATTTGGCTAGGAGGAATACATAAGAGTCACAGTGATATGATTCCATCTACATTGACTAAACTGTTGTGTCAGTGTTACAAAGGCAAGAAACTGAGTGCTGAATCTTCAGCTTCCACTAAAGGACATCTATAGAGAGCTACAAAATCGGACATAATCCAGCTGAAAACTGAACAAACCAACCATTGGCCATATGGAAGCCTACAGAAGGATACCTGTACAAACAGCATTGAGCAGAAAGTCCTCAAAGGCCCAGGGACAGAGATGTGAAAGGCAACGGGCCCCTGTTCTTCACTGCCATGGCTCCCAGCTGACTAGAATTGGGAAACAATCACATATACTACATTTTAAAAACTAAATATGAATTTACAAAGGAGAAAGTCTATGCTAGGATGAGAGGAGCTCCAAATGTAATCTTCTCTTTTTTTGATTAAAGGAAGAAAATAAGTAATATTTATATAGTGATCCAAAGAGGCACTGACTTTTGAAAAGTGTGTGGGTAACACACAAAAGACAAAATATTTTCAGGTCTATTGATATACTTCTTTGCACCTCTCCTTATACTATAGCTAAAAATAGCAAAAGCAAGCAAAATGCACAACGATATCTTTGCATTAGGATGTTAAAATTAAAACTAGGAAGCACATTGTGAATAAAGTAACAGGCTATCCAGTTGTTAAATAATTCAGTATTATGCAAATCATAAAAATGACTATTACAAACACAATAGAACTTGAAAAGGGTTTACAACGCAAACAAAATTCTAAAAGAAAACAAAGTTTCAGGTTCTCTGTACAAAGCCATGCTGACTACACCCCAGAGAATACAGTAAAAGATCATATTGGGTGGGATGGAAGCAGATCACATTGGATCAGATGACAAGAGTACTGCATGAACTAATAGTTTTAACATAAAAAAAAGTACAGATTATTTAAATGAACTATGAATCCGCACAAATCATTTCACTAATTGGACGTATATGAGAATGAAAAAGATGTTCAATGGAGGCTAATCCTTGAGATTTCTTTAACCATCAGTTGAGATTTATTTTAAGGGATGGCAATCTCTTTATACTAGTTGTACTAAAGCATTAGCAAACACAAAAGCCATTGAAAAGAGTCACATATTTGAATAACTGAGCTGTGCCAATTGTTCAAAGAGTCTGACAGTTATCATAATA